>VXBU01005400.1:2188045-2298144 GCA_013400315.1 Bombycilla garrulus
GAGAGGAGAGGAGAGGAGAGGAGAGGAGAGGAGAGGAGAGGTTTCCTGGGCCTGGATAAGTTCCCTGCTGCCACTGTGGATCGTGGAAATGCCCAGCTCCTCTGCATTGGGGCAGATTTCAGAGCAAATATTCCCACCTGCTTTGCTTCCTCCTCCTCTTCCAAAGCACTGCAGCCTGCCAGGTGGTTTTGCAGAAGGGTCACTCAGGCTGAATGCTAAATAATATCAAATTTCCCCAGTCTGGGGTCAAGCAGAGTGAGGTATCTCAGTGTCAGTCCCAATTCCCTCGGACAGGGTTGTACCATTGTCTCTCTATCCCAGTGTCCTGCACACACGAGGTCAGCAGACAGGAGCAACCAGAGGCCTCGCTGTCCACCAGCCCTCAAACTGCTCCTCCTCCAGCGTCCAGGACAGGGAAGAGCATCCCACTGCCAGGAGACAGCCCTGTATCACAAAGGGAATTTGCCATCATCATTATTCTGCTGTAATCATTCGACAGCGACCACCCCAAACCCGTGACTTCTCAAGGAGAATTGGGGTTTTTTTTCAGCCTACTTGATCCGCCAGAGCGCTGCAGCCTGGGAAGAGTCCTAGATTGAGGTTAGACCCTAAGGACCTGATTTCCAATATTCCTGCCCACTGGCCCCATTCAGAAAGGGGCTGAAACTTGTGCCTAACTTGTCTCACTGAGCTCACAAGCACAGGAGTCAGAGCCAGGCAAGAAGGCAGAGCTGTCTTACACATCACCTTAGGCTTCAGTGTCAACAATACAGGTGCTGTGAGGCACTGCTGTGTCAAAGATGAAAAATGCACTTTATCTCCCTCATCATTCTATTGAGAGAATTCCAAGGAAATGTGTACATGTCTATATTTAACTCTTGTTCTTTTAGAAAAAAAAATTATTCAGCTCATACAGGCAGTGAATATAGGCCACAGAATCCAACACACAGCAGCAAAAGTACTCCATTATTAAGTCTGTAATTGCCAAGAATTAATTTGCTAATTGCATGCAACTAATCTGCGTCCTTTTTGTTTTATATCAATTAACAGAGTAATTAAAAAAACCAATCTTCTTGATAGTTCCTCACTGGCAGACTTAGCCCAGCAGAGCTAATGAAAGAGGGCCACCCTTTAACTAACCTCATTAGTATCTCTTCTTTTGTTAAACATCCTACAAAAAACAGTTAATTTTGCTGCATGAAGGTCCTTGATGTTCAGCTGCTAATGAGGGGGCCACACGGCTGTGACTCGGTGTTTGTTTGGAGAGTGGCTCCGTGCAAGGCAGATCCCTGCTCCTGCCTCACTGCCCTCCCAGGGATGGCCAGGCAGACAGCAGCAGCCGAGGACTGGGTAGAGCTTCACGGGTATCAGCAGCCACCAAACATTTCCAGCTCCCTCCAGGACAAAGATGCAGTTTGTTCTGTTCTAAAAAACTCAAACCAAACAAAAAGCAAAGCGGAGAAGACCGAACAGCAAGGAGAGAGCAGCAGAAGAGGGGGATCAGCAAGAAGCAAGGACAGGAGATGGGTGCACAGCTCTGCCTGTGCCACTGTGCTGCAGGAAGGAAAACCTCTGCTCTCTTCACTAAATAAAACAGATTTCAAAGTCTCCCAGCTTGTTGAACATTATGTGAACTTTCCTATGAGTAATGTACAAGTTCAGCCAGGCGCTGAAGTCCAAACACAGTCTTCCTCAGAACCTGTGGGCTTGGTGCTGCCCTCACTCAGCAGGATCAAAGCACATAAGCAATTTTTTTTTGCCGTTGTAAGAGATACTCTATAACATTCCGTTGTCCAAAGGAGATCTGTGGGGAGAGCTGCAGCACCACTAATGCAGCAGATATTCACTGCTTCCCAGGGCCGTGGGGTCCTTCATTTTGTTTGCTTCAGGCTTTGCTGGGCTGGGAGATGCCCATGAATGCGGCACGGACATCCCATCCCGCAGCCCATAATCCAAGGTGCTGTTCATGGGGCTGGGCCAGGCAGTGACTGCTTGCCATGCCACGCCACCCCCTCGCTGTCCGGCTCCTCTGAAGGTGTTTGCAGTTCGTGTCCTGCTTTTTGCAGAGCTCCTGGAGCTGGGAAGTCTCGCTGCTGTAATGAGACCTTCCACCAGGAGGCAAGTCGGGCTTCCCAGCGGCACGGCACAGCACGGGAGCTGCTGCAGACAAGAGCACCTTCCAGCACGGAGGGGTCCCACATCGTGCTCGGGTACCAAAGTCACCAGGAATTTATTTCTGAACGCGTCAGATGAGATTTATAATTTTTTTCCCTCGCTGGATTTCTAGATTTGTTCGGTAAATTTACTGGAAAAAAATTGTCAGAGCAGCAGGTGACAGCATCAGCAGTGTGTGCCTGCTCCAGCGGCTGGGCTTTGTCAGAGGAGACTGAAACGGGTCCAGATCACTCTGAAAGGACAAGTCAAAACCCAGGCAGGTTCAAAATCCTCCTCCCAAGCAAGCTGGGAGACCATGGACAGAGACAGAGCACTCTGTGTTCCACTTTAGGAGAGTTTTGGAGGCCACCTCTCCCTTCGGACAGTTTCTCCTGTTATGTGTGGATGTTCCTCACCACATTTAAGGGAGACTTGCCAGAGAAATGCTGGATCCAATCCTCAAGCTCCTTAGACATGAAGCAGAGCCCATTTCACCACTCTCCTACCTATTACCTGTGTGCTCAAAACAAGCTCTCACAAGTAGCCAGAAATCTTCTGGTTATTTGTAAGAGAAGAAAAGGGATAAAATAAAAATTAACCCACAACTGTTATTGTGGTAGCACTGGTGACTTTGAGACAAGGGTGTCTTTGCACTGGTGAGAACCAAGAGCTGGTGACAGTCTCTGTGTCCTGGGACATCAGCCTGTGACAGTGTCTGTTCCTGGCTTTATTTTGACCAAAAACTCCCACCCAGATATCAGTCACAGTTAAGGGTTGAGCTGAGTCTCTGAAACAGTGGAAAAATGTTTGCTACTGTCTTAAACCATCAAGATTTCCTTTTCTTTCCCCCACGCAGGGATGCCTCGGAACCTGGGGGATGGCGGGGCCTGCATCCGTCTGCCTCGGCTTCCCTGCACAGGGAACAAATGGAAGTGAAGCAGGGGAGGGGAGTGAGGTGATACCACCAACGGGGATAAAAAAGGGAGGAAAAAAATAAAGGAAGCCAGCTTTCTGCTTCAGTCATTTCACTCCCTAATCAGCTTATGTTGTAGGTTAAATGAACCGACGGGGAACTCACACAGGCGGATGGAGCTTGTCAGCTGGGAACCTGGAAATCAGCTGCTGGTGTGAGAAGTGTGTGCAGAGGTGGGTGTGCCAGGGTGATCAGTGGTGTGAGGGAGGTCAGTGGTGCCAGGGGATGGTGTCAGAGTGGCACTCAGGCGGTCAGTGGTTCCAGGGTGGTCAGTGATTCCAGAGCGGTCAGGGGTTTCAGAGCGGTCAGTGGTTCCAGAGCAGTCAGCAGTTCCAGGGTGATCAGTGGTTCCAGAGCGGTCAGCAGTTTGGGGCTGTTTTAGACTCTGTAGTGTAACCAAGCTGTACTTGAGGGACTGGAGATGGAGCACAGGAGCCCTGAGTCCACTCCTGAAGTTGGAGACAATGATGTTCAGACAACTGGATCCCACCCAGCATGTCACTGGCTGTTTAGTGGCACTGTGTAAGCCTGATGGCACCAGTGCAGGTTGGGATCCTGCAGCAGCAGGAGTTCATTGCTCTGCTTTGGGCTGATGGGGAATGAGACATTTGTGAGCTGATTTCTGCCATCCTTTCTAGAGATCTCTGGTGCCAGCACCTCGTGGATTAATGCTGCAAACCCTGGACTGTGCCCCAGCCCTTCACAACCCCATGTGTTTGAAAACCACTGAGCGACTTCTTTTTCAGTTAGAAGAGTTAAAACTTTGATTCTCCAGATAACTTTAGATCTGGTCATAAAATGCTCCCAGTACCTCAAAGAAGCAAAAACCTACAGATCAAGATTTAAATGAGCTAGCTGAGATAACTGTAAAAGCACAGATCTCTTCGCTGGGTTATTTGCCAAACTCCTCCTGGCTGAGTTCTGGATTTCCATACAGCTCTCACCTCTGCCCTCAGTCCCAAGCCAGGCAGTGCTACCTAGATCCTGTATTCCTCCATGGGCTCCTGACATGAGTGAGATATCACCAAACATGCACCCTGGTGTCCCCAAAGGGTCAGAAACCATCAAGAAAGTACTCCAGGACTTGCAAAGTATTCAAAATAATTCCGAAGAAATTTTCATCGACACCAAAAATCCTTTCAATACCAAAAGCTGCCACAGGACCCTTCTGGAATCTTGCAGCAGGCAGATTTCTGAGTGAAAACATCTCTTTTGAACAGCTGGGGTCTAAGCTGACATGTGAGCTGTCTGCTCCACCTTCAGTGTTAGGACTTTTACCAGCGTGGGTGAAGGTTTCTCTCTGCCATCTAACTCTCTCCACATCCTTTCCCCTAAACTGTAGCAGAAGCATTTAGATGGACAATTCAGTAGCACTTGGAGGCATTATTGTTCTCTGCTGCCCAGCTCTAACCTTAGAACAGGAGCTAAGATTGGTCAAAATGTAAAAAAAGCAGCAATTGCCATAGCTCAAGACCGCTAATTCACCAATGCATTTCTGAAAACAAAGCAGCCCAGGTACCTCACTGAGCGAGCAGAGAAAAACAACAGAGAGAGAGAGAGAGAGAGAGGGAGAGAGGGAGAGAGAGAGAGCTGGAAAAATTACAAAGTCCTTCTAAAAATTAAAATCTGAAAGCCAGCCAAGTCCCAGCAGCCGAGTGGAGGTGCGAGGCATTTTAGTCTCCGGGGTGGGCAAAAGCAGCCGACTGCCGTACGCATCAACACCTCTTGACACTTATGAATATGGGGCTGGTGCTGATGCCCACTTGGATGAAAGAACAGAGTGAGATTGCCAGAAGTGGGTGGAAGGGAGGGATGATCTGCAGCAAGATGTGGGGTTTTCTTTAACCCTCTCTCACACAAAGAACACCGTCTGTGTGGGGGCTTTGAGGCGGGCGGGTTTAAAGGCTGGAGGTGTTTGGGTGCAGGTTTAGTGAAGGATGGATCTGGGCTAAGCCCAGCAGAGGAGATCTGTATGGTTGTGTGTGCAGATGAACCACATGTGGACACTGATACTCAGGGCTGGGGAAAAAGATCTGATGGATTTCTTGCAGCACTGGATGTTTTGTGGAAAAGCTTCAGCTTGCAGGGAACTGTGGTTGTTGAGCCACCCTGGAAACTCTGGGCCTCTGCAGCACTTTGCACAAAACTCAGCAGCAACCCCTGTCTCCTGAAGATCAGGGAGTCCCACTGCCATTAAATTTTCAAGCCTGGAGGACTTCTACAAGCCTAAAGAAGATACTGAGATCAGCTAAAGTAGTTCTTTGCAGTAAAAGATCATGGGAATCAGAAGTTTTCAGTGAAAGCTACTGATAAATGAGGGCTCAGCATGGAACATGTTTTAGATCTCTGCACCATAATTACAAATTCATGTGGGTGAGGGCAACCAGGTGAGGGTTTGGGTTGCAGCAGCCTCATTAACAGACAATGGACCTCTTCAATTTGAAATGCCAGCCTCCTTCACTTCCAGAATGCTCAGTTGTCATTTGTGGCTTTTGCCAAATCTCAAACAGAACGACAGAGTCATCCCAACCTGCTCTGCTCCCCTTCCTGCCCCTCCTCTGCTCCCTTCGCAGGTGGCTATCCCTCCATAAAGCTTTCCCCACTCCCCCAGAGCCACCGGGGTCTCACTCAGGAACTGCTGCCTCTCCATTTGCATGACAGACGGCTCCTTTGCATTACCCGCTCTTCCCACAGGAGCCGGGTCCATCCCTCAGGCATCCCGTGGGGATATCTGCTGTGCAGGCTGCTTCCCACCCCCTCCCTGCCCACCCTTGCCCTCACTCCCACACGCTTCCAGCAAAGCACTGCTCTCATAACTTGGCCCTGTGTTAACTTCTCCTCGTGCTTTCTCCCCCTCTAATTTGTCTGAAATTTCAGGCCTCGGGGATGCCAAGAGTGAGGCGACCTTCGATGCCTGTGATGCCCACCCTGCGTGGACATGCTCCAGCCTGGCTCCAAGCCCCCAGCCCACCCTGGAGAGGGGCTGTGGTGGTCAGGAGGAAGACAGGAGCATCTCTCTGGGAGACACTCAGTCCTTACCCCAGCTGCAGCACGCACCGTGCCTGATACGTTGTAATGACATGAAAATGAATAGAATAAACTGACTGAGTGGCATTGTTATTAACCTTTGTTACCTCAATAAATCACACCAAAGAGCAGCAATTACTCCCATTTCTGACAAATACTGGTTTATGCTGTGGATTCCCCTCTTTGCTCTCAGTCCCATATCCTCTCCCTCACTCTCTTTCTCAGCTGGAGCCTGGGTGGTGCAGTGCACAGCACAGTATGGAGAGAAGCAGGAATAATTTAATACCACCGTGAAGGCAGGTAGCAGACAGCGTGGGCCTTCCATGACACCCATCCATTTCACTCCTACAGCTTCTACTGCTCTCTTAAATGCAGTGGATTTTCCAGGGGCTCTGCATCCCTGGGCAGATCCTGGTTCCCAAATTCACAGCAGCACTCATCCCCCCCTCCATGCACAGACAGTGCATTTCTTCTACTGGATCAGGAATTACTGAATGAAAAGGCCAGGCAGGAAAACTCACCCTCCTCCAAACTCTGGTCCAAGGCATGAGTCAAGATTTTGGCCCCAGACCAGGACCAGCAATTGGGCTTTTTGCTCAGCTCTGACTTGGCTTGGGTTTTGTCACGTACTCGTGTCAACACCGATCCGAGTTTAGGAGTTTGATGCTGCTCCCGAGCCAGCTAATTTCTGAGGTCAGTGCCATGCTTTGAGATCGATAAGTTCCGAATTTAGTCAGCACAAACAGCCTCGCAGCAGAGTGCTATGCTTGCATATTTAAAGCAGTCTGGGGAAAGGACCTTTCAACAAAGGTATTCAATGAGACTTAAAAATCAATCCTCATTTGGAGAAACTGGCAAAATATTGTAGTAGCCATTGTTAAAATGCCTGGATGGATAATAAATCAGAGCTGAAAAATATTTCTGGCTTTTTTTTACTTTGTCGATTTGTTTTCACAGATGCACTGTTTATTTTTTCATACCATCTTTTCAGAAATCAACAGGAGTAAGTTTGGAGATTTTAAAAATTCCCTGGGGGTTTCCAAATTCATATATATGGTGAAA
This sequence comes from Bombycilla garrulus, assembly GCA_013400315.1. Classification (NCBI taxonomy): domain Eukaryota; kingdom Metazoa; phylum Chordata; class Aves; order Passeriformes; family Bombycillidae; genus Bombycilla; species Bombycilla garrulus. The sequence goes on from VXBU01005400.1 coordinate 2,195,262, forward strand.
ATAGTGGCACTATAATACTTACATATCATGCCCAGTCTTGAAATACTTTGAGACAAGAACTGAACAAATGGGCTGTGGCCATAAATAGCTGAAGATTGGGTTCTTCTTTTGTCCCCGACTCTCCCTCACCTGTCCCAGGAGCCTGTGTGTGTTGTACTGTCTGTGCTTACACCTCACTCCACAGGCCAGAAAATACAGAACCAGCACAAGGCTGGGTGTCCTGCCAGGTGAAACCCTCCTTTTGAGGTTTGCTGGGCTCTATTTGCTTTCTCATGCTTAGATTTTCATTAATTCAGCGTGAAACACCCATGTCTGATCTCAACACCCTCTGGTACAGGATCAGTGTCCCCTGTCTGTATGTGCTACACAAACCCATGAGACATAACAGCGGCCCAAAATCATTGTAGATCCTCATCTCTGCGAGAAAACAAGGATATAATCCTAATAGATAGGATTATGTTAGTACTCTGAATAAATTCCTTATTTCCTCTGGTGTAATTTCAGGATTGTGATAACGTGTGGTTTTCAGCCAAGGAACTACAAGTGTAAGGACCAAAGGGAAATATCCAGCTCTTCCTGAAGCGACTGCTTGTCTCAGTAGCTTTGCTGTTGCTGGATCTGCAGTGAGACCCAACCTTTGTTTTAGGTCAGCTCGAATCTAATTTAGGGAGGAATCTTTGTTGTATGGATGTCTGTGTGACTTATGTGCTCGGAGTTGATTTTACTGGCCCAATCTTATTAAGGACTGATTATAGAGTGAGGACTGCAGCAGAGTCCATGAGGGGATGGGAGAGGTGCCCTTTATTGCTAGTGAGGGGTAAGTGTGTGAGCTAGGAAGAGTGAAAGGGACACAAACTGGACATAAATCATCCAGAACACCAGCCAGCAGAGCCTAAAACCCATGGAAAAAAAAGATTATTTCTCTTTCCCAAAGAGCAGAGGATGTGACCCAAACTCTGACAGTGAGCAGTGACTTCAGCAGGCACCAGGCCTGCAAAGAAGCAGCACAGGACCTCTTGCTTCATTTTCTGCGCTTTCATTACCCTAAAACAATCCTTCCTCTCCCGCCTCCCCCGCTGCTGGGATTTTGTCATTTCCATCAGCGTGAGGGAAGTGGGGCTCATGTGGGGCCGAGGTGGCCAGAGCCCAGATTTCCTCCCCTTTCTTTTCCGCTGGAGCATGTGACAGTTTGCAATGTGAGGAGCGAGGTGGCTGCAGGAGCAAAGTAGTAAAAAAAAAAAAAACCCACCCAGTCCCACATCACAATGACTTTTCTCGGATGATAAACATAATAATAAAACCCCTCCTAGTAGCCAATATGATGCTAATGCTTCTTAGCTCTGTCAAAAGTGAAAACAGCTCCTTGCTGTCAATTACTGGAGGGACAGCTGGAGTCTCTCCTCTCACTGTCAGGATGCAGACATATTGCATGTCATCGAGAAGGTAACAAATTCACCAGGACAGCATCACCATCTGTCACCAACAGAGACACCGCCGAAACAAAGGGTCAGGCTTCGGCGCAGAGCTTGGGCCTGAGCTGTCCCCACATCCTTCCCCCATCAGAGCAGGGGCACAGGTGGAGGTGCCCCCCAAAGGCAACCTTCATCCAGGGCATGCAGAGGGGATTTGGGGTTTATAAACTGAGGGGATGAGGTTTGAGCTTCGAAATTATTGTTTCCACCAGAAAACCTCGTGCTGAAGCCTTCAGAGCCGGCTGGTGGGTGTCAGCCACGGGGTGAAGCCCTGTCAGGTTCAGCGCTGTCCCTCACCCAGCTTCCATGGGTGTGCTCGTGTCACCCCCTTCCATGCCCTACGTGCACCAGGAGTTTGGGATACTCACAGGAGTAAATGACCCCCAGGGAGGGCTGGGGGCTCAGGCTGTAAGTCGATTTGTTTGGGGACAGATGGCTGAGTCCCCACATTATTGAAGTCTGACTGCCCTGGATCTGCTCTCGGGAGGAGAAGCTCACCACCCCAGGAAGGCACTTGCAGTGGGCCAAACTCTGCACATGATCTGAAACCCAGTCAAACGACAAATTATTCAGTGATCTGTTTTGAGGTCATTTTCAGTAATTAAGCATCCTTCCAAAAACTTTAAAAATCCTCTTAAAAAATAAACCAACCCTCAATTAATAATGCGATTTTTAAAAAACATATTTTTGAAGATGCTGTTCAGAAGAATAGTGTAAATAATGTAAATAATTTAAGCAATATCCTTTTTTCTGTAGCATACATTGTTGTGCTATTTAAAAATAACCCACATAACTCCATTCTTTCACTCCAGACGAGGCTTACTTCCAACGGATGATGTGCTAATTATTTCGAGAGCAAAGTTTATTTTTGACAGAAAAATCATTGTACTTAAAATCACGTCGAGTGCTGAGACTTTGGGTGAGTCTGGAAGAGAGATGTTTCTGCAAAATTAGCCCAATGTGACAATGCAACATGTTCACATAGCTCCTGTGTTTGTGTCACAGCATTAATTTGGGATACCCCGCGGCTGCTGGCAAATGCAGCTCTGCAGGGTCCAGCTGACATCTGGGGATACCCTTTGGGTTTCCAGAGTCAGATGGCAGCTTTCCTGTTTGCTGTCAGTTGCAAAATCCAGGACTTATAATTTATATGATTAAATATCTCAGGTGCTATTTAGGAGTTAGCTCATGAGTCATCCTGCTGAGGGAGATGAAGCTACCTGGAATTAACTGGCACAATTCAGACTTCAGTGGTCATTTGGAAGCTGGTCCTGCAGGATTTCCCTGCAAATCCTGCCTCTCCCCTGCCCTATTGAACAGCAATCATCCAAAATAAGCACAATTGAAATATGAGCTTAATTCCAAAAATGCAGCACAGGATGGACTCGCTGCTGCTCTTTCCCAACTTGCACTGCTTCCACCAAGATGTACAGCCAGCACACAGAGAAAAAGCTGCTACTGCAGACATAAGGATTGGTTTCTGACGAGGAGAAATATCCCGTCCTCTAGTCATAGGCCTGAGTGCCAAAATTCAGTTCATACTTTGGGCTACAACAAATGACAAGCGACCCCCCTGAATCACAGGAAACAACTTTTAAGGAAATTACAATTTCTGCTTCCCTACCTTTCCAGCACCATTTAAATTCTCAAAGCCAGGATGAGCAGCTCCAGCAGGGAGAGGCAGAGCATGGAGCTGGGAGCCTGCATCCACCATCCTCCTCTCCACCCTTCCATCTCCCCAGGGCCCATGGGCTGCCTTGGGGTTTCTCACCTGATTCTCCTCCAAGGTTGTGTCAAGGCTGCTGTGAAGTGGAAGTCATGGGATATTGCCAGCAAGAGGCTGGAAATGATATTTGAGTTGTGCCTGGCGGTCCTCCCTCCATCCCTCCCGTCCTGAAACGCCTTTCCTGCAGAAATGAGGAGATGTTTGGGGGAGCTGTGAAACTTTCTTGCTCAGAGTTGTGCGAGGCTGCAGGAGGGAAAGGGGGAGGTTTGCAAACGGGTCTGGGAGAACCAGTTTGTGTTTGGGAAGGGAAAGTGGTGGTTGTCCTCACTAGAGAGCACAGAATGTCCCCATGTCTGTCACCATGAGCTGAGAGCTGAGGCTGTGACTGCTGCCATCATCCAAACCCACACTGGTGTCTTCTCCTGGGGAGGATGTGTGGGACTCACTTGTTACACAATTTCCAGAAAACCCCCTTCCCTGAACTCCCACCATTCAGGATTTGCCTCTTTGGCAGATTTTTAGGTGGACTTTGGTCTGCTACCCTCACTTTTTAAATTTTGTTGTGAGAAGCAGACAGACGAATAATTCACTGGCGTTTCTGCTACCAAAGCCTTTCAGGATGGTGGTTTCCAGTAACCGAGGGAGAGCCGTGATCTGGATCTCCACAGGGAGGCTGAGGCCACTGGGGAGGCTGTGACAGAGCAGGGAGGTGAGCTCTGAGATATTCTTCTACCCTTCAGGAAATCCTTCCCCCTAATCCCCAATATGAGCAAATCCCTGACTCCCTCCAGAGAATCAAACCTGGACACTTTTCTGAAAGTCAGAAACTCACCTCTAAATTTGAACACAATCCTGCCAAAAAACAACCTCAACATATTCATTTAGGAAATCATATTAAGTGCTGCTCCTTGAAGAGTGTCCTGGTCTGCTTTGAAGACCAGGTTTAACCCACGAGTTGCAAGTTTAATGGCACTGAGGGATGGAGGCTGGGACACACACTTGGAATGTGGACAGAATTTTAATTCTCTTGTTTGCCAAGGTTTTGTCGAAGTGAAGCAAATCTCACTGTGGTTACCCAGCTTGGTTTGCCCTGTGATAAGCTTAGAGTGGAATGAAGGTATTTTATCTTTATGTCTAAATAAGAAAAAGGCCAAATGAACAAATGCTCCTCGTGCCCCTCCCTGGCTCGGTCCATGCTGAGCGCTGACTTCACAGCCGGTGCTTGCCGGCTTTCACAAAGCCCTGTGCAGCTATTTTGGAACTGGAGCTGATCTTTATGCATTAACATGGACCCAGATTTTAGAAAAAAACTCTCCTTTGAGCCACTGCTCAGAACATTTTGCTCCCTCGCTGAGCCCTGTAGCCACCACCAGCAAAAGGGACATGAGAAACCCAAGGCTGCTCCTTTATTAAACAGAGCGGAAAACTTTGAGAGAGAAAAAAACTTAGCTTGAAAGCAATATCTGCACTTAGATATTGTTTGGAATGTTACTGCAATATAGAGACGTTAAAATACAGCCTGAGCTGCTGTCCTGAGATCACATTTCGGTGGTGCCCCCATCAGATGCTACAGCAGGGCTTTGTCTGTGGCACTGTACAAAAAAATTGCTTCTCTCTCCAGTGAAACGAATTTGTCTCTGGGGTGGAAAGAGCAGTTGATAAAAATGCAGCTGTTTCATTAGTTTGGACAGGGAGTGGAAAAAAAATTGGAGAGCTACAAGGGAAAGCCAGGTGGGAAGAACCTGATCTGAGGAGCTTTTCAAAGGAATGATTTTTTTGTTTGAACACAAGTGGCTTTTCTGGTGCTGGCCACATTTTTCTCTTTGAAAAAATGGTGACATTTCCATTAAAACTTTTCATTTTGACTCATGATTTGATTCAGTCCATAAAAATCAGCAAATGTTAAGATTTATCTCTTAGAAGTCATGCACATATTTGAGTTAAAAATGAAAATATGTCCAACACCATTGAGAGTTTTGGAAATTCTGGGTTTTCCCAGTAACTTGACCACCTGTAGTAAGCGACAGGCAAACAGAAAAAGCACGTTTTTAACCCTGAGGACACACAAAGGGGGCAGAGTTTAGATCAGGGGGTCATGAGGGACTGCACACAGCTGAGCCAAGGCACACAGGATTGCTCAGGACTGGTTCAGAGACCTTTCATAAACTGGAAATATTTTCACCACAGTTTCTATACAATGTGCCAGAGATGTGTATGGGTGTAAGCGGTGCTAGAAAACAGGGTTATCCATTAAACAACAAATCTGTCTCCTCTGGTCTCAACTTATCAAAGACGCCTCCACCAAAGATATTTAATGAATAAACACCAAAAATAACTCATGACCGGACACAGGAGAGGCCCAGACTTTGTGTAGGTCATAAATTCTGTGAGTCTGGAGTATGGCCCACACTTCGTGTTTCCTGTATCCTTTTTAAGTGGTTGCTGATAAAAACATTTTCTAGAAATGCAATTGTTCAGTCCTCCTATGGGACTGCAATGCATTGAGCTGAGGGCAGTGGGCCCAGAAGTATTTCACTGTTCTTTGAATATCCACAATGATAAAAAGTGATGTACACAATGAAGTGGATTCTTTACCAATTAATTTTTCATCTTTAGTCAAACAACAAATTAGTTTTCTAAAACCTCTGAGGTATTAGAGATGCGTATTTCTGGGATTTTTGCTTTGGTTTCTTTAAGTCATTTCCCAAGTCAAATCTAAGAGCCTTGGCTCTGCTGACATCCAGTAGAGAGAGATTCATTCTAGAGACTTGGGGCAAGACTTGTTAGAGGCAAAATGAGGAGATTTTTTTGACATTTCTCCTTTCACCACAGCACTTTCACCACAACCGCTCTGGAACTGAAACTCTCCCGTTTGCTCCAGCTGAGATGGTTCACAGTGAGGTGGAATGAAGAAGCATCGCACATTTGCACACAAATACTGGACAAAACACCAAGTACACAGCTCATGATGTCTTGGTTTAAATTACTGTTTTTCCATAAATGTAGATACATATCTGAAATTCACTGTTATATTTTGCATCCAATGTGAGATTTTTTTTTAAAGTGTCACAAACCTAGATGCAATTTACACTAAAAAACCCCAAAAATTTAAATACTTGATGCACTTAGGCAAGTTCAAGCAAATCCAAGAAATCCTTATTACAGTTTTAGAAGTTTTGCTTGCAGCTGAATTAAAGTCCTTTTCTATCCAACAGACAGGGACGAACCACTTCTATAACACTCAAAAATGGACATTTACTGCAATTTAAAAACTGCCTGAAAACCTGAGGATGCATATGCATATACTGGGATTTTTGGAAGTTCTTGAACATCTTTAACAACAGCTACATGGCACAAGTTTTGAACACTGCTGTAGACACCTGTATGAATTTTCAGGCAGAAAAATACTGTAAACACAGGTTACTATTTGTAGGGATAAATACAGAGGAATGTAGAAAAACGCACTTATGAAGATGGTTGCTTTTGAGAATATTTTCTGGAATCCTCCAAAATTTTAAGATTTAGACTACTTTGGTAGAATGTAAAAGGCAAAATGTGTGCCTGGACCTTCCTCAGGTTTTCCTAGCAAGTAGCTCCACCAAATTAGGAATTTAAACTGAGTCTGAAACAGCACTTAGTCTGCATTTACAGACGTATTGCCCCAGGATAAGAGATGTAATTCTCTGAAATGAAGAAAATTAAATCATTACCCTCTTCACCCAAGCCTTTTTGCTGTTGGAAAGTTAGTTTTGCATTTAATGAATATGGGCTCATGTCTTTCTAATGAGTATGAGATAGCCGATGTAATTGAAAACTTAAGCAGGGAAAAATCATTACAAGGTTTGGTTGTGGGTTTTTTTTTTTAATTAATTTATTTTGTATATTTGTGTTATGAGTGATAGCTACCAGTAGAGTAATGGGGATGGAAAACCACAATTTACTCAACAGGCAATTCAAATGTGTGTGTTGTAATAGGAGATTCCCCATTTTTTACCTGCCTGAAGGGAAGCAGCTGGGGCAGAGTTTTCTGCTGCGCTTCGCTGTGTCTCTGGGAGATCCTTGGCACCTCCTCATTCCCACCTTCCTCCCACTCCTTGCCATCATGAACTCGTTCTCATATTTTCTGTTCTCCCTTTCTTTCTGACAGGAAACACCTCCTCTGCCCCTTATTCTTCAGGACTGTCAGCCACCCTGACATTTGGGACAGGCACCCTCAAATGGAGAGGTGGGCAGGGAATAACAGCTCCTGGGCTGGCTTCCCTCCACAGCCCCACAGATCCTCCTCTCCCACACTGGGGTGCATTTCAGGCTGGTTTTTATCTCTCTGAGGGCCAGGAGCTGAGCAAGAGCCCATGGAAATCCAGGGCAGAGCTGCTCAAGGGCTGTGTGTGTCTGGGATTGCAGGATGGGGCCTGGACAAGGGACAGGCTTTGGACTCCTGTGCTCAGTCCTTCAGCCAACGTGTGCAGTGCTCCACAGGCTGGTGGCACTGATTGTCAGTGTTCCCATGCATGAAACTGAGGAGAGGAACTTGAATTTTTAATAACGAAAGGACATCCAGGGGCAGGGCAAAGGAGGTGCTGGGGAGAGAGGAAGTTGGTTCATGAGGTCAATGTGATTAATAAAAGATCCATAAATCTCCACCATTAACAAGCAGTGCTTTCCTCCTCCTTTTTTGATATCTCTCCCCAGGTTTTGATGGTCCCCATCAGCTCTCTGCACATTTACCTCTGGAGGCCAGCCTTCATCCACGGTCCGTATATAATTTCCAGACACAGATTTTGCTTTTTAAACTTTTTGTTTTTCCTTGATTTTTCACCAATAATTAGATAATTTTTGTGCCCTTGCTCTCCCATGAACAGCTTTTCTTGGCCTCCACCATCCACAGCAGAATACCTGTCATTAACCCCAGTTCAAACACCGACATCATCCTCCTGAAGGTTCTTTCCATGCTTCCTCTACAAAAACAATTAATCCTCATACCCATTTCAGAGACCATCCTTGAGATATCGCCTCGAATTTCAAGAACAAAATCAAAAGAGAGAGAAGGTAAAATGATTCAGAGAAGCTCTTGTTGCCAGGAATTTTCCTGGAAAGCCCCATTTGCCCCATTCTTTGGCTACTGCAAGCACCATGGTTAGCACCACGCTCTACATTGTCCTCAAGCAAGATTTCCAAAGTAGCTGAAAGTGCAAGTTAAGAAAAGACACTTCTCTGCACACTGCAAAACTGATTGAAGGCTTTCCCAGCCTGCAGCTTTTCCTTCTTTCCTTCCTTCCTGAGTGCTCCCTAGTCAGTTCCATGTGGCCATCCATCTCCTACCTGCAGTCCCTGGCTGTCTAAACTAACCTGGCTGACTGTGCCCGGAGTGGATTAGGGAGCGCACATCCCATCGCTCCAGCCCGCGGGGCTGGTAATAGACAGCTGGGGAAAGTTAATGTCTTCAAGGAGCATCACTTGATCTGGGATAAATGTCTGAAACAGTAGCCAAGGGTTATGTCCTGATCCCAGCACACAATTTATCCACAAATTGGCTTCCTGAAAAGAAGCAGGAGTAGAAAAGCGCCTCTGTTTCCAGACAGATCGAGCAGAGACACGAGAAGGTTGCAACTCTGCTCCAGAGCTAGATCCGGGCAGTGATTTTTTTCTGCTCTTCCTTTCCACAAACACCCAATTTAAAACCAAATGCCAGTCCCTACTCAGTGTTCAGATTAGAACAGACGCATCTGGAAACCACGCATTGCCCTGAAAGCCACCCAAGCTGGCTCTGAAGTTGGAGACGAGGGTGGAATGTTCTTATCCCGGAGCCAAGGCTGTCGCTGCGCGAGCACAAAAGGCAGTTGGTAGGACATCAGCTTGTGGGAGTCTCCTTAGTTACCATAAGGAAAAGTTAAATGTCGCAGTCTCCACTGGATCAGAACTACAAGAACAGAGATTATTTATTTGAGCTCAGATCTGGGCTTAGCCGCTGATCTGAACGTGAGGATGGGATATGGAGCTTGCAAGAAAAGTGAGTTTTGGTTTCTAAGGCAAAGCTGGAGAAGTCAAGGCAGCAAGTTTTAAATGAGTTTGGGAGATTGTGGCCTCCCTGATCTATGATTTAATTTATCTTCATCAATATTTTAATGTGTAGTTTGCACAAATGAGCTAAATTTAACTAAAACATTCTGTATCTGAGGAGCAAAGAGGCACAAGATCTGCAAAGCAGTGATTCTGATCTTACTCTCGTGTCAACTTTCTGGTGACCTCAGTGTGACACGGGCAGTATCTGCTGCAGGGGAGTGAGGTGACATCTCTGAGATGGGATTTGCAGGCACAGTGACCCACATGTCCCACACCTCCACCACCTGACAGGCAGCCCCTAAACCTGGCACCTCACACTCAGGTCTCTGCTGACCAGAAACAAATCAAAAGAAAAGCCTGGTTTAAATGGTTTTTTTTGGCAGTTTAACAAGATGCTAATGCCACTGCCAGCACTGAGACCTTCACAANTTTCAAAAGTCAGCAGCACTTTAAAGAGGCAGAGCAAAGGAAATGGTGCTCATTATTCATTCCTCCACGACAACACTACAGGGTGATTTCTGCTCGACACCTTTTTGCACAATAGTATGCAATTTAATTGCTCTTAAAAATGCTTTAATGATACAGACCAAAAGCTGATCTTAGCAACATCTTTTCTAATTCAGTGGAATTAAGGACACAGTTGGTAGTTGACAGAAACGAGCGACTGAACCACTTCAAAAAAGACAAATATATCTCAAACCTCAGTCAGGCTAAATACAACATTTTCTGTGAAGGGTCCAGTAGATCACCTCCTATCTACCCTCAATCTAAAATCCCTTTTAACTTTCTGTCTGGCCAACACATATCAGTTCAGAGTGTTTTCACCCAGGACCTTCTTGTCTGTAAGTACTGCTCTCTGAGGAGCAGGTTTTACAGATGGAAAGAGGATGGAGACACAGATGCCTGGTTAGTAAACGGAAAACACAAAACAGAGGAGGATACTGATGGAATGCCAGAGAGTTTTTATAAAAATTAGGAGTCATGGACCACCAGGTGTTCAAATAAATGTGGTGTATCAGCAGATCCAGCTTTCCAGCAGCACTCAGCAGGCTGGGTGCTGGATACACAGCGGGCACTTCACTAGGATTGTGTTAGGTGCCAGGAACTCCTCTGAAAAAGTCAGATTATTTTGTGAATGCATCAGCTCTGAAGCTGGACGTTTCTGCAGGTCTGACCTAGAAAACAACAGCTTGAAACTGAAAAGCTGTATGGATACAGCATAGAGTTAATGACATGTTAAACAGGGGATATAGGCTTCTTTTATGACAAAAATATGCCCAGAAGTCCATGAATGAGTTTTATATTTGTGCTACCACCTACAAAGCCTGGTTTCAGGAGTCATTCAGGTCACTTCTGCTGTCACTCGTTGTGATGTACAAAGCAATGTTCCCTGCTAAAGGGACAGGCCTGTGACCTGTGCCCTTCTGGAGATGCCTGGTGAACACACCACTCAAAGGTTACCAAATCCATCCATGCTTTTATATATCTGGACTTTGTGACCAAATTATCTGATCTCTGATTGCCATTTTCTCCCTTTGTGGGATTTTCCAGTTCTTTGACAACTTTTCAGCTTCTAACACTGCAGAACAGGACAGTCTTGCTGTGGCAGTCCCTCTCAGTAGGGCTTTACTGAAATGTCACAGGGATTGCTGCCTTTTCTGGATTTGAAGGAGCAGTGCCTTTGCCATATCGTTGCCAGAAGAAGTAGAATTTCTGAGCACTGGGGTGGGAACAAAACTGAAGCGCCACAGAAGGGATAAAGCTGCCCAGTGCTGCAAGCAGGAGCCAACTCCTTGAGAAAGGTGTTCAGAATTCAGGCTGGAGGCACAAAGAGGATGAAAAATGTCACTTGCTGGGGAGGAGAGAGGAGGAATGCAATTTGTGAATAAAGAGAGAGGCCTCATTCTATGCGGCTTTGCCTCTGGATAAGCATCTGTGGCCATCTTCTCCCAGCCAGAAATGTGCACTGTGACTCTCTCCAAACCACACAACATGCTCTGAGTCCCGAGGTTTCCATCTGCTATCAGATGGAAACAGAGCCAAGGCCAGTCCAAAACAGATCACCTTCCTAAGGTGGACACTTTGTTTTTTCTAGAGCTATTTACGAAAACCACATTTGACGCAGAATAGACACAGCAAACTTACTGGAAAATATTCACCTTAATGGAAAACTTCTCTCTGCTCATGGACAGAGTGCTACATCTCTTCACAGAGCACCTTAAAAACTCCCCTGGAATCCTTGTTCTTAAAGGGATTCATTTCTGTGCTGATGTGGCTTCCTAGAAGGATATTTTCGGATCAATCTATAGATACGAGTGATTCCTTAGATTTAAAAATAAAATAAGCAATGCTTGGGGGGTTGTAGGTCATGGACAGGTTTCCATTTTGAACCAGAACTGCCAGTGAGGGGGCTGGCACCACTGGGCTGCTGTTTGCCAACCCTTGCTGTGACTGAGGAGATGACAAACACTGTCAATCTGCCCCATGCAAATGCCCCAGACCTTTTGAGGGCAGGAAATTTCATTATTGCTCAGGGAAGCCTGGAACTTGAGAGTTTTGACAGCAAACAGCCCAGCCATGCTCTAAAAGAACAAGAAGCAAAAGCTGCTTTTTAGGTGAGCTGATATTTTTAGCTGTGGAGAGAAAACAAAGAAGAGAGGTAAGGTCATCGAGCAGGTCGATGGCAGGAACAGAAACAGAACAGATCTCTCTCCTTCCCAGCTGGTGCCCTACTCACAACAAGGTCTCTCCAGCTGGAGCAAAGCCTGTGCTAGAAACTTTGGCCCCATACATGCAATTTCTTTCCTCTGGCTTTCATTTAATAAATGGGATACAAGGCTCACTCTTGCGCCATTGTATTCGTTTAATGTACATTTATTTTGTATACATTATCTTTCCTTTCAAGCACTTCAATATGTCTGAAAATAAGAGATAAAAAGGGATAACACATTAGACACAGCAACTCCCAGAGAGGCAGGCAGGGTGTGAAGAACACTGAATTCCCTCATGATATTATTATATTGCCTTCTTTGCTGCACAGTGTTACAGTAAGTAAGGGGATTAGCTGCTTGTCTCCCAATATATAGATGAAGAGAAGAAAAAAAAGGCTTTTGTTTTAGTAGCTCTTTTTGCCTACAGGAAGAAAAAAATCCTGCCTATTCAAAATACTCTCCTTCTGCTGCATCACTCTCCTTTCTCAGGAAACCATCTCTGTCTGACCAGAGGGAGAAAGGAGCAGGTAAAGAAGCTGGAAAATGGCTCAGATACTCATCATCATAACTACACATGCAGGGTAGGGTAACAAGCCTTAAGTGGACATTGCCCTTTGGAGCTGGCACATCTTCCAGGGCATGTTCCTATCCTGGGGCTCGGAACCCTCCCTTATTCCTTCAGGGAAAGCCAAGAGGAGAGCATCCCAGAACCTGGAGAGAGTGTTAGGCCCTGTAGTAAGAATAAAGTTAGATTCTGGTCAAAGTGTGTGTCTGTCACCCTGAGAACGGTACAGGCAAACTCTTGAGTGTTTCAAAGCTTCCCTGGACACTGGCGGTTGAGGGAAAAGCGAAGGGCAAGGTAGTGCCAGCTCTTCTGCTCCAGGAAAGAACTCACAGAGCAACAGGAGGAACCTCCCCGTGAGGGAAAGCCACACTCATCCAGCTGCAAGGAGGTGCAGCACAGCTGGAGAGGTCAGGACAGCACTGCAGCAGCTCCTGGACAGCTGGGGCAGCACAAACTGCAACACAAAAAGTCCCCTCGTGCTGAAGGCAAACCACAGCAGCAGATACCACGAGGGAAGGAAGAGAGATCATTCTCAAACGTGCCCAGCTCCCTCCAGGATCAGGTCCTCTCACCTGACGTGCCACTCAGCCTGGTGTCTGACCTAGCAATTAAGATGTCCTTCCTTGTCTATTAAGTGTGGAAAGCCTCTCTCTCTTTACCCCAAACATTAATTTAGAAAGCAAAATGCCAGAGTGACTGCCTCTCCCGGGTAATTTTTCCCCCTTCAGATTCCCTTGCTTCCTTTATTTAGTGCCAGCAGAAAACAATATGGTTTCTTTCATTGTCTTCTATGAAGACTTCCAAGCGAGGGGGGAGATTATTACTGTTCCAGCTTGTGACGACATAATAGGCTCCTGTCCCAGAAAACAAAAGTCTTTGCAAGACGAAAAAGAGACAAGTCCTACTTATGATGTCACCGAGAAGACAGTAATAAAAATAAAGAAAGGAAGGGGGGGAAAAGATAAGAATAAACATCTGTATATTGGGAATAACAATAACATTTGTTCTGCAGTTTATTTCTGAAAGATGCCTTAAATTGTGCCTTGTACAGAACAGAAAAGACTTTTGTGTGTGTGTGTGTGTGTGAGCACAGATGGATTTATAATAATAAAAAAATCCATTGAAATGCAAAGTTTAGGATTTCCTCCCTCCCCCTCAAAAATAAAAAGATCAAATAATTCTTGACAAAGAAAACTGCTCTATTTTTTTCCTGATCTTCTCAAGTTCTGCCCCTTTTTTAACCACGAAGAGCAAAATGTAGGATTCTTTTTAAAAGAGAAATGTGTATATTTCTGGAAATATGCTTTAGGTTGTATAATTAATAAGGCATGTGAACAGCAGGAATCAGAAATACAGGAACTGATTTTCCTTCAGTTCCAGTACCACTGGGAAGAGGGAGCAGTCACCCCTCACTCAGGGGCTTTTCCCTGAGGACAAGGCAGGGAGGATGCTGGGTTTGGAGCAGGTCACGGGCGCTGTGAGGGGATCCCTGCGCTGGGTCTGAGCAGCACAGGGTGGGGATGTGCAGCAGCCCCACCTGGGTCCTGGCAGCAGCACGTTGTGTTTGTTCCCCCTGTGGGATGCTCCAGCCACGAGGCTGCCTGGGCACGTTGGGAACGCTCCCGAGCTCGGGGACAGCTCAGGCACAGCCACCCCAGGGCCCTGCACCACGCTGGGCTCTTTTGTGATAAAACATGTGCTGCATGGCCACGGCAATGAATCAGCTGCCCGTGGCTTCCACAGGGACGCTCTGGATGTGCACCAGCCTGCCTGCAAGCAGAGTGTGTCCCTCTGCTTGGAGAAAAAGGGGGAAATGTCTCGCTAGTTTTCAAATGAGTGTGAGTTGTTATTAATTAGCACGCGGCTCCTGGGCCTCTGAGCTTCAAGGTGAGAGCATGGAGTGCTCTCTGATGTGGAAAGAGGGGAGCTGAGGCACTGCAAGGCTCCTGCAGTGCTGCCAGTTTGCTCTCTGGCTCTGTGAGGGTCCTAAAGGAGTGGGGCAGATCAGAGGACACAAATCACAACCCGGGGCTGGGAGGGACAGCACCACTTCCCACAACTGCTGCCGTGGGCAACACTAGGAGTTGTTTCTCACGGATTGCCCAAAACCCCGACAAAATCAGCCTCATTGCATCGATGGCTCTAATGATTATTGCTTGCTCCTGAAGGCAGCATTGTAACAAAGGTGGGCATTACTGGATAAATAGCATCAAACTAGTCATTTACATCTGATTTACCTCTCCTAGCATGGTTATTCCTAAGACTTGCATAGATTTATTAGATCTATATTCATGTGTATTAATAATAACAATTGTACTTGCAATTAATTTTAAAGCCCACCATCAATCTTTCTTAGAATTCAATCTGATGCACAGCCAGAGGGAAGGGACGTGTGCACTGAATTCCATTTTAACCCCTTCCTTTTTTTTGTTTCCCAACACTGGATTTATGGTGGATAATAAACCGCGCTTGCAGGCCGGACCTGAAGAGTTAAATTTGCCATCTCGGGGAGACAGGACACCATCAAACCCTAAAATATCAATACGTGGACGGAGGAGAACAATGCGCTCCTCCCTCACGTGACCGACGTTACTGGTGGAATTAGGAATTAACGACAAGATTAAAGCCACCATTTTAATTTCTCAGACAAAGCTGGTTATCTGGACAGCCATCATAAGCAGGTGGCCAGCTCGCCAGCTCCCATGGACACAAGGGCCAGTATAATGCAAAGTGGACTGGGAGGTAATAATTCAGCAGATAACCCCTGACACGCTCATTCAGTTGCTAATTCACCCCGCGTGCAGGAGCTGTAACCAGCGTTTAAAGATGCGTTATGATATTTAAAGCCTAATTTATTCTCTTTATTAAAAATTATATCAAACAATATTTCACTCTCCCTTTTGGTGAAGATTAACTGTTTATGATCCTTGTGTATTACGTGGGGCCGTAGCCATTACTCACATCAGCGACTTGCCGGGGCATCTGAGGCCCTTTCAGATTAATTGTCTGGTGGTTGTTTGCTGAAGCACAGGAGGTGTTGTGGAAGGAAACAACCTCAGTTCTGAATCAACTTGAGCCAAGTATTAAAAACATCTGCTTGAGCTTGGTTATTTATAATGACCTTCATATTTTGATGCTTTTTAGCATAGGTAGAGACATATTTTTGAATCAGAGTACAGAAGATTTATTGTTAGATTTATTTAACACCCACTTTTCCTCAACTGAATTCCTTCTAAAAGCCTGTATTGGTCACTAGCTAAGCAGGTACACATCTCAGTGTTCAGGAACTCATAAGATGCATCACTGGTGTGAGCATGTTGCAAATGCTGTGTCCAAGCTGCACCACCTGAATCCCTCCGCCAAGCCCTGGATGAACCACTGGGCATTAATCTTTCCAGCTTCCCTGGGGAATGGATTTATTTTTTCTGCTCTGGACTGTCTGGCACATTTTCTCAAGCATCTTTTTGCCTTGCACAGAAAGGAAACCTCACTGCTCAGCTATTTTATCCAACAAAGACCAGTGCTGATCCTCCAGGTGCTCCACAGGTCCTCTGAACGAGCCCAGTAAAAAGGAATCATAAAAGTCATATAAATACGTGTGAAGTATCATTGCAATGGCGAGGAAATTTCTAAATAAATAATTCTATTTATTTTAGTTGCATGTAGCCAATGAAATATCATTAAGGCAGGTCACTCCTGTTAAGGAAATGAAGTTTGAAATAACAAAATGGAATTAATGCAGAAATAGTAATGAACTGTCCTTCTGAAAAGCAATGAAGAGACATGAACGGACATCATAAAGCAAGGTACCACTGCCTGCAAGGGTTAAAAAAGCACAACCTCCCCCAAACTTTCTATGAAACAGAAGCAGAGCGTTAATGGAACAGCAGTGCAATACAATGCATTAATGTGGAGCTGAGAGTGGGAAGAGGCATCCAGGCTCCAATCCAGACACAGCCACAGAAGCTGTAAGAGCCCTCCTTGGGCTCTCTTTGGCTGGCTGCTGGTCTCCAAGATCCCAGAGATCACTTCCAGCCACACTTATCATTTGACGGCACCACAGCAGTTAAGACTGCATCACACATCCCACGCCTGCTTTTCATTCATTTGTACCTCCAGATTTTCTAAATTTTAACCCACTGAGAGTGCTTTGATTTTCCTGCTTGCCACAAAACCCAGCGGCTCTGGAGGGATTCTGCTGGCTCGCCATGAAAGGCGCAGATGTGAGGAGCTCCCTGCGAGCGGCAGAGCCGGCCCTGCAGGAGCTCCCATCCCCATCCCGTGCTGCTGCAGGCCTGGAACAACTCCACCAATTCCAAGAGGCAGCACTGGTGCTGCAGGGAGCAGAATTTGGGCCACTGACTGGAAACAGCAGGATGGTTTGTGGGGTGTTTTGCTGTAAAGCTAAGGTGGAAGCAAACGGCTCTGACAGCTCCACACCTCTGTGGAGTTGCACAGATTTATGGCTTCAGAGCTCCTCTGGTGTCCCTTGGCCTAAAGGGGATCCTAATTCAGAGTGAGGGAAAGCAGGCAAGAAAATAAGGTAGCAAACAAAGCCCTCTCCATCTTTCATCAGTCTCATCACACCACAGAGGTTCATTTTCTTCTCAGAGAGAGCAATGCCAGTCAGGAAGAGTTCATAGGATCACAGAATGGTTGGATTGGATGGGACATTAAAGATCATTTTGTTCCAACTCCTTGCCATAGGCAGGGTCACCTTCCACTAGACCAGGTTGCTCTAATCTGGCCTTGAACACTTCAGGGACATCCACAACTTCCCTGGGCTGCATGTGCTAATGACTCACCACACTCACAAGGAAGAATTTGTTCTTAACTTCTCATCTAAATCCATCGTTTTTCAGTTTAAAACCATTCCCCCTTGTCCTATCATTATCTGCTGGTGTTAAAGTTCAGTAAAGAGCTGTAGCTGTATATAACAAACCCCATCTCAGTAATGGTAAATTTGAGTATGTATTATACCCCTTCAGTCCTGTTTTTTTAGCCCCCTTCCCATTTTGCCCTCCCAGCTGCGTGTGTGCAGCTACCTGGGCACGCAAAGCCACCTGCACCCCATTTTAGCTGCCCCTTGGCACAGTTAAATCACCCAGAAGAGCAGCTCCCTCCCTCTCTGCTGGTGCCGCAGAAGGGACTAAACAAAAACAGTTGCTCATTTCATGCAAGTAAAAATTTGATGTCAGGACCACCAGGAGATTGTTTGACATGAGGAGAATAAAATTGGTCACTCCTGTTCCCAACCTCTAAAGAAAGGAGGGATTGAGCCAGAGCTCCTGGGACCAAGGGGCAAAGTGCTGGAGTTGGGGTTTGGTCCTGGGACTCTGTGCTTCCATCCCACATCAGTGACAAAGGGACAACTGCACTTCCATGAGTGCGACAGCTTATCTTGGAAAAGGACTGAGATAAATAGATTAAAACTGTGCTGGTGGAGAGCCACAGAGAAGAGGGTCATGCGACAGCCTATTCAGACAGTTCCTATTATTAATATGTAAAGCTGTCATACTTCATAAGATCACATCCAATGTAATCAAGAGGATTTAGTTCACTAATATAGCAGCAGTCACACTAGATAAGATTGCTTATAGGGATAAGAGTGTACATTTGTTGCTCCATTTTAATTAAAAACAACCTTAATAAAAGGTTGTAATGATAAACTGATAAGCAATTGCATCTCCCCTTTTCCCCGTAGGTTACCATGCAAAACTCATATTGCAATTAGAAACCTCCCCTAAGACACCATAGGACATACATCAATGTTGGCTCAGCAGCAGAGAGTTACTGGTCACCCCACTTTGTATGTTCAATTGCTGCTAACTAGATTTTTCTCCCCCCACCTCGATTCACAAATTATATTGCCAGGCAAGGAACAACCCGGAGTGAATTTATTTAACACATCCTGGTGTTATGACTAAGTGGGAAGAAAATCCTCTTTCAGAAGAAAACTAATTGAAAATGGAAGTAATTCCAGAAAGACAGCCCTGCTGCACATTCTCCCTCGAAAAGGAGCGGCTCTCCCAGTGGTAGCACTGCTACACATTCCCCCTTGTCAGCTGAGGTGTTAAATCCCCTTTTTGGGAGATGAATGATAAAATGGTGTGATCCAGAGCTCCAGCCTGGTTGGATGAGAGGTGCATGTCGATTTATACAACAGAGTATATACATTCTTGTAGCAGCATGAAGAGCATGCTGCTATTGAAATTTCAGATCATTTTGCAGCTGCAAACTATAATAGCAGTAATAATAAACCAGAAGCTGTGCTATCCATTAAAAAGAACCCCAGACACTCGAGCATGTTTGTTTTGCCTCTGATTTTAAACATTCAGCACCAGCTGAACTTCTTGTTCACGACTCATTAAAAATGTCCTGCATCTTTTCATGCACACAGGCTACTGGGTCTGCCCAGAGATGAGTGCACAGGGTGGGAGGAGGGACCAAACCCGAGCCCTCCCCCGGGTGAGGTGACACCTCAGGGTGAGGTTGGGTGGCTCTTTCCACCTTGCTGGGCCTCAGGTGCTCAGAGGACGGATGGAGGTGTCTGTGCCCTACACAGCAGATGTTTTCCTGCTGATAAATCCTGTAAAAAGTTTAGAGAGGAGCTGGGCTGGGGACAAGCAGGCACAGAAACTGGCTGGTGGTGTGCTTGTGTCCTGCTGAAGGCAGCTGTGCATCACTGAGTGGGTGCAGTTCCAGTCCTGCAGCACAGGGACCGGCTCAGAGCTCCTGTGTAGGCAACGTTCAACAGTCCTGAAACCCCTTCTGCTGTGTCAGACAGAGAAATGATTTTTGTCAGGTCACAAGTGCTGCTGTGCTGGATGAAAGATGGAACTTTTGCCTTAGAAAGTCTCGCAAAGCTGCGTGGGATGTGGATTTACAGGTTTGTCCACAAAGACAAGCCCAGGAAGTTTCTGCCCCTCCCTTCAGCACAGCATGGATCTGCAGATTTAATGGAAGGGTTTCTCTACTTCTGCAAGATCTCACAATCATTTAACTTCATTGCTCAGGCCGTGAGGAGGAGCAAGGACCACTCCCAATTCCATCCTTTGCAGTGCTGGACAATTAGCAGAGTATGGTCAACCAAAAAGCTACACTGGGTTTTGTGACCCTGAAATCAGCACTAAATCCCTCTAAGAAAACAGAAATATTTTTTATCAATAATATTCTTTTGCTTAGCTTTTTTTTTTTTCACTTGTGCCAAATTAACACAATAATGGCAATGTTGATTTTTTTTATCTCTACTTTTCAGTGAATATGAATGCCCAACTCTGGCAGGGCTTAACTTTGTGTATGAAGAGGGAAAAAAACCCGCTGGTAAATATGTTGTTACTGATTTAAAAATCTATTTGTTCAGTAATTTCTGCTGGAGCCATCATTATCTTGCCAAAGCAGCTGTTGGAATATTAACTAGACACAGCAGTAACAAGTGGAATATAATTAGCACTCCTTGTTCCAGTGAATTTTCAGTTTTAACTAGGAACAATTTGCAATGAATCTCTGTGCTGTTGTAATTAACTTAACTAATGCACCACACATACCAACGACTGTACTGAGTACTGTAGGAAATCACCGAGGGTTCTGCGGGTGGGGCAGAGCTGTTTCCTAATTCTGGCCAGTTATTACATTCCAAGGATATCCCTCCTTGCTTTGCAGTGCCTTGTCTGCAATTAAAGACTCACGGCCTATATTTGTGGAACCAGAAAAATGAAATTACAAGGGGATACTGATGCCTCACGCTTGGGTTTTTCTGGTGTGTATTTTTACTGAATGCGCTTTTAATACATTAATTGTTTCCCAAGCGTTGAGACTGAAATGGTGAGGGCAGAAACACATGCATCAAAGCGAGCTTTCCCAAGGAAAGCCTCTTCAGCAGCCCCATCCTGCGTGGTTAATGTTCCATTTCACTTTTACTGCCCCAAGGAGCTCCTGGTAGCCACTGGAATAAGCCAGAGCGGCCAGAGACGCTGCTGGTGATTAAATGAATCACTGCCGCTGCTCCGGTGTCCAGCAATGCTCCAGCCCAGCATTCTCTGGGGCTCATCTCCCCTCTTTACCAACTTGTTTCTTGCAGCTGCACCTCTCTCACTTGATTTTACCTGGAGATTGGCCTGAAACCCCAGTCCTGCAGTGTTCTTGTGATGGGCAAATTCTTCACGGGGTTTTGTCAGACCTCACCACACCAAGCTCTTGCCTACATCAGTTAGGCTTGCTCCCCATGCCCTGCATCCAAGCTTCTCCATCCATCTTCATCTTCTCCAGAGGCTACACCCACATTACCTTCAGCTGCAGGAGTTGTTGTGCTGTCCTTGCTAAAGCAAAACTCTCAGCAGCAAACACTCAAGTTGTTTCCGTGCTGTCCTTTTCTTGTTACCTTTGGAAGCTTCACCATTGTTTAAGGATATCCCCAACTGAGATATTGTTAAATGCTTGGGGATGCAGGTGGAGCTGTTTGCTCCTGCCCTTTTCTGCTAGAAAGCCCAGCCTTGCTGGTGGGGGAAACCTGTCCCCACACAATTTCATCCAGGGAGGAGATTCCAGCACAAGGTGTCTCCTCTGAGGGGACCTACACTTCCTACAGGGAGAGGAACAGAGGCAGCGTCAATTCCACCTGAAAACACTTTTATTTGCCTCCTCCATGGTCAATTTTTCAATCAGCTGTAATATAATCTCCTGCACCTGTGTATATGTGATTAAAAGAACAGTTCAGGCCAAAGCATTCTGAACGTAATCAAGATGTTCCTTGCAGATTATCAACTCACAGTGCTCTCTATGCTTCAGCTCCTGGAGAGGTGCTGGGGGAGACTCTCAGCTTCCCAGCTCAATTAAAAAGGGTAAGTTGCTCCCTAGACCTTACAAACCATTCCAAAAACTGCCCCAAAGCAAACTGCATGAAAGTGAACAAAAAAACCCTCAAAATATCTGGAATTTTTCAGGTTGGAGTAATAAGATATTTTCTGGAGAATGGCATGAGTTTCATCTTCACTCACAGGTATGTCGCTGCTTCTTCACCTTTCTGCTCAGTGAGAAATATTAAAAAGTCATGTATTTGAACTTTTTTCACAGAATAAACCCCTGAAAACTCAACCACATCAGTGGAAAAATCAGCACTTCAGCACTGCCACCTCTGGCACCGCTTCCTAAGGCTGGATCAGCCCCACCTCAGCCTCTGTGGAAGAGAGTATGTAATTAAAAGGGTTAAAACCTTTCCATTATGGTATTTCTAAAGGAAATAATCTTTATCAAAAGTCAATTTTGAATGAGAAATGTTCACAATATATCAGTTCCTAAATTTTTCATGCCAAAATCTCAATTTTCTCTGAACCCCTGAGGAGCAAAGGTGGGGGGAAAGCAAAGCTGAAATATTTTTGCATAAATTTTTTAAGTTTCTTTCCACTAAAATTTCATGCACAAATAACTCATTTTCTGTCCACCCTTTTTCCCCAAATAACTGTCTCTTCTTCTTTTTATTATTATTATTATCATCATCATACACTTGTCCTACCTCCTAGTGTGGTATCAGCAATCAGAACCTTTATTGCATTTCAGTTCCTATAACTGATCTCATATGAATTCTCCTGCAATGAGGACCAGTGTGTGGTTGTAGGATTTTTGAATCAGGGCAGCAAGGAGATCACATTGGAAGAGTCACATTGGTCTAGCAGTTTTTCTTTAAATACTTGGTGTGCTAGGAAGAGGAAACAAATTTTAAAACCGTGACAGCATAAAAATAGAACAGGAAATGGAAAAAATAAAATAAGAAATAAGAAATCTGCTATTTTTACAAGCAATTTGAGTGCTACAAATAGCAAGTCAAGCTGATACTTAGTCACTAATATGGAGAATAAAGATTAGAAGGAAGCGAGAAATGGGGTGGGGACTGTAAGGAGCTTCTTCCCTGTCTATAAATATTCTCTCTTGCCTGTGTTTCTGCAACAGAAGGGAGCTGGGAGATGGTCCATGGTTTGGACACCTCCATCACAGCCCTGTGGCCAGGAAGGTGTGTGATGATGAGCTCTGTCACAGCCCCAGCACCCAGGGAGGGCGAGCCAGGGCAGCAGCAGCTCTGACACCAGCACAGCCTCTCTGAGCCAGGTGTGAGCTCCAAACCCTCCCCAAAGTCCCACAGCCCAAAACCACGCTGAGAAAATGCCCTTTGCTGGCTCGGGAGACATCATCAGAGGAGGCAGCAAAGGGAAAATTTATTAAGTCATGCTGTTGCAAAACACAGTTCTTGACATCTAACTCCTGAAAGGCGGGCGAGGTGGGCTCCTCGCACGCGCTCGGGAAAGCATCACTTCATGCTCCCTTGTCTTTTCCCATTAAGATCCCACACGCGGGGCTATTCATCCCCTCAGCACACAGCAGCCAGATTGTTTGCCGAAGTGATAGATGAAAAATTCATTCTGTTTTGGAGGGTGTTTAAACATTCAGTGCAGGAGTGTCACCGGCTGCTGGGCAGCCAGCTTAGTGTGGCTCCGCAGCTCAGAGTCTTTGAGGTTCGGGGCTGAAAATTCCAGCTCTTTTCTGTGGTCAAATAAAACCATCAAAAATTTGACTCAGATTTCTTTTTCTTTGTTTTCAATAAAGGATTTTTGGTTTATAGATCGATCCACGCTGCAGCATTTTACAATTTTTTTCTCCCGGGTTTGACCAGGGCTGTTGTAATGAAAATCTTTGGGTCCAAAGGGAAACACCTCTCTGCATTTGCATGTGTGTGTGTACACATACACATATTATTGTGAAAGCTGCATTGACAGACACCCCTAAGAGATTACATTTGGAGGCTGAATTTCTGACCCTATTTTTTTGCCTTCAAGACTAAATCAAGACATTTATGCTACAGGAGCAAAAGATTTGAATATCTAACCCATCCCCACCCATACATCCTTGTACACACACAAAGCCAAGGCAGAAAATCACATTGCTTTCTCAGCAGATCCACATTCCACCCCTGCAAAAATAGTGTAATCTATTTTCTCTGTAGCTGGAATTCACGATTATCAGGGATGCTGATGGCAGTGTCATGAAATCAGCTGAGCCTCTCTTAATGGCATTTTCACATATGACTTCTCTTATTCTTCTTGCCTTGTGATTTAAACTGCAAAGTTTAATCTGTACCCACCATCTCACACCAGGACTTTAAAACACCCACACACCCTGGCACAGAAACAGCCAATGCTCTTCTCTATTGTCAGGCCAAAAGAAAGAGGTCACCCATAATAATGTCAACAATCACCATGGCGTCTGAGCACCGTTTGATTTAAAGAATGCTGTAAGAGCCTGTGGAAAATCTAGAGGCAGCAAAGGCGAAGCACTCAGAGTAACTTCAGAAATAATTGCAATGCAATTAAGATGTGCCACCAAAATGAATATTTCAGAGCAGAGTTCATCTGCGGAGAGCTTGCCTGCATTAGGAAAGTTAGAGACTTTCAGGCTTGATTAGGTTCTCACATGAAACTCGGCAGCCAAACACAGAAATCAATGGATTTCTAGCTGTAAAAAATCCTCTGCGACTGAAAAACCCGATGCAGAAGGTTGTAACTCTGCCCATCAGCAGCCTCTGACATTACTGGGTGCCCAGCACTGCTCAGGGTCAGGCTCTGAAGCTGAAATATTGCTGGACAAGGGAAGGGAAGGAGGGACAGTGGAGCTGCCACATTTTTGGAACAGGGTTTTCACACGTGTATTTGAATCTGCAACAGGCAACACTTTCATGCTGGCCCCTTCAAGTGTCACCTTTTAAACACACATGGGAAATGGTGCTGGGAAAGATCTCTGTGGTTCAATTTCTTTCCAATGTCTCATTTCAAAGGATCTTTGTTTTCACACTACCAGAGCAAGTGCAGGAGGGCGGTGGTCCCACAGCAGGGACCGGGACCAGAGGAAGAGGCAAGGATCATTCCAAACCACTGGTTAAGCTGCCTAACTCCACCAGGGAGAGAAAATGATGTTATTTCTGCTAAAAAAAAATAAAGAAAAAAGGGTTCTCCAACACTGATAATTTTCTCCCCACCGAGTACTGGGCACCACCTGAGGGTGGGCTCTGCTTTCGCCAAATGAGCGGCACCAAGCAAAGCCAGCTGCCTTCAGTAAGGACAGGTTTAAAATTAAAATTGAACATGTTTTGCTTAAATGCTTAATGTTTGAATGTTTTGGTGAAGGGGATCAGTTCTGGCAGCCCAGAGGGTTCAATCCCAAAACACACAGAAGGATTATGAGCATGAGTTAAAAACCCACAGAAATCTCTTCGGAGAAGCACAGGGGAGCAGCTTTTGGAGGCTGCTTTTCCCAGAACCACACCAGAACTCTCAGCAGCAGGACTGTTGTGAGCAAAGCTAGAGCTGTTTATCTACTGGAGGTGAGGATTTATTTTCTACAGGGCAGGTGCAGCTCTAGGGAAGACTATTTTGGTCATCAATGCAGGTTTAGCAGGCACCATTATATATTGAGCTTTGGTGGTAAGAAGCTGTAAATATATTTTAAAATTCTCATGATTGAAAACTAAGGACAAGACTCCCCCAGCCAGGCACTGGACCAGGCTGAAGGTGAATTCCAGCACAGGGCAACTGTGCTGCCTTTTTATGATCCCCACTGTACAGTAGGCTTTGATGTTTATTATGAAATATTATGATTTAAGTGGCTATAGTAGTACATGAAAAATGACCCCTGTAAATGCTGCCTGGGAAACTGGATTCAGCAAATTAGCACATTCCTTAACATGATTCTGCTCGTGGTGCATTGTGTGTTAACTTAAATGTGCCTAAATGGACGGTTCAGGAGCCTATACATAAAGTCTGTACATGATTATCCTATTAAGGACTATTATTGGAGTGGTTTAGTCTTGTGCTGTATCACTTATGCAAATGAGAGAAAATCTGAAGTTACTGTTACTTTTAGACAAAGTGCAAATAAGCTTTTCACTGCATATTAATGAATTGCTAATACCCAGCTCTTCCGCACCCATCTTTATGCAGATTAGAGTAATGCTGTTTGCACAGTTGTAGCATTTCAACTTTTTCATTTGGAAGCACCTAGACTAAGATTTAAAAACAAACCCAAACTCCGTACCCTGCAAGTTAAAGAAATCAAAAACCCAAATAGAACTCCTGCAGAAATTTAAAACAGAAGCTGCAGACTCAGTGAACGTTTGAATGTAATTTGTGTTGATAGTTCAAAACTAAGTTTTACAAGTTCATCATAAAACTTAGCAGATCCAAACTGAAGATCAAGAAAGCATTGAAGAACAGGCTGAAATCAATCCATATTTGAGATGGTTGTTAATTTTAAGCAGATTTAAATCTCACTAATTGCAGAGATGTTTCGATACGTTTCAGTACATCCCTGAAGGAAATATTTTCTTGATTCAAGACTTGAAAGAGCACATTGCAGCTCTGGACCTAATCATGCAACCTTAACTCATCGAAGCAACTGCTGTGATAAGAGACCCCTTATTTCTGGGCAAATTCTTCAGATATCAAAGTCAAAACTTCAAAGAAAACGATAAATGCTCTCTAGCTCCAATAGGAAGCGCATGAGGTCCACAGAGAAAAACAGTGTTGATAAATGTGATCAATAATGACTGTAACTTAAGTTTTATCTCTGCTGAAAACAAGGAACTACTTCCAACTGTAAGAAAGGTGGGAAGAAATATATGCACACTGTTTCAGAGAAGTGATAATGACAGTGTTATGTGGCTTACTACATAGTCATTAGCAAAAGTTATCCTCATAAAACCATCTGGTCCATATCTACAACATTACATTTGAATAAATATTAGAAAAATGAAAATCAGTCATTCAGGAAGAAAGCAGTTGTTCTGGAAATGACATTTAGTGCAAAACAAAGGGAGAAAATTCTGGCCAAAAGATGCCTTTCCTCCAGGTCCCTTCCTGCCCAGCCCTGTGATTCCCAGCAGCTGATCCCCTGGATTTGCAGAGGGGTTTCTCTGCAAGAGTCTCTGACTCCAGATTTGTGACAGCAGCAATACAGCTGCTGGTACCGGACTGGTGTTTAGGCTCAGTTTCTGGTACTTTCAACACTGGTTGCTTTTCCTTCCTCTCTGGAAGAAGACAGCAATATTTGATAATGTTCCTCTGTGAAATCCTGATCTTCTTACAGTGGGGAAGCACTGCAGTTCAGATGGGAGCACTCTACAAGTTTTGGGTGGATTTTGCCATTAAGAAGGCAGATAACATTCATGGTTACATGGTAGAAAAACTGAATTTCCAAGAGCTCCCATCTTCCAGGGACTCACACACAAACAAGCATTCCTTTCTTTTGCAACCACCTAACTAAATATAGATTATCATCTCTGAAAGGGAAAATTCTGGCTACAAAACAGTCTGAGGACTTAAACAGCAATAGTCTGTGGTTTTCCATTACCACCATTCACATTTACATCCTCCCACGGCTGGCAAAGAGCTGCAGCGGCCACAACTCAGCCAGGCAAGAAAGGTGAGATGCCGGGTACTCCATCCCTATTTTCTGTGTCCTGAAATCCTCAGACGTTCCTGTTTACCCTGGATCATCACAACCGCTTCACAGCCATTACCAGCTCTTCAGTAAATAACACCTATTCTGTCTAAATGCATAACATACAAATGCTCAAATACATAATTAATGCAGGTTTACCCTTGAGAGCTGTTGTTGGTCTCTGAGGTAAGTAATAGGTCTTTTATTGTTTAGACTTAAAGATCTCTTGAGCCTCTTTTAAGGACGTGCTTTGAGCAGCTAAGGGAAGGAAAAAAATAAAAAAAAGAATTCTGCACAGGAAATCTATAGGTGAGTCCACTGGAAAGAAGCCAAAGCTGTTCTTCTGTGCTGCTTTGCTCTGGCAGGTCTCCACAGAAGATTGAACAACAAAACTGTCTGCAAGACAGACTGAACAACAAAACCTCTTGCAGGAGACAAGGATTTGAAGGTGCAAGTTTGTACCTTGAGGAGGATCTTGTCCAGCTGCTGCCCTCCCATGAGCTGGCTGGAGTTTGCAGAAGGGAGCAAAAACATCCCCACAGACAGGGAGACAACTCAGAGACCAGCATCAGAGGATGGTGTACTCAACCAACAGCTTACAGGTTGAAGGGCATTTCTGTTGTTGGTCATTCAAGACCCTCACCACTGGGATTTGGAGAGGTTACGACATGAAAATCCTCTGTGGCACCTGGACAAACTGTATCCACACAGCTCTGTGAAGCCATGGTGGCTTTGTCCAGTGGGGCTGGGCAGCCACGTTCAGCAGGAGAAGTTGAGGTGAATCCAAGCAATGCTGTGGTGCGCTCAGGAATGGCTCCTGAACACAATCCTGAAAACTCCACACCAGTGGTTGTGGTATTCCATAAAAACCACTCGTGCCATCTGATCAGTCTGTACATGTTCAGCATTTTCATTTCTTAGGTGCATAAAAAGTTAACCTCCCTGGTTTTGATGTGGAACAGAGCCTGTCCAGAGGCAGCATCCCATCAAGGCCGTGCCCGTTCACACTTCCCTCACTGCTGGTCGCTTCTCCTTCACAGGGTTTGGTGAGTCTAAAAGCCCGTCTTCCAGCCTGAAGGAATGGATTTTATCTCAGCCTGCCTTAACCAGAGCTGTGCAGGGACAAGTGTGTGTGCCCCACACCAACCCTGGGCTCTCAGCGTGGCCCAGGAGATCCAGGCACACAGCTCAGAATCGTTTCAATCTCTGCTGAAGGCTGCACCGTGTTTTGGGAATGGTGTTTGAAAACATGGGCACACGGGGCAGATTCTGGCTCTCACCATGGGCTTGTGCTGTAATTACCACTGGTATTAATGAATTTATGAGAGAATATCAATGGGGAATGTACCCCAAAGTACTTAATTTAGAAACATAATATGAACAGCAATGATGCTACAAACACAGGACACAAATGGAATTCAGGCCTTTCCAACACTGTAACAATTTTGAGGATGTCAACGACTGTTTTCATGTACAGACAGCATTTCCTTTTGCATTTCCTTTTATAAATGATCAAATTAAATTTGCACTGTTACTTCATTTGGGCTCCCCTTCTTTTATGTTTAAAACACAACATTATTATAGACTTACTTTATGGGTAGAGTAACTAAGAACAATACAAGCATCATAATGAAAAAGATGTGCAGCATTTTACACTGCATAATAAATGTGTGTCTGTATCAATGTAAAACATACAAATGGCAATAATTTAACACTGAATATTTTTCTGCCTTTAATTAAAATAAACTAATAAAGATTTCAGAGATGCATTTGCTTTAATAGAATGCAGAGTTATAATTGGTGACCTATTTTAAGCAATTTAATTTCCCATGACCTGTTTTCCAAATTAACATAGTAATAGAAGAATGTTTATTGTGTTTGGGAATATAAGTTTCTCCTTCAAAGATGTCATATGCCTTTGTGATTTGATTTAAAGGTGTGTTCTTTTATTAAAATGTTCATATAAAGAGCTTGTAAATTATGTAAATGTTTCTTTTTATGGCATTTAATAAGTCTAGAATTTTAAATCAAAGCACAATCAAAGAAAATAAACAAGGACATACTGAAGATTCAGAAGATCACTTTAAAAAAAGCCTATCAGCTGGGTCATACCAAATTCATTTGAATGTCCTTTTTCCTACAGCATTCATAAGAATACTTTTCCCAACTATTTTATTGCATTCTTGTGTTTGTATATACACATAAACATACCCAGGCACAAAATTATGTATTTTACACACACAAGCTCAATCTGCAGCTGTTTGGAGATGGCTCTTTTTGGAATCTCATTAAACTCTCGTGGCATTGTGTGCCAAGGGCTGATTAGGCGTTATTTAAAAAAAAAAAAAAATTCCCTTGTGTGATTTTGAGGCACCTGAATTATTCACAACTTGCACAGGGGGCCCATTTATTTCCTGGGCCTGATGCTTCTGCACCAGCTGAATGCAGCAAAGAGCGAGTTCAATCCACTCTTACAGCAGAGCCCAAGCCCAACAGTTGGGGCTGACTTTTAAATATTAAATTCTCACCTTTAAAGAATAATGCCCAGATGACTTGCAGATGAATTTGTTGAAAATAATTTTGCTTATTAACTGATTTTAGAGAGTATTTTTATTTTCTCCTGGTCCTTCTTCAGTCTGAGGGCAAACAGCCTGGTAAAGTGATAAACTGAAACGCTGCAGGACAGGGGAACTCACTCCAGGTGAAGGTGCTGCAGGGACCTGGTGAAGCCTCTGTCCCCCTCTTGTTGAGGGCAGCTGAAACCTCTGCCCAGGTAACCAGCCCAACAGCACCATCATGCAAAGATGAGTCCTGCATGTTACACTGCAGGTAATCCTGCTTTTCATTATGGGATTATGGAGCAGTGATTTCCAAGGCTTCACAAGAATGCCAGTGTGGTGCAGAGGAATGACCCACGATTGAGGCAAACTTACTAAAAGACCAGGACAAAAACATTTATTGTCTTCTCAAACACAGTATAGATGAGAGTGCATTCCTAGGTCATAGAGAGCAGGGGAATTGTGTCAAGGTGTTATGCAGGGTTAATGAAATATGTCGTTTCTGTGTAAAACCAGTTCTGACGTTTGCTATTTTAATTATTTTGTCACGTTGAAAACTTGTAGATCAACTTCATTTTCTGGAGGGTTCATTTCTTATATTTAAATAGGGTTGCTCATGATTCAAAATGCACCTGTAATGATTCAAAACGCACCTGTAATACACCTATGCACACATTTTGCTGCTCATATATATATATTTATAGACACCCCCATAACTGTGCACACACCACAGGTCTCTATGTGCCAAACCCAACTCAGCCACTGCCCAGAGAAAAATCTCATTCACTCCCACCCTGAAAAGGTAAGAGACAAAAAGAACCCTCCACAGAACATCTTTAATGTGCCAGAGATGCACGTGGCCTGCCCCAAAACCTCTCCTGCTCTCTAAACCATCTCGGAATCACCTGTGAAACGCTCAGGACAGCAAAGGCACGTGTTTAACAAGAGGGAACTCTCCTCGCGGTGTTCGTGCATCTGTAAATATGCAGAGGAGCCGAGCGAGTTTAACGGGGGTCACCTGCTGGGCTGGATCTCCGGGTGACGAGCAGGACATCAACACCCAGACACATGACAGCCTCCTCCTCCGGCTCGGCTCAGGAGTGAGGGCTCAGACAGCCACGTGGCAACCCCAGGGCAGAGGAGATGCTCTGTAACAGCTTGATACAGCCCCGTCTGTTAGGAATTCACAGCTAATGTATCTTACTGCACGGGTTTTCATAGGTAAGAGAAGAGTTAGATCTCTGCCTGGTTCGGAGGAGGTCTCTGCGTGGCCCTGCTCGTGATTTCTCTGCCTGACACGCTGCGCTCAGAATTTTGGGGAATCGGTATTAAAAATATCAGTGATTCATCCATCGCTGATAAACACAACGGGATCTTCAATAAACCTGCTTCAGCAGCAGTATCTTCATGTATGTATATATTGATGGATGAATATGTCTCCTACATGTGTTTCAGGCACGATTCCCTATCCAAGCTATAAGGTGCTTTAGGTTCAAATCCAGGCCTTGTGCCCTGACAGTTTAAACCATGAGATCCATGAAAGTGCAGGGTCTGAGGGCTGATGGAATTGGGGTGCCCAGCAGGACCCTTCAGACAGCTGATGCTGCCCAGGCTCCCGGAAGCATTGAGAAGAAAAGGTCAAGTACCTCAATCTAAGAACTTTTCAAGCTGTTTCTCTCACATTATTTGCTCTTTACAGCCTTGCTAAAGCACCCAAGAGCTGAAGGCTCTGCCAGGAAGACTCAGAGAGAATGAGTGAAATGGCTTAGGGTGGAGAGAGCAGGACCAAATCAGTGGCCCTCCCTGTGTCCAGATCCCTAAAGCACCCACAATCTCAGGGCTGGACACATCCCACAGCCCCAGGAGGTGCACACACCCCACCCAACAAGCACAGGAGGACAGGAGCCATCGTGGTTTACCCCGTGTCCCTCACTGATGAGATGCAGCGAGTCCTCCCTGCTCCAGTCACCCCAGCAACCCTTGTCAGAGAGCAGGAGAAATGGGGAGAGAGAGCACTAAAATAGACAATAAAGAGAACACTTCAGAAAGCTATCCAAAGGGGATCTTTGAAAAGCATTGATTTCTGGGCTTCCAGGGAGGAAAAGGAAGAGAAAAATAATTCAAGGGAAAAAATAGCAGCCCTCAAAACACAGGCTTCTAGCTGCCTAAATTTCCTATTGCCTTCAGGAGCAGCAGCCCAGGTTCACTGGGGTTTAATGCTTGTGCTGCTGGATCTGACCCCCAGCGTGAGCTTCACCAGGACACTGCTCCAACACAAAATCAGCCCGAACTGCCATCACATTTTTGGCTGCTCTAAACATCTCTTCCAGCCCTGAGGCAAATCTGGCTCCAGACAAGCATCCACAAACAGAAACATCCCCGAGTGGAAGCAAAAAAACCAGGCCCTCCATTTCCCTTCTTCTTCATTTTTAAGGGCTCTGAACAAAAAAGTGGGAGGAGGGGAGCATCTGAAGATCTCTGCGTGTCCTCTTTCTTCAGGGGGGTAACAAGGAGCAGCATTTTGCTGCTCGGAGGGTGCCCAGCCAGTGATCTGAGCAGCGAGTTACATAACGCCGCGAGGGGATGACAGACAGCCGGGCCCTGCAGGGCGAGCACATCAAAGTGCCCCGGTGACGACACGAACCACGCGAGCACAGCTTGAGAGTGCTCGCTGTGGCTCCAAAAGGCATCCCCGTGCCAGCCTGCATCGCTGAAATCTGTGCAGCGAGCTCATCTCGCCCTCAGGATCCCCCCCCACCCAGCTCTGATGATTTTCTGGGCCATCTTCTTGCCTTTAGGTGCCTGCTCGTCCAACACGCCACACCATCACTTCAACCTCATCGCCTGTTCTTCTCTCAGTCTCGCCCTGTTCCCACTCCTCTGTTCCTCCTCCAGTCCAGCAGCAAAAATACTGCTGAAATACATCATTTTGGGTCCTATATAGGACCAAAAATATTACTTCTGTGGTTACCAGCCTGGAATATCCACATAGCTCTGCCTTGACCTTACGTGCCCTTGGTTAAAGGGATGTTCCATTATTAATCCAGCTTAGAGCTGGATTAACTTTTAAAGATACAGAAATGCCACAAGCCAAGGAAGGTGATATATTTTTGGCTGGTTGGAACTGGCAGACTGCCGGGCAGGGTTAGCAAGCATCTAGAGCTTAGGAGAGGTGCTTTTAGATACAAATCCTGATGAAAAAAAACAGCCAAACCACCCGAAAATAAATTATGTAATCAAATGACAGCCAGCAGGTCATGCAGGACAGTTAACATCCCCCAGATATATTTGTACTCTACGAGAAATTCCCATTACAGATCGAATCTGCCCAGTCTGGAAAGCAGAATCACGTTCCCACCTGACAACAAGGATTTTGAAAGGGAAAAACTATTTCCAGAGGAGAACAGAAAAACAGGCTGAAGAGAAAAATATTTAAGGTCTGCTCCAAAGCCTACAAAAAACTGATGTCAAGGGGAGGTTTTTGTTTCCCCCCTTTCGACAGAGATCAGACCATGTCCCTCCCTGGAGGACAGTTTCCAAATGTGGCCACTCTAATGAAGCATTGAGAATCTGCATTTGGAGGCTGAAAATCCACAATGATTGCAGCCCCCCAGGTAGGGACTCTGCCTCATTTGCTGTTTGACTGAACCGAGCACAGGGTGGGCATTCCTGGAAATGAGACCTGACCAGCAGGAACACGACCAGGAGAGAGCAGAGGGATGGTTGTAGTTCGTGAAATGTGGATCTTCACATGTACCTGCACAGAGAGAGCTGAAATACCAACCAAAGATACCTCCTCACATTTTAAATCAGGTACTCAGGCTCGTAAACACCCTTAGAATATTAACTTATGCATCAATAGAAAGATGGATTTTAACAAATCCTCGAAAACAAATTCTGAAATACTTTTAATTAGTGCCTCTTACAGAACTCTGCACATCCATTCTCATGGAGTGCTGCTGGCTGCAATACACATCCATTGTGTTTGCTCCCCTCCCTGCCTGCAGAAGGGATTTATGAGCAGGATAGCTCCTTTTGACGAGCATTCCAGTGAGGAGCTGAGCAGAAAGGGAGAGGGATGATGTTACAGCACATCTCTTCAGATGCCAAATAAACCAAGAACTGTTGAGCTGCTACTGTTTTACTCGTTGCAATAAAGTTCCTTGTTCAGCATAAAAAGGAGGTGATTCTGGCTGGTTTATCTCTATTACCATGTATCAAACACGTATAAGCAAAAATAGTCAGATAATGAGAAAAATTACCTTTGAATAAGCATCACATAAAAGGAAATGGTTAAGATCTGCCATGAATTATTCAAGCAGCTCCAAATATAATTTGCCACAAATAGCAAGACAAGATTCTTTTTGCCTTTCTGTGTGTTGCACATGTCCTGCAACAACCCAAACAGCACATTCCACTTTGGGAGCTGCATACGGAGAATTGCATCGCCTCGAGGAAATCCAATGGGAGGCAGCGGTACACAGGACAGATTATGCTCTTCCTCGCCTTACAGCTGGCATATATATATGTTTTAAAGCCATTTTGTGCAACTAGGAGCTTTCAGCACATTATGCCCCTGTTGAAAGCCCACTAGTACACCCAGAGGGTTTCACAGAAAATACTGCGGCTGAGGGGAAGCCTGGGTCCCTCAGCTGGAAATTAGGGCTGTGGAGCTGCAAGGGAATCCAGGCTCTGGTATAATTACTAGTGATTCTTCACTAAGATGACAATTTTGTTACTGCAGTGCTGACAGTTATTTAGATGCACGTGGAAATAAAAGAATACTGGCTGGTGGCTAACTAAAACTGTGTAAACCTGTTTGTAGCAGCAGGGCTGCAGCACGCAGGTCAAACAGCAGGTCTGGCACGGGGATGGTGGCACTTGGGCTCACCTGCCTTTTCTAGGACACAGCACGCAGAGGACGGGTAATCTGCACTTTGTTTTCTGAGGCTGCAGGGAGCAGAGCTCTCTCCTCTGACTTGGGTCACTGTGTAACACCTCTGATCAAATTAAACAGATCGAAGGCAGAGGCGCATCCTCATGCGACCTGTGAGAGCCCGGATCAGCTCCTCTCTGCATCCACGGGATTCTGCATCCTCCCTCCTACTCAGCTCCCTCCTTCACCCTTCCCCTCAGCCTCTCCTTTTCTTCAAAAATTTGGGTCACCTTGCTTACACTGGCACAGATTTGCCCAATGAAAACTGCGTTTGTGCAGTCCCCCTGGGTAGGAATAAAGTGGGCATTGATGCTACAGGGAGAGAGATGGCTCTCTGTGCACAGGAATTCAGTTCTCTCTGTCTGAGGGGAATATATAGATAAGCATTTATATTATTTTTTTCAGAGTATTCCAGGCAAAGTTCAGAATATTCCAAACATGCAATCTGTGAAATGCATTGCTTTTCTTAAGCGCTTGGAGGAAAATAGACATCTTTGCTTTATGAGTCTTTATTTTTTTTTACCCTTTCTTTATTAAAAAACAAAACAAAACAAACAAAACAAAGAAAACAAGAAAACAACAAATTTTCTGCTGCTTTGAAAGCAGCACGCATTTGTGTGTGCCCACTGCTTGGGAGTCTCTCTGCCTTGCCCAAGGAGCATGTGCCTAGCTCGAGTCCCCACGGTGAGTGGCAGAATCTGCCATATGGAGGTCACCTTGTCCAGGTCCATAAATAGCTCTTTTTCCTAAGCAGGGAAGGGAAGGAGCTAGTGAGAGCAATGAAAGAGGAGGCTAGCTCGCATCCGTGGCACTGATTGGTGCCAGGGTTACAGCACGCAGAGACTTGTCATGCCAGCAGCAGCGATACCGTCAATCTGCAGGCACAGAAGTCACCTCCTTCCACTGTGGAAACATGTGCCAGCCAGTTTTTCATTTCAGCTTTCACACAGGGGTTTGGATGCCTTTCAGGAGTGGAGAACAGATACTTTGGGAAAGGTGTCCTTGGGGACACAGCAGCAGGCCCCAGGCAAAGGGGTTGCTGCTTAAGGACGTGGGTGGGAGCTGCCAGGGCATGGAGGGGTTTGATGAGCAGCACATCCAACCCCCCCACTGCTGCTGAGAGCTCCGTAAAGGCACAGGCACAAAATGGTTCAGGTACAGCACAAAGCCACTCTCATTCAGCCCCCACTTTGTGGCAAGGACTCCTTTTCCATGCACTGGCAGCCGGAGACGGAAAGATTAAGAATTGCACCTTGTGCAATGAACCTTTTTTGTTTTATTCAGCTTTCAAAATACCAACAGCTATGAAAATGCTACAGCAACACCACCTGATAGCCAGCAAGGTGCTCAGATAACACGAGGTAGTTGATACCTTCATTTTAAAGCAGACTGGAATGTGTCAGCCAGAATGTCGTGTCAGAACGACTTTCACAGACCAGAAAGCATGCAGAGGTGTTTGCACTGCAGCATCCTGGGGAACAATGGGAAATTAGGGAAAACATTGCAAAAATAATATTCCCAGGTAAATCACAGGAAATTTACAGGAGGGTAGAATGCAAGGAGGAGATAAAACAGTTTTTTCTTTGATTCTAATTAAAAATTGTTTTAGAGTGCAAACACCTGACGTCTGAACTATCACCTCCCTCTTTTTGCCTCAAAATGTTCAGCTGATACGTCATGTCAGGATATAAGGTTAAGGAGGAGGCAGAAGCATCAATCTTGATGCGCTCAGACTGCAACTTTTTTAGAGAGTTACACCTGGTAGCAGGAGCTGGTAACCCAGCTGTTGACACCCCTTTGTGAGGGTGATGCCGGTGCCCTGCTCTCCGTCCTGCTCAAAACGATCCCCTCCCATTTGTCAGCGGAGGAAGGGAAGAGCACTTATCCCTCCACGGCATCTTTTTTGCATCCCACAGGCTGCAAATCCCTGGTTTGATCTTGTTCGGTGTGGAACATCTGACATGCCTGTGATGGGGAAGCTTTAACTGCTCTTATTCCTTCTTATGCTACCCATGACTATAGGATTGGATAAAAGGGATGAACAGATGGATGGATCACGTACACGCACTGCAGAGCCTTTATCCTTCGCTAGGTGTTGGTTTAAGCGATGCACAGCATTTTTAAATAGCCTCTTCTCTTTTTCCTTT
Organism: Bombycilla garrulus; assembly: GCA_013400315.1. NCBI lineage: Eukaryota > Metazoa > Chordata > Aves > Passeriformes > Bombycillidae > Bombycilla > Bombycilla garrulus. The sequence continues at coordinate 2,231,921 of VXBU01005400.1, forward strand.
CCCCTTCACAAGTTTTCCTCTAATGTTCCTCCCCTCGGCAGTCTCTTCCCCCCTCTCTCATATAAACACTTTGAGCTCAAGTTTTGATATATAAAAAAACACCAACCATGAAGCAGCCCTAAGCCAATGTTTCCTTTGTCCTTGCTCTTTAAAAGCTGTAGTTGCTGCTCAGATGAGGTAACGGGCCTCATAACACAAGAAGTATGTTTTTCAGAACTTAATGTCCTCTGCCACAGATGTCGTTTCTGCCAGAGGCTTATTAACACCTCAGAAGAGCAAAGCCCTGCCCACAAAGGGAAGAGAATCTAAAGAAGATACACAAACAAAGGAGGTGAATGTTAAAAGCAGCTAATGAGAGGGAAAAAAACCCTCCACCTTCCCATCACGGCACTTCAGAACAAGTAGCATTGCCAAGCACTAAAAACCTGGGGATTAAAGAGACAATTTAAGAAGACTTGATGTGGGGAATGGAAATCTCCTGGAAGACATTAAAAGAACACAGAAGATCAGCACACATACTTGGGGAAAAGAAGAACCACCTAGAAAAAATATATATGTATGTGTATGGACAACTTTGCCAGGACTAATAGAAAAGCTATTAAGAAATAAACAGGCACATTTATTTCCTATAAAGGAAATTCGAATTTGAAGGAAAATTGAAACAGGGGGACATGGAGAGAGGCTTCATTATAAAAAAAAAGGTGTACATTCAAAGGAACTAACGGAAAAAGAAAAGTTTGTTTACCAACCTATCTCAATAAACCGATCCTCTTAGAAACACCAAGAAGCACTCAAATAAAATATCCACCTCACTGACTTGTCATTCCTGCTCTGGAAATGCCATGTGTTGCTTTTCAAATTATTATTATTTCCTCCACTGATGGACTTGGTCCTCTCTTTTGGCTTCCAATACTCCAGGGCTGACGCAGGGGCACTCAAGCTCCTCTGCCAAGGTGTTCATAGGCATCCCATGGGATTCCCACCACCTCATGCACTGGGATGGAGTTTCCAATCTCTTTCCCTCTGGGGCAAAGTGGGGCTGGTGTTCCTTTATTCCTTTGGAGAAACTGAGACAGATCATAAAGACTTTTCTTGCCAGAGCAAGATCTTTGCTCAGAGACTCATGTAACTGGCAGGAATGTGGCAGAGTTCTGGGGCCAGACTGGAGGGTAAGGCTCCTTGTATGAATAAAAATGGATTTAAGAAAAAATTACAGGACCACAACATTTTTAGCAGAAATAAATAAGTCAGGATATTCGAAAGGGCACCATGAGTGATCTGAGCCACAGCAAGGACAATAAAATCAGCCCCTGAGAGTGTTGCTATTTAAAGAAATGTTTCATATGGAAATGAACAGCCCATAGAGGGATGAGCTGGGTTTGTAACACGCATAATGCTAAAACTGCCTGGCATTTATCCCCAGTGCAGCACACAGAGGCTGCAGGGATCACAAAACATATCACAGGGGTTAAGAAAACTCAAGGGGCTAAAAGGATTCAAAAAGCTCTTAAGCCAGGTTAGACACTCCTGCAAGAACTGCATGAAAATTAAAGTCTTTCCAGCTAGTTAAGTTGCATTCACTCATTCAAAGAGAGGCAAACTTTTAGCAGGGGTCTCACACTTCCTGCCCTTAGCATAAAAAACAAGTCAATGTGAAAATCATCCTGAACTGCTCCACACTGAACGGAGGCTGCAGCAGACAATGAAAAACCCATTCCTTGGAAAGAGCTGAATCACTGAGGTGTCCTGGTCACACAGCGGGGCTGGGTGTCCCCATGTGAACCAGGACCTTTGGGGGAGACGTGATTGTCCCTGTGGTGCCTTCACCTGTCACATGGAGGGCTCACAGCTCCTTGTTCCTTGAGGCTGTCCAACACAGCTGTTAACAAACAGCTCATGTGCATGGAGAGGAGACCCATGGAGCCCAGCTCCACCCCAGGGTCAAACCTTGTGTCTTGGGCACTGGATGCACAGCAAGGAGCATTATCATTTTTCAAATTGTCCGCCCCTTTCAGAGCATCCCTCCCCAGTTTTGTCAGCTGTCCTTTCCTCTGCAGGGCTGAGCCAGACCAGAGAAAAATCAGGATCATTCAAAGGGCAGAAGGATGCAGTTTGCCTCAGATGGTGCAGGCTTGGACTGCAGTCAAAGAACTGAATCTTCTGCAGAGATTAACAAGCTCCACAGGTGCAGGGGAAGAACAGGCTCTTCGAACATAGGAGAAGAAAAACACACAGTATGGAAAAATGCCCACTGCCTGACTCGCTACTGAAACTGTTAAACAACTGTCAGTGGGTTTTCTGGAGGGAGGCTGGGAGATGCAAAGGTGTGGAAATAGAGAAAGCAGCAGCCGCCGATGTCCCACAGGAAGCAAACGGCGGCCAGCGCTAGGAGATACAATCTGATCCTTTGTGTGTTCTGCAAGTTGCCTTGTTGGAATCAAAGACCGTAGAAAACCAGTTTGTGAAATAATGGTGGTGACAGAGCAGCACCTCCCCGTGTCAGGGCTGTTTCACAGAGTGGGGCTAATTCACCTTTTGTCTGCCTAATAGTACTGCAAACCCAGAATCCCTCCGATCAGAGAGACTGAGCTATTTCATGCTGTAAACTCTTTGCAGGCAGCCTGACAACAGAACGGGCCCTGTAAAGCATTTTTGAGCGGCAATGAGCCTCAAATGGCACTTCCCAAAGCCTTTCTATCCCATGGAGAGCAAAAAAATGTGGCAGGGAAATACCAGCTTCTCGGGGAAGGGGCGTAAATAGCTCTAAGTGGGTATGGCAGCAAAAGCAATGTGATAATATGAAGGAAGAGCTGCTGAGATTATCAGTTCCTGGCATTATATTCCCAAAACACTCCTGAAGCCTCACAGCTTCCATATGGCTCATCAGACACATACAATAACATGATGCCTCAGAACATTCAGTCCTATAGAAAGGAAACAAGAAACACATACACGTCCCTGCGCTCCTGCACACACACAGCAGTGACACCAGGGCCTGGAACAAAAGGGACAGGAGCAAATTCTGTGCTGGAGTCAGTTTCCTCCAGGCCTCCTGGTCTCGAGTTCATTGTGAACATCAAAGCTTTGCAGAGAGGGTTCATGTGTTGCTTCCATGTGGGGTGCAGATCTCACAGAGCCACCAGGCCCATCTCCTCAGGTGACACATTTTGGGCTCAAGGGAGAAATGATTCAAAGCCAAGCTCCCTGGGGGCATCCTGCAGGCCTCTACCGCAGACCAGGCGGTATCACTGAGCACTTCCAGAGCCACAGCTCCACGACAGCCTGACAAAAATCCTGCCTGTGAGCAAACTGGAGAGCAATTCTGCTGGAGAGAGCAAAGCTGGACTGAAGTGACTGGGTGATGGCTCTGTGCAAACATGGCTGTAGTCACATCTTAGTGACATCGAAGCTGTGGGTGTGCCACCCCTGGAAGTGCTCAAGGCCAGGTTGGACAGGGCTTGGAGTGACCTGGTCTAGTGGAAGGTGTCCCTGCCCATGGCAGGGGGTGGAACAAGATGAGCTTTAAGATCTGTTCCCAACTCAAACCTTTCTGTGATTCCATGAAAGCTGAATGGGGCCTTAAAGTCCTCATCCCTTTGCACTGCCAACAGAGCAGGGTTTGAAGAGAGCAGAAGTTGTGATTATTTGTGCTAGAAAAGCTTTGCTAGATGATGTCCTTGTGTGGCAAATCTGGCCCATCCCAGAGCTGCTGGAATCACGGTCTTTGCTGACAGTAGCATTTTCTTTTCAGTGTGGGGAAGGATCAGAACTGTAGTGAGCTCCAGAAAAACTTCTCAGTCATGGCTTGTAACCATGAAAACCCCTTCCCCAACCTACTGAGGCTTAAAAGATGGAGTTTCAGTTTCTGTGATTCTCTTCCAAGAGTGATAAGCCAGCAACAGTATTACTTGTTTCTCAGTCATCTGTTCTTCAGTTTTCAGAAACTATTTCAGTTCTACAAACTGGCCTGCCATCTTTTTCCTTCTATGAGGCTTTGGAAAGAGAAAAAGGATGAATCACTCTTTTTGAGATTACTTTTCCAAGTGGAGGGTCTCCTTCACCAAGTTACTTACTCCAAGCATCCATTGCACTGTTCCATCTGTAGTACCTCCTATTTCTTTGATGCTTCCTCCTTCCCCACTGAGGGGCTTGTTTATTTTTATTTTTTTATAAGCAAAGCCTAATTCTTGATTTTCTTGTTCAAACTCCTCAACGAAGCTCCTTGAGGAGTAAAGTAGGCATACAGAAAGTTAATGAGAAATTCTCCCTCTATCCCTGAGGATTGAAGAGGGGATAATTTAGGTAGTGTTTGGAACCAGCTCTGACCGTTTTCAGACTATCCAGCATCGCTGCTGGAGGAGGAGGATCCAAATGCCCTACATTTTCCTTGTGGATGCTTTCAGAGCATGGCTTTTCTTCCATGTTTTTTTTTTTTCCATGTTTTTTCTTCCATGTTTTTTCCATAGTTTCCTTCCATGGCTCTGCCAGGTGTGAGCAGAGCGGGCGGAGCAGGAGCTGCAATGCTGAGCTCACAGCCGGGCAGCGCTGGGATGCCGCACGCTGACAGGTTCCTTAATAAGTGTTAATTTCCATCACTTCCCTCCACTGGACACCCCGAAAGCTGATGACTGGTTATGGCACCTTCCGCTGGATGCGATCACCTCATCATCTCCTAATTAGCCAGATCAGCTTTCCTCCTCATCACGGGCAGCCACAGAACGCCTTCTCCCTCTTCCCAGGATGGGCTCTCCCCCCTCTGCGCTCTGCTCTGCTCTGCTCTACCGCGCTTCACCCTGGGAAATGCAATGTGATACTTTGGATCCCTTGTAAACCGTATTCTTCCATTTGGGCACTCTTTCAACCCCATGAAAGTTACACGTTGTTTTCATTTCTTCTCAAGTACCTCAGGTCAAAGAAAGACCTGTGTCACAGTGGCTCTAAAAGCCTAATAAAGTCTTTCATCCAGAGACCTGCTTGCTGGCGCAAAGTCAGGGAAAACAAACTAAGTCATCGAGTGTTGTTCAAACTGTCAGATCCTTTTCAGCATGCTCTTCCTGCCAGCCTGTTCGTGTGCGTTTGGGGGCTGGGATGGGGAGGAAGGAAAGGGGGGGGAAAAAAATTCCTGATGGCAGAAAGCCCATGGAACAGCTGGCACCTTTCCAAAGCAGCCTCCCCCCGGCCCCCAGCCCGCCTTCGTGGGCACAGGCGTCTGCCAATCTGTTCTGCACACACACACACACACACACACACACTGCACAACACAAGCAACTAAATGACTTTCCAACAACTTTGCTCACAAGTGCCACTCTACCCCGAGTTTGGCACCTTGAGCTTTCTCCTCACCCCCGCCTCTCCGGGCTCTGCCTCCCAACGAGCTGGACAGGTTCCAGTGTTTAAAAGCCCATTTAACCACTCCCTTTTGTTTAGAAATACTAAGCCTTGATCTGATTTTATCGACCCTGCCGTGCCAAGAGGAGGAGGATGCTGAGGGTTTCTGAGGATCCTGCAATGAGCTGAAAAGCTCCACGAGCCCTTCAAGAAGGGCTTTGCCCACTTTGCAGCGGCCCTTGTGCTATTGTGGAGCCCCAGAAGGAGAGAGAGCGTACCATTTATGGGACCACACAGGATGGCTTCCACTCTTGCTGTTGTGCACATTTCTCCCTTTGAAAACTTCATAATTGGCACTGAGGAGCCAAAATTCAGCCCTGTGCTTGGCTGGCACTGTCTTTTGATGGTTAAATAGCTTTCTTTACACTCTTCACCTTGTTCAGTGCTGCTATGCCCAGAAAAATCAGAGCAGCAGGGGAGTGAGGCAAAGAGGCACGAACAGGACCTGTGCTCTGATTGACAATTGTAATCTTCCTGGGTATTGTTAGGAGACATCTTTCTGCACTTGATAAACCCAGCATGATTACATGCAACATATCCTTTTAAAATATATTTCTCTTTTTCATAAAGCAAGTAAAGCCAACTGCATTTAGAGCTGATTTCAATCCCTTTTGTACAGTGCAGCATTTGGATGCCCTCTTAAGGATGCTGGGCTTGAAAGTTTGTCTTTTCTCATAACCCCAGAGAAGCTCTTAACATCAGTGACAGAAAGGGTTGTCAGATTGCAAGTCAGACAGAACCAAAGAGCTCTGGAGTAACGGGAGTTCCTTCCCAAAAATACATCTCCATTTCCCACATGATTATTTCTTTGAGAAAAAACACATTCTGCGGAAAGGTGTAACCACACACTGACCACCGAGATCGCCAGCCACATTTTGGTTCAATTCTTCATCTCCATCATCCCACCTGCTCTGTGCTGTGGCTCATCAGGGCACTGCTAAACAGGGGGAGGAATTTAAACATCCACAGTGCTGCTATAAATTTGAATGAATACGAATAGTTTCTCATCTATGGCAATTTGCACCAATCAAGGCTGTACCTTCATGTATCCGGCAATCTGGAGGAAAGAGTCTGCCTCCTGCTAGGCAGTTACTGACACATTTTTAGCTTCCCTACACTGGCTCTGCCCTCCTCTACTTTTCATTTCCCACCAAAGAGAAAACATAAAGGAAGTGATGATGAACAGGCAGCTGTGGTCAACAGAAGATGTAGCATGATCGAGAGAGATCCGATCTAAAAAGTTCACACAGGAACAGCCTTACTGGCATTGAGAACAGCAGAGCCTGGAACAATATCACTGAAAAACAAATTACACACAGGCACTATCTGAGTCCAAACCAGTCAGATATTCTTGATACCCTGCAGCTTCAAAGGGGATAACAGGCAGTTGAGTGCTAGTGCTGAAGATCACGTTAGCCCCACCGGATTATTCAGGTCATGCTAAACAGCAAATTCAGTGGATTAAAAGAGTTCTCATTCCTGCTGTGCACTTTTAACAGTCTGCGAGTTACACAGAGGTCTGAGGATGCTATGTACGACGCACGTCTTGTGTAGCACTTTATAGTCAGACAAGCTCAGCAAGGGGCATCTGCCTTCCTAAAAATTGCCATTGACCCGCTCCTGTTCGGGAACACTGAGAAACCAATGGACTCACCCAGCAGCTATGTGAAAATCTCTTTGCCAAGCCATGCAGAACTCACTTTTGTGTCTGCAGTGCATCGGCGCTGTATTACCATGACAAAACCAAATTGCCACCATTGAGGACGGTCTTTGCTAACACAACAGCCCTTCTCTGGTAATAAACTCGTGCGCACAAATGACGGCACAATGAGGGGATGTGGAACGCTAGAGGATCTCTGGGGTAGCAGCCAACAGCTTTTCAGCTTTTTTCTTGTCTGACCCAAGTCATTCTCCACGCAGGCATTGGTGTAAAGTTCAGCAGCACAAAGCTTGGCCAACATCAGGGCAGTGCCATTGTCTCACATTAATGTACAATTCCTGCAATTGCTGCAGAGCAAAAGGCAGCACAGCCCCAGTTGTCACTGCAAAGCATTTTGAGAGTTCTGCTGTGTCTAGCACTATCCTTGCTTTCATTATGGGTCAGTGAAATCATGGGTGTTTCTACAGAATGTCCAAAATCTGTGCGGTGCCAACCCCACTAGTACTGAAACCACCCACAGTAATTAAGGCAATATTTCAGATGTCAATTACAATTCTTTTGTAGTCATTACAAGTGGGGAGGTCCTGGGGCAGGCAGGAAGAGAAGCATCCAGGTCTGACCCAACTCCGTCAACTTCTTGCCAGCCCCCAGCCCAGCACAACAGAGACAGAGCTCCCCAGGACCTTTCTTTGGTGGTCACTGCTCATTTGAAAAAGCAAATCCTTCAATGGGTGAGTGAGCAAACGGCAAATAAATGAACAGGGATACTTCTGCCTGATTTTTCAAAATACCTTCTGCTGACGTGGGGTCTCTTATGTCTAATAGAGGTGTGAACTGTGCAGCTCTCTTTCCTTCCCCTCTCCTCCACTGCCCATGCTGGAAAACTACTAGGAATGAAATATCACTGACACTTCTACCTCTGTCAAAACTGGGAGAGATTAGCTGGCAGACTTAAAAAAAATATTATGGAAACTGATAGACAGAGACACCTACACACTGCTTTGTATGGCACAGAACTGTTTTTCCAAAAAAAAACCCAAAAAACAACTGGGCTAAAAATGAAAATGGTCAGTCCCTGAGCAGGTCAAGACATGGATACGAGCCTGTTGGTACTGGGCTGATGGACTCCTTGTGGAGACAGACAGCTCTCCTGAGATTCAGTGAACAATATAAGAGAAGGGTTTGGTTTAGAGCAAAACTCCAAGTCATGTGCAAGGGTTTGGGAAGAGAATAATTCTCAAGGCTAAACTCAATCATCAGTTTCACAGAACTTTGACCTCACAATCAGCAAAATATAGACTCAAGTCCCACACTTGCACCCAAAACTAGAAGCTGAAGTAGCCTTTTTTTCCTCCCAGAATGACAATCTTGCTGGTGTTTTAAGACAGAAGACAGCAAAATTTTAACAGACACTGTACCCATGAAGTCCCCAACAAACATTACATTGATACAACAGCAGTGCAGTGTTTACAGTAACAATTTGACAAAGGCTTTTCACAAAATTTGCATATATTCCTGAGTACTTTTTCAGCTGAAAAAAATCACCTAGAGTTCCCACAGAGGACATCTTGAGGGTAGGAGATGGCAAAACTGAACATTCATCACCAGCAGATCAGAGAGCAGATGGAAAAACCACAGAAAGAGGTTGCACCGAGTTTGCTGTTTCTTTAAGTCGCTGATGGATTCACACATGATGCAAGTAGACACAACACAGCACTTGCATCTTCCTGCATCAGTGATTCTGCAGACATAGATCTTCCCACCCTCCTTCTCCCCCATCCAAGACCCAGATGTAAATTTTGTCTGCAACTGGATACAATCACGTTCTGCACACAAGCCCAGCAGAACAAAACATCCCATTTTCAGTTCACAGAGCTGCCATGGCAGAAATAAATATTATTTTGTTTGTTGGGGTTTTCTTTCTGGTTACTGTTGTTCTGTTTTCCAAAAATCATTGTTCTGCAGAACAATTTAACACAACACATTCTTCCTGACTCGAGACTTTGCAGTTAGCTGAACTGTAGTTAGGTTCTCAGTGAAAAAGCCAGTCCTTCCAAGCCAACCCCCAAATTTATCTGAAATCTCAACCTTTAGACAAATTCCTAAATCAACAAACCTGAAACAAGCACTCGGAATTCTCCCATTTCAGCAGGAAATGACCCAACACAAATCTCTGCAGCACTGCCGCGGTTTGCAAGCACAAGGCGGCACCTTTGGGTTTGCCCCTCTGCTTAGAGCATGCCATGGCTGAGGGAAGGCTGCTGGGCAGAGTCACCCATTCCCTGCTCCCTGTACTCTGTTTGCAATTGGTGTCTGAATTTCTTGAGAGGCATGGGAGCAACTGGCTGCCTGATACCCCAGGAGTTTAGGATAAAACCCAGAGCAGAGCAGCAGCCTCACACCCACCACCACTGGGCTGTGTTTTCAGAAACACATTGCCTGATGTTGCTGATTTCAGGAAGGGGGTGAGTCCTTCTTGGAAGAGAAACCTACTAAGTTACAGCTTTATGGTCCTGGCTCAGGCAGGTGTAAAGGATCCTGAACTCTCTTTGCAGGGGGCAGATTCAGGAATTAGCCTCTGTTTTTTCCGTCTCTCCCCTTCTCACTTCAGTTGCCTGATCTAGTTGTGATTTTCCTCTCCCTGGTGCCTCCCTACCCATCCTTTCCTTCTCTCTTCCCACCCTGTCAGCCAATGACGAAAATAGAGATGAGAAGAGACACAATTGCATAAAGGAAGGGATTTTTCCATCTTCAATCGCAGAGGGGGATCGGTTTGCGCTCTGCCTCGCTGCAAAAGCTGCTCAGGTTGGGCAGGTGAGATTTGAAGGGAGGCTGTGTGATGCATCGAGCTGAGCCGGCCCTTGACCTCCAGCTCCCTGCCTGCTCTGCCTCCAGCTTTAGTGAAGGCACCGGGCGTGAAATGGCACCAGCAGCGCTGCTTGGTGCTTTCCTGAGCAGCTCCTGAGAGGAGGGAGCGGCCGCCTCAGCCGTGCTCCCTCCGCGGTGTGCGCACCTTGCTCGGCGCACACTGCTCTGGGCTTGCTGCACTAACACAAAAAGCACTTTTCTGTGCACACACTGGCTCTGGGGCTCAGCAGACACCATGCTGTTGTACTCCAAGATCAGTTTCCAGTTCAGAAATCTGAGTTACTGATAACTTAAGAATGAAGAAAAAAGAAAAACTGATCGATGCTTACCTCGCTTTTTGGCGGGTTAAGCTTGGGGGTTTCTTGTTCCTCAAGAGCGCTGGACTTTCTGTAGCTAAGGAAAAAAAAGGAAGATACTGTAAGAACAAATAAAAAAAACAATTACATCAGTACACCATTTTGTAAAAGCTCTATAGGCTTTATCTTTGCATAGTACTAGAGCTGCTCAGATTAAACTTTGCAAAAATTATTCTCCATAGGTATATCCTCATTTTTGTTGGACAACATCAATTCTTTGATCTTTATTCACTTGGAGAACTGTTCTTTTCCTTCCAGCTCTTTGTTTTCTTGCCTTTTGCCACACTTGAAACTGAGGCTGGCCCAAAACTGCTCCAAGACATCTCATCATTTTGACCAGGCTGGTTTATCACCAAGCTCAGTATATTTTTTTGCTCCCCAACAGAACAATTAAAACACCCAGTTAACAAAGGCTGAATTTCCAGGTACCATCAGCACAACCTGCAGGATGATCCCTCATACAACCCGGGGCAATTTCATGCATTTCTACCGGCCTCGTGGCAAACCACTCATCCATTCCTGAACGCAGAGCTGGCTCCTCTGAGTGACATGTGCTGCCTTGCCCTTGCAAGCAGGGGCTCATTGCCCTTTTTATTTTTTGCCTCCATTTTTCAAGATTTCCAAGTGGAACAGTCCTATCCTTCACCTCCATGATCATTTGTACCAGCACAAACCAGATTCAAACCAAAAGTCCCAAGAGGAGATGCCAAGCCCATGTCACTACTGGGATAAGGGACAGTGTCACCATGCTCAGGGTTTGATTGTACATTCCCCACACAAAATTAATTTATTATGTCTTTTCAACAGACCATGAACAGCTCTCAGAATTAACCATGAGGAAGCAGGCGCCATTCAGAGATTTGAACCAACAAAATATGAAGAGAAAAATAAAATAATTCCCATTATGATATTCTTTTAATAAATGCTCCTCAGTAGGGCTGCATGAAGGATTTTCTCTGGCATACTTTGGCCAGGACTTCTTAAACACATCTGAGAAATTTCCCCAAACAATTTTTGTAGAGAAATGAATCTATCAAGATTAAAAATTTCCCCTGGAAATTCACTGTCAATATTTTTTTAACCTACTTTTCTTCCTCACTCCCTCCCCAGGAGCTCTTTGTCTCACATCAGTGCTCTGCCACTCTTGGATCCTACGAGTCCTTCTGCCTCGATGCTTCTTGGGATAAAATGATCTTTCCCAGGAGCTCTGATAGGCTGCTTTAAATCAGCTCTTTCTTGATTCATGCATTTCACAATTCTCTCTCCTCTCCATTCTTGCAGCTATAATTACTGGTGAATTTAAATTTTATTTTAAAAAAAAGCAACCAAACCAAACCAAACACAAAACAACAAAAACCAAGCCACAAAGACACAAAATAAATACCCACTAAAAAGCAAGCTAAACCCCTCTTTCTCCTGAAATATCCATATTTTCCTGCCGGAAATGACCCCCACTGAGCTGTGCTCAGGATGGCAGCAGGGCTGCACGAGCCAGATGGAAGCTGCTGAAGACCTTGGAGATCAAGCCACCAGCCTTCAATCCTGACATTTGGTCGTGGGTGGCAGGTTTTCTTCCTTTCACGCTTAAAAATATTGCAAACCACAGTAGTTCTCTTTGATGGGGAACTGGAGGCTGATTAACCTTATCTTCTTCTCTGCAGATACAGATGTTGAGAAACAAATTCCCACCCACGCTGGCCAGAAGTGGTGCCAGGACCATTGGCCAACGCACGATCTGCAATCCTGAGCCCTGCAGCCTCTAGAGATCTCTGATGGGGTTTTGGTGCCATTCAGGACATGGGAATCAGGGGTAAATAAAGTTTGCCCCTTTCTGTGCCGCCCTGGGAGCCAGCCCTGAACGTCCCCACATTTTTAGCATCATTACAGAACATTTTCCTGATGGCCAAAAAATGAGCCCCCTTTTCCAGTTTTGCTCCCCCCAGGACACGATGCTGAACCAGCAGGACCTTTCCCATCACAGGGGGACAATGATCCCCCTTTTTTTTTTATTTCCATAAGGAGGATCCTTCTTCATCTGCTTTCATTAAACCATGTGCCTGCACTGTGAGCTCAAAATGACACTTTTGAATAATTTAAGATAACGATAATAGAAACATTAAAAAAAACCCTCTTGTAGAGACCAAACCCGATTCCTCTCGCCGTTTCTGAATTAGTTTTTCACTTGTAGCCATTTCTACTCTATCTTAAGAGCTATTAAAAAAAAAAAAAGGCACGGTAGATATTAGGAAATTACTAATGCTTTTTTGAAAGCACCTATTGCTTAATCTTCTGCAGGACTATTTCTGGGTTCCTGTGCAGCTTTCATCTTTACCCTGAGTGTTTTACAAGGCACCTCGCACGCGCTCAGCCCGAGCCCAAAGAGGACAGGCTTGTTTTTGCGCATTTTCCCTGCAGCTGTTTTGTTCCATTGGAGATGATGCCTCACTGGGTCAGGACTTTTTTTTTTTTTTTTTAATTTGCTTTAAGGGGTGAGTTTTATNAGGGATGAGCTTTATTTACCAGACAACATTAACCATTTGGATTTCCCAGCTCCAAAATTCCTTGCAGGCATTCTGAATATATTAGGGCGGTTTGTTTTTTTGTTTTTTTGTTTTTTTTCCCCTTGCTTTTAAATTCTATTTTTAAAGCCTGTAGTGCTGGGTCTGACACAGCTGGGGACTTTGCCGCTTTTTCATTTCTTTCAGGGAGGCAGAAACACAAACTACTCCTAAAACACCAGGATCAGGACATCATAATTTTTTCCCCAGCAACATCTGGAATATTAAGAGGCTGGAGTGGGATTGGAGTTGCGCTGGCTGGACCAATCTCCGGCAGGAGCCTCCCCCTGCTCGCGCAAAGGGAGAAGCAGCCGGAACGTGAGGAGCAGCAGCCGCGCTCACCGCTCCGTGACTCCAGCTCCATGCCTGCACTTCTGCATTGATTTATGGGGCAGCTCATTTCCAGACCCACCTCCTTCAGGAGGAGGAACCTCAGCTCGGGGTGGATAATAGGGTCCTACAGCCCTTAAAGCACTCGCTGCTTTTCCTGGGGTGGGGAGGCTTAAGGCAGAGAGAAGTATTCCTCCTCCCTTTGAACGGGTCTGGAAATGAAGCGAGAGAGTTGATGCATTTTTAATTTAAATAAAATAAAATAAATGTAAAGCTCATAACCCAAAGCAGGGCTTGGGCTGTGGAGGAGGAGATGCCTCACCCCATTCCTGCCGTGAAAGCCGCACAATGGAAGGCGCACTCGCCTTCCGCCCATTCAATCTCTGCCTCGCATCTCTATATCTATACACACATGCCCCACAAAGACATATTTTCTACGTTAAGCCTATGGATTACTGGCTCAGGCCCTCACAAAAAAAAAAAAAAAAAAAAAAAAAAAAAAAATTAAAAAAAAATGTTTCCAAGGCAACGAGCCAGGGGTTGCTATGGCATCTCGGAGCGAGCAGCTGGGCCAATCCCGCTCCCTTCGAGCTGGGAAGGCGCAAAGCCTCTAAATTTAATGTCAGTGCGGAGAGGAAGGGAAGCTGTTGAGGCATGCATGATGCTGAGCGTGCGCTTGCTAAATGCGGACAACATGGCCCCCATGATTAGGACCAGCACACTAATGAATATTCATTGGGCTGATTAAAGCAAAGTCAATTAACTACTTGACTGCTTGATTTTTTGCTGGATTTTAGTCGTCTCTTTTAACCATTTTGCCACTGGGGATGCTCTCGTTCTCCTCTTCATCTCCCTCTTTCCTCCTCTACGTTTCCTTCACTGGCAATTAAGGTTTAGATTTTTTTTTTCCCTTGTCTTTATGCTTTTTAGTGACAATAACCCATCCTCCTTGTATTTTACGGCTCACTTTATCTCACCAATAAATCATGTTCTTCTAGGGTCACAGTCTTCCACTACAGTTGCAGGTAAGGTAGAAGGTCACAGTTTTCCATCAAATTTTAAAATCTTACAAGCCATTTGATTCCAAATCCGCAGCTAAGCAATAATGCTGATTTTCTACTTCACAGTGGGATTTCTCCCCATCACCACAACGCTTTGTTTTATCACACAGGGGTTGCTGTGAGCCAGGTCAAGGGCTGCAGAATATTTTTTTTGTTTTGATTTGTCAGGTCAAAATGCCTTCAGACAGACAACTCAGACTGAATGTTCTAGGAAACCCAAAGGGATCCTAAAATAAAACAACAATTCATTAAAGATGGTTTTCAATTTAAAGAGATGTCTCTCCCAGTGCAGTAGTGATGTAATAAGACTGTGAAGAGGACTGCATATTTTATAAAGATCATTTTTCAGAATGTGCCTGAAAACTAAAACATGTGATTAAATTAAAAATAAATGAAAAATTGTTGGCCAAAAAAAAAAAAGGTCCACATTTGTGAATTCAGCCCTTACAACCTAGCCTGGGAAAATACATAAATTTTCACCATGTTCTTTGGCTTGTTCTGAAAACTCTCTCAGGTTCCTGGACTATGTATACAGGGAAAGATGCATTTATATGACAGTTATGGCTCTCCTGGAATGGAGTTATTAATAGTTTGAAGCAATAGATCTGATGGAAAGATTGGAAAACCTGACCATAATCACCCAGCATTTGGGCTCTTGCCTTTGTCAGCAACTGAAGGAAAAACACACAGCAAAAGGCAGAGTGTACAGCGGGGTAGGGACAACGCTGACTTCAATATTTGTTCAATTCAGCTACATGCGAGTAAAAAAACAGAAAAAATAGCAAAAGAGGAATGAAATGAGATAGAGGATAACAGTGTGGGGGAAGTTTGCATTTTTTGTAAGTGGAAACGAAAAATGCTCAGTTTCTATTATATAAACTCCATGGATGTACTGGCTGCTCTATTATTTTGCAGGATGATGCATATATTTACACGGTTTTTCAGCTACACAGTCATAAAAACAGACAGTTGATTCTCCACCAAAACACAGAAAATCAGGAATGACAATGCTTCCCTTCAGAAATGGTATTTTGGGAGCGCGACGCGGCGCTTCCCCGCAAACCCACGGCGTGTCCACCATCCCCCTGTTAACACCATTATCCCAACTTTTAATCTTCTCATCCGCAGCCCAATCCTCAGCCCCTGGTTGGGCTCAGGGAGTCACCCGGGTGGAGATGGCTGCTGCAGGGATGAAATCACAGGCACGAGTCGGAGCGCGCATCCCCGGATTGCCGAGATGACGCCCTTCTTTGCAGAGCTTTATGTTCCTGCCATCAAAATCAGGAATCTGCATAGCAACACCCGGCTCCACGTTGCATCCACCCAAATCTGAAGAAAAACCCCCAACAAATAATTACCCGTTTGCAAATTAAGGGAGCAGCAAAATAAAAGGAAGGGGAGCGTGTTGAGCTGCCACGTTCAATTTGAAGAAGTATAGATTGAGGGCTCTGTTTCAAAATAGCATTTTTTCATCTCTGTGCAGCGCAAATTTCTTCACAGGGGGCAATGTGCAAGCGTAGATGTACATGCACACAAAGAGAAGTGGAGTAATTCCATTCTCACAAAAAATTTAGAGAATTGGATTCAAATCCTATGTAGGTCACAAATGAAATGTAGTCAGCAACCTACAACACAGGGAAAAAAAATGAAAGAAAAAGACAAAATCCCAGCCCAGTGCCACAGAACGCAGCAGTCTGCAATTCCTGGTCGTGAGAGGCCACAGCATTAGCCAGGCAGGGTGTTGCAGGTCAGGATTAAGACGCATTAACAAATTCATGTGGAGGAAGCTGGCCCAGCACCTGCCCACAATTGCCAATTCACTTTGACCCCCTTCCCTGTGAAATTCTCTTTCTGCTAGGAGGATATTTGTTGTTTGGTTTTGGCTTTTTTTGTTGTTTTTTTTTTTAAATAATGCTATACTGAGTAAAATGTACATCCCAAGCTGTGAAAAGGATTTTAATTTGAAATCTACACAGAAGCAAGAACAAAATAAATATTGTGCTTATACTGTGAGTGATACTGATGTAAAAATGCTCAAAGACATGTATGTGAACATCCATACACACATACAGAGAAATGACAGTAGACTGCGTCTATTCTGGTTCTAAGATATATTGCAAATTCAGTAAACTACAAAAAAAAAAAAATCCACCACAAAAATACAAACTGGGAATCTACATCTGCACAATGGAAAATATTCTGAGTGCAAACCCATTGCGGGAGCAGTAAATTCAGGGTTAAGTCTCTGGATTCCTGTCTGATACTCTCAGCCTTTCATCATGTCTCTATGAATTTTTATTTCTGTACTCTGGGGTAAATTAAGGCTGATGGTATCAATACAGGGTTTTGAGTCCAATTTCAACATTTCTCATGTTTCGTCTGTTTAACTCAGCCCCTTTAAGTTTGGGTTTTTCAACAGTTTAGGAGGGAGGCTTGGGGGTTTTCTAATCCTCTTTCAAAATGCCATATTTTCCAGGAGGCTATTCCCCACTGAACTCGCCCCCAAAACCTTGTGCTAGGGCAGTTGCCATTTTCCCGGGCAGAACAAATTCCTCCGTCCTGGAGAGCTGATGCTGAATGAACCCCAAGAGCAGGAGCACCCCGAGGCTGCAAACCCTGCACTCCTGCAGAACAGAGCCCCCCAGAACCCTCCAGGAAAAGCCTGATGCGTTTGAGATTAAAAACGTGCTGTGTCTGGGATTAAAGCAGAACACGTTTACGGCCCTCGCAGTGCTAACCAACCAGAGGAGTTATCTAATACGGGATTCATGTGATTGCTTGAATAATATTCCAGGAGACGCCGCGTCCCTTCCTCCCTGCGTGCACAGACCTCGATGCAGCACACACATGGTATTTCTAATAGGATCTCTTCTCCCCTCTCTCTCTCTCTCTCTCTCTCCCCCGCTTTCACAATCTGTCGCTCTCCAATCTGCCCACTCTGCTCTATTTTCCCATCCAATATTCCCCCTCTAACACCTTCCCCTCCTCTTCAGCCCCCACCCTTGCTCCTTCTCTCCCCCCTCCACCCTCTGCTATTGGCCACCTTAGCCCTGCTGCTGAGTTTTGGGCCTCTGGACATTCATTTAATTTAGCAGAGTAATTAAAAAGAGGCAATAAAACAAAAAGCAATTTCTCCCCTACTACTAGCCTGTAAATAACATGGTAACTAACTAACCCCTCTAATAATTTGATCCCTAAATTTTTTTTTTTTTTTTTTGGCTGGGCTAGATTATTAATGTTTTATCTCACTTGGTGCTATTTTATCAGAAACTTTACAAAAAAGTTCACCATTGCTACCTCCTCTTTGTGGAGGGGAAGCAGCAGCAGAGGGAAAGGGAAGGCTCAGCTAGAGCTCCCCAGCAGGCTGGTAGTGCAGCCTGAAATAAATGAGGTCTCCTGGGTTCCAGTCCAGTGGTCTAACCATTAGTCTCTGACTAAGAAACAAATGCAGAGGCCAGAAAATGTGTAAATTAAAGCAACACTTCACTTTTCCTTGTAGTCTGTAGAATAATTACAAGATGCAGATGTAGCTACAGATGCCTGAGGCTTTGGTGATCCCTGGGATACATTTCTAAGATCAGGCTTTTCCTCCAGACCATCCTGTGCTCTAAGGTGTTGTAGGAACTGTTCGCTCTGGCTGAAATTTGGCCCTAACCTGGGCAGCGCAGGGCTAACCAGAGCAACTGGTTTAAGGAGTTCAGGGGAAGCATCAGGCTTTATCTAGGCCTGGCAGGATTATGGAAATAAGTATTTAATTTCCCAGAAGAGAACAAGCTCGTGGCCAGCTTATGTGTGCCCACACACGGACACAGACACGGGCACACGGGAACGCAGGAGAGCTCCAGCACCGCACGCAAGGGGGAGAAAAGGGTTTGACACAGTGTGGGGGGCAAGAACAGCTCTTACCATGAGGAAAGATTTACATTCACACTCTCAACTTAAAGGCTGTAGGTGCTCCTTGATTCGTGCCGTGCTGAACAGCCTGTGGGATAAGGACAGCTCTGATCCATAGAGCAGCGAGCGTGGCAGTAACGCTGGAGAGGGGATGCAGAGCAAGGACTGCTCTAGGATCTAGTGACACAGAGATTCTAGAAGATTAGGACACTCAGCTTCCCTTTCCTAAAGATAAAAGCTCCTGACACAAGGAAAATGAGCACTGTCCCTGCGGAGAAGGCATTAAACCCCTTAGAAACTGAAGCTCATTCTGCAGATCAGGCAAACGCTGCATTTAAGCACAAAAGGAATCCAAAGCTCCTTAAAGGTCCAGAAAGCTGAGTTAGGTTCTCATTCTCTCAACTCACACCTATGACATGTTTTTTTTTAGACAGAGGAAAACACAGGGCAGCTGATCTCATGGAGTGTTGCAGAGCAGCTCCTGTATTAGAGAGCAACAGACGGGAGCACCGCAGAGCACAGAGCTGCTCTGGGAGAGGTTTGATCCAAAGATCTCCTGGTGTGGACCGTGGTTGGAATCATGATTGTTACTGGAGGAACTTCAGCTATTCAAACTTTTCCCCTGAGTGGAACTTCTCCAGCACCACCAGGCTCTCCAGTACAAGAGACACAATACACAGGAAGGTCAGTGGGCGACCACAGGGATGGTGAAGCGCCAGTTTTTGTGTCCTACAAGGAAAGGCTGAGAAAGCCAGGACAGCTCAGCCTGGTGAAGAGAAGGCTCAGAACATCCAATATTCTTTACCAACAATATGGGCTTCCTGCCTTGAGCAAATACATCTTCACAGAAACAATCCAAGAAGAGCTCAGACACGATAAAGATATGAAATGTCACAGCAATTTGGAAAAGATGAACCCGAGGACTCTAAACTGGTAAATATGACTTGCATAACTGGCGGAAAATATTTGCAATCCTGTAAACATACACAAATTCCTAAGATCTGTGGCAGATTTCTGAGGTGTGACTAATTCACTCAGCACAAAGGTGACACTGTTGTGACAGAGCACTCGCATCTCTGAACTCTGAAACCAAGATGAAACCATTTCCTTCCCTCTGGGGTTTGGTTGTGAGTGATGTAACTTTCCTAGGCTAATACAAACAAGTTTGAAAATCAGGCTAGAGAGAGTCAAAGCCTCCAGGTTTTAAGTAAGGCCACATTCACCTCTTTAGTGTGCGTGTGGACACCAAAAACCCAGAATTCACACCCTGCCATCTTGTCCTGATGGAGGGTGCAAGAAGCTGCGCATTGGCTCACTTGATCTTGTGCCTAAAAGACACGAGAACCCCTCCAGAATCTCAATGTTTCAGTGCATGGGCTGCCCATGTGGAGATTCCAGTTCCAAGGAAACCCTGAGATCCATCACAAGTCAAACACGCTCCACGTGCAGAGACTTTCCAGGCTCAGAAGAGCCCACCTCTGTGCCCCCTCCGAGCATCTGCCCTTTGGCTTCACCCACAAGCACCTTTGTGCTGCTCAGCACCTGCAGAGCTCGAAGCCACCTCTGTGCTGAGCCAAACCCCTCCAACAAGTGCGAGGGGGAGGCAGGAGCAGCACACGAGTGCCCTGGCGCCGGCTCCCCGCGGCCCCGGCAGAGCTGCACGCACACGTCACCTCCCCAGGAAGTTGTTTGTATTCTTGGGAGAATGTTGAAAAATATCTCTGACCCCCAAACATTTACCTTTTGATCGGAGGTTTCCAATGTTGCTGTAGTGTATTAAAGCTGAGATGCTCATAAAAAAACCCTTTGTGTCAACATAGTAAATGACTCTAATTAGGCTGGTGGTGCAATGAAAATGCTTAATTCATTCTGATGAGGCAGAAGGAAGAGCTAAAATGTTTATAGACAATGGGTGAACAGGGAGATATAATGCTGAGTGCCAGCTTTAAATGCAAATTACCACAGAAATCTTTCCCTCTCCACCATCCCATTCCTCCCCCTTCCTCTCTCTCTCTGTCGCCAGCACCACTCTGTAATCTCCTAGTGCAGTAATTAGAAGTGAAAGGAGCCACATAGAGGGGCCTCTAAAGGCAACACTACAGAGAATTACAGAAAAAAATACCTACCTTTAATAGAAGACAGCACTATTTTCCAAAGTGCACCACCATCGCAGCACTTGGCATGGTGGTAGGATCAGAGAGGTGATAATTTGGAGGGGTATTACCGAAATGGGATGTAAATGTCTTTCATTTCTCCCTCAGTCTGAACTGGCTTCATCTACAGTGTCTGTTCATGGGGCTGGAGCCACTTTGCCTTTTGGAAGAAGGCCAGGCCAGCAGCAACAAGCAAAGATTTTGGGGGTGATGGCTCGCAGAGTGTTTCTTCACCTCACCAGAACTGTGGAGCTGCAAGTGGACAAGAGCTGTGGGCTGGAAAAAACACCACAGAAGATGCCATGAGAGAGCAAATGTGGAAACCTTGCAAAGTCATCCTTAGAAATGTTTCTCATTGCACTTGTGATATCTCACCTTCTTTTAGAAGAGAAATTATACATTTAGTGAGAAAGAAAAAGTGAGAAGAGGACAAAGAGGAAGAGAGAAAAGGCAACGAGTGCTTGGTTTTCATACAGGGTGTGACACTTTTCTTCAAACATTCTCATTTGAAACATCCAGAATAGCTTTTCTTGGGAGTTTAAATGAAGAAATGTTCCTGGTGCCAACGTGACAGTGTCTCAATGCTTTAGGATCTCCAGTATCAGCAATGCACAGCAGCCTACAGATGTGTCTTAGAGCTTCACATCTGGAGTCTCAGCCAAAACCAGGGTTTTATCATTGTCTATGAATTAAATGCTCTCAGTCCTGTTTCGGCATTGAACAAATTCCCTTCTCCTTCCCACACACAGCCGCACAAATCGCCCCAGTGCTGTGGAAGGTCAGATCAGGAGACTGAAAATCTGTCACAGTCTGAGACTATGAGCCAAATCAACTCCTGGTAAAAAGCTGCTGAAATTACATTCTGAATCTAAACCCTCGAAACAAAAATATTTTCTTTCCTCCTTGCAGCAGCATTTGAGCCTCAAGCTTAAGAACAGGTGAGTATACCCTGAGGCACACAGGCAGGATAAAGCAGACCTGGGCTTTTGCCAGCAGGAGCTGGGCAGGGCAACAGAAGGGGGCAGATATCAGGCAGAATTTTTGTGGGCGCTGTGAGTTTTTATCATCTCTCCACACTGACACAGCTGTGCTGTCAGTGGACAAGGTCGTGCTCACTGTGGGCACATCATTTAACACTGCGCTCACCTCTGCAGGCAAGCCTGGTGATGTGCCCTGCCCTTTTCTGCAGGTGGCCTGACCACAGCAGCCCACCTGGGCTTGCTCTTTCCTGAGGGATTCAACACCCTTTAGGAAAGCTGCCAGAGACTGAGGTGCGCTGCTGCAGGTCAGCGCTCAGACCCCGCTGCCAGATCGAGTTATGTTACCAACTCCCAATAAAGCTGCACCGCCTGACTTAAAATACTTCATATTTTCTGAAAAAATAAAGATGATAAATTTTTTCCCTCCCTTAAGGCCAGCATGCAGAAGAGGTCCAGCTTTATCCCAGATTCTGGTCTGGGCAGAGTCACATTCCTGCAGGACACGAGTGAGCACCCTCCTCTGCACGCCCTCCTCTGCATAAACAGAAACCCCAGACAAAGCTGGACTTGGAAAAAAAAAAAAAAAAGGCACAGCTTGCTTGTGGCCGCACTTCATTCCCAAGGCTCGGCTCAGCTCATTCATAAAAGATCTCCATCTGACCCGCAGAGGCACCTCCAGCCCCCGGCGTGCAGGTGACGAGGGCTCTCCTCGAGGATGCCCCTGGGCACGGAGCCGTGTGCCAACAGCTCCCTCTCCCCAGCCGCCAGCGGGAGCATCCCACCGTCCCCTTCTCCCGCTCCCTCTCTGTGTTTGCTCACTGAGACAGAAGCAATACCAGTTTGCAGCACAATAAACCATGTAAAGGAAGCATCAATTAACTAGAATACATGGATATAGTATTTAATTAACTGTTAGGCTCACAGTTACCGTATGATGTCATGGAAACCTCGAATCTCCTGGGTGCTGCCTCACACATGCCAACCGGGAATTGGAGCCATCACAGATCCCATGTAAAGTTTGAATCCTGACATTTTTAATTAAAAAAAGGAAAAAAAAAGGAAAAAAAAAAACAAAAACAGGGAGTTTCTGACTCTCTTAAGTATCTTTTAATTGACGTACATGTGTGCTCATCTTTGGTACTCCAGGAGCCTTGGCTGGGGTTGCTCCTCTGCTCACAGCCACTGTCACCAAGCAGGGCTTTGTGTGGATGAACCACAAGAAGAGCCCAGAAGGCTCTCTGGACATAAAAAGGAGGGAAAAATCATACTGGATGGGTTTTCAAGGATATAAGAGGATATACATTGCATTTACACTACTTTTGATATGAGGATCTCAAAGCCCTTTGTGAAACAAAAATGCAAACATTTGAGGTCGATTGAACAAGGGCATGGAGTGACAGAACAAGGGGGAGTGGTCTTAAACTGGGAGGGAATAGCTTTAGATTGGATATTGGGAAGAAATTTTTCCCTTAGAGGGTGAAGAGGCCCTGGCACAGGTGCCCAGAGAAGCTGTGGTGCCCCTGGATCCCTGGAAGTGTCCAAGGCCAGGTTGGACAGGGCTTGGAGCAGCCTGGGACAGTGGAAGGTGTCCCTGCCCAGGAGGAGCGAGATGATCCCTTCCATTCTTTGAGTCTATGATTTCCTGGCTCCTAATTCAGTAGGAAAGATCATTTAAGTCTATAAGTTATTGTTCAATCCAGTCTAGAGAGGCATCGGGCCCTATTTCAAATACTTAAAAATGTGGCCTCATCCATTTAGGATGCAAGTGGCATTTTACAGGATTTTACAGGATTTACGGCTGAGGAAACTGAGGCAAAGGGACACTGGGGCCATGGACCCAAAAGCCAATGGCTGAGGAGTGCCAGAGCCAGGACCAGAGCTGAGAAACTCCACACGTGCTTGTGCTGACTAGAGAGAGCCAGGTGGAAGCAGGAGCAGCCCCTCCCACGCTGCTGGCAGTGCCCAAGCACTGCTGATGCCTCAGGAGGTGCCCAGAGCCCCTCAGCACCCAGCTCACAGCAGGGCTGCCAGGGCCTCTCACACCCCAGCACTTGTTGTGCCTCCTTGAAGAACTCCTCAATAAAGCACAGGTCTGGTTTCCACAGGACCAGGCTGCAGCAGCAGGGACTGGAGCGGGATCCTGGCAGCCCATAAACAAATACCAACAATCAGCCTCAAACAGCATCGCCACACAAGTAATTTCACTTTTCCAGCTGTAAACATTAATACCTTAATTCCATTTACTGCAAGATATTTGTTGCCTAATAACAATTTTGTCCCAACACCTTGAGCTGCAGGAAAAGTCCAGTATTAAAACCCACTAGGCTGAGATGTATTGCACACCTTCCTTGAGTGCTTTGACAGGAGAACATTAGACTTGCACAGACCCAGACAGGTAAGTGCAGTATTCTTTTCTGTGAATGAAGGTGTGTGTGTTCACTCTCTGTATCCATTGTCTATGTTTATGTGGGAATTAGTTTATGGATCACTCCTGACAGCACTACAGCACCCTCCCCTAAGGGCATTGCTGATATATTACCTTTGAAAGAGAATCACAATTTATTCATTCAAACACAGAGCTAAAGATAGATGTGCGCTGGAATATTTTGAAATATTGCATTATATATAAAATGAAATAGGGGGAAGCTAAATTACACAGCTATAATTACTTAGAGTTCAGGTGGCATCGTAAATAATCTATTCACAACTCGCTCAGTGTTTATTATGTCAGAGCAGAGCAATATAATTAACATGGTATAGACAGGAACTGCACAAGGCAGATGCCTGATACACCCAGATCAAACCCACTAGGACACGAGCATAAAAACACACAAACACATCCTCTGCCATTCATAAAAATTCATGTGAATGTGAGGAAAAAATAAGATAAAAAAACCAGCAGCCTGAAAATGCAGCCCTGCCAACAGCACCAGCACGTCTTTGGAACAGTCATAGTTAAATTTATGGACATGCTTCAGTGTTTACATTGCAGGGGCAGAGGTGGTTTTGCATTGACTGTGCTCACGCTACCTAAGAATTCTTTCTGTGCTGCTCTAAAATTGGCTTCCTGGCTGTTAGAAATGAAATTGTTACAAGGAATAAGAAGCTGTCAAACAAAACTTGGAATCTGAAAGTTGTCATCCAGTCCTTCCCACAAATACACAAGTTCGGATGCCAGAACTGAACTGGTTGGAAATTATTAAAAAAAATGGGTGTTAGGAGGAAAACCAAGGAAAATATCAAGGAAATCAATATACACTATAAAGGGGAAAACAATCCCTAACACCAAGAGTGCCAATACAGCAGCTAAATTTATAATAAAGTATCTCCTGTTTTACCTTGAAATCACAAGATTTGTCCATTCAAAGTCTTCTTTCCAGAAATCTTTGCTCACAGAGTAAAATTCATATTTACCTTAGCACCGAAGCAAAGTTTTAGAAACACATGAAGGTACCTTTCACAGGCTCAAAGGAGGAACGAGATAAGCAGGTGGCACACTTAAAGTCCACTAAAGAAACAGAGAGCTTAGAGAAACAGCTTTTCAAGGGATTTGGTTTGGGGTTGCCATTTGCTTATGCATTATTTTTTTCCAATTCTGTTTCTGTATCAGGGAAGAAATAGAGCAGGGGAACAAAATCCCATCAATTCCCCCAAAGTGAGGATGAGAAAGAGAGTCAGGAATCTGATTTTTTCCTTTGCACTTTCTACTGTTCTCTTCTGCAATCATGACTTGTGGACAGACCCGATAAATACATGAGCAGAGTTTGAAGTTTTCTCCTTCTGTGGTTTATTGGTTCAATCTCTTTCCTATAAAAGCAAGAGAACTTTCCCCATCAGCCATCAGATCCCCACTGCCATTAGGAGCCCCTCTCCAGATTTAATCCTTCCCTCCAAATAAGAACCAGAGCAAGCCCAGAGGACACATCCTTTGAGTTTTGATTGCTGGATTTAGTGATCTTCGAGGTCTTTCCCAACCGGAATGATTCTATGAGTCTCAGACTTGAAGGGCTGCAGCCCAGCCTCCCACAGCACCAACATCACCAGGATTCGAATACAAATTTATACTGAAGATGGAGAAGATCCCCAAATTGGGTTAAAAAACCCCATCATTCCAATCAGCTGCACTGAAATCACAATTTTCTTTTTCCTGCAATTGAATTGGAGGTAAAAACAACCTTAAAGAGTCCTTAAAGAGTTTTGGCCCAGCACAGAGCTTGTTCTTGGCCCATCTCATCCCCTTGCAGCAGAGGTGTGAGCGGGCTGGAAGTGATTCAGGAGGTTGGATGCAGAGCAGAGGGAAGTGCTGTGTCTTTTATTAAATAGCATCTGCCCTTCTGCTGGATATAATACTTTATGCCAAGTGGTGTGGATTTTTTTTTTTTTTTTAAGTAAAGAATATTTAACGTCATATAACAAGAAAAATGGTCCCTTAAATTATTTGTGGCGTGTCCTCTGTGCTGTGGAGGAACAAAGCTCACTCTCCCAATGTGCTGCACCAGAGTCCATGAGCAGTGGTGACAGTCAGGAAAGAATTTATGGTCCCTGGGGAGAGATCTGCTTGGGTCCTGCAAAACAAGATAAAATATTTCAGGGTTGGGGCTTTTTTTTTTCCTTCTTTTCTGTGGAGATAGCAGAGATGAAAGATGTAAACCCATTTCCCAGGGACCAAGACTCCACCGAAACACCTTCCTCTCCTGGAAGTCAGACTTGAGCCTGCAAAGGGAAGTTAATCTAGTTTTGTTTTCAGGATGCACTTTTCTGTCCTCCTAAGAAATTTTGTGGTGTGAACAGGAGCTCTCCAAAGGTTAAAACCAAACCCTGAGAAGGGCAAAAGCAAGCAGCACACTGGATTCCCTTCCCCTTGGGCCCTCATGATTTTTTAATGGGATGCCTTTGTGACGCACTTTATGGTTAATATGATTTGTGAATGCTTGCAGAGGCCACTCCCTCCAGGTATGGCCATGGAAGAGGATCTTGCTTCTTGTTTTTAAATGCCTCTCACTGGCTGCTCCCTCAGGGCCAAGTGAGCTCAGGACTCAGGTAATGGTCACATCTTGGCAGGAGCCAGCCTGACCCAAGGGCCCCCACCAAAGGAGCAGCAGCTTTTCCCAGTGGTGTTTTGGGTCTGGTCTGCGGCTCCTGTGTCACCCCGATCTTCAGTGCCGCCCCTTTGCTTGCAAAGTCTGTTCTCCCTTGTCAGCCAGAACAGCCCAGAACAACTCAGACAGGTAAATTACAGGTAAATTATTTAAAGTGCTGATCCTGCCTCAAAATCTGCTATGGATGATGCAGCAGCTTCAGCCCAAGCACATGGAGCACTGCCTTTAGCAATCTGAGAAGATTCAAGAGTGACAAATTCTGGCTGATGAAAAGCGACAAAGCATCATTTAACCGAGAAGTGCCATAATAATTATTACTACCTAAAAAATCACCCTGATTTTTGAGCACATCCCGTGAGCAGAGAGGTGCCTACAATGTTCATTTTTTCAGCCTGAATCACGCTCAGCTTTAGGACAGAACAGGGCAATGGACAGGGGTTGAATGGCAGCACCAATGCTGCTCACACCTCCCCACCGAGGGGTCCTGCTTCCTGCAGGCTGCTGCAAATTGCACTCAGCACCACCCTGGGAGCAAAAAACCCAAAGCTGATCCCATGCATAGGCTGGAGGAAAATAATTTGTGCCTCCAGATGAAAAATGGAAAAAGTTATAAGCAGGTTTGCTGCCCACCCAAAGCAAGGACCAGCATCCACAGAGACCCTCTGGCCTCAGCCTGCTTCAATTCCAAAAATTCAATTCGAAAGTGTTTGGTTTTTTTGTTCGTTTTTTTTTTTTGCCCCAAGACTCCCCAAAAAAATCCCTCTTAAAGACACTGATTCCTCTTGAAACCAGCGCATCAGCAAACTGCACATCCCAATTTCTGGTAAGAAGATTTCAAAGGTGGCTGCAATCCTCCCTTCTGCTGCAGGCAAGTGGAACTAATTATCCCACAGTTCTGAAGCACCAGTTTTGCTCCTGGTCCCAACACAGTCCCAACTCGTGGGACAGTCTCTGCTACAAGAGCATCAAGGCACCCTGGATGGGGTGACAACAGCAGTGAGAGATTTGATCTTATTATATTCATTTAGAAACATGTTTATGGCAGGCTGGCATGAATTTCAATTCAAACCTCACTCTCTTTCCACAGCATCTGCAGCTCCCAGAACCTGCAAGTGTAGGCAAACACCCTGTTCTCTAAATACTGAAGATGTAGGTCAAAATGAAAAAAATAAAAAAGTTACGTGAGTGCTCAGTGTTATCTGAGCTCTTTCACAATTCCACCAAGGTGTTCTGGTGCCTCAGCTCTCTCAAGAAGAGGGGCTGACCACAGAACCTGGTCTCTGTGCACAGCTGGTGACACCTCTCGCAATGCCACGGAGACAGAACCAGCTCCATCTCACAATGGACTTGAATCCTCACATCTACACGAATATTTAGACTTTCACTCCTCAAGACCTGTGAGCTCTAGGACAGGAATTGCTGTGAGACTCACACTGAAACAGTGAGGAGCAGAACCAGAATTTCTCCCCATCACACAGAAACCCCAAACCCTGCTCCCAAACCTTGTCCTGAGCCCCGGTCCTCCCATGGCACCCTCAGCAATAGCCAGCTCCCCTCGTGGCAGCAGTTCAGATCAAGGCTAATTGCATTTGAATCTACAGGGCACCAATTTTCCAGCGGAGGGGTTTTAATCTAACATGCAGATCTCTTGTCTACATTCACGTCACCCCAGAGACCCATAACATAGGTCATTTGTGCATACACAATCTCAGTAA
Organism: Bombycilla garrulus; assembly: GCA_013400315.1. NCBI lineage: Eukaryota > Metazoa > Chordata > Aves > Passeriformes > Bombycillidae > Bombycilla > Bombycilla garrulus. The sequence continues at coordinate 2,259,983 of VXBU01005400.1, forward strand.
TAGGATGCACAATTTTAAAATGGCTAAATCTGTAGTGTAGAAAAAAATGTTATTACAGGAGGAAAAAGAAAAGATTAGCTCACAGGCTGAGATCATGTTTGCCAAGTTTCCACCCAGAGAATTATTCCAGTACCGAATTCTATGCTACCAAAATAACGGGTTTATACAGCAGGCATTGTGCCAGCTTTTTGGCTATAATTATAGTGTTTTCCTCTCTCAAGTTCTTTATTGATATCTGGATTTTTTTTTAAAAAAAGGAGGAGGTGGAGAAGTGATTTTATACGTTCAACAAACTACAGCAACACTTGATGCAGTTAAAAAAAAAAAAAAAGGGGGAAGTTTTAACAACCTGCCAGCCTCCAACTTCACAGGAAATGTCAGTGCCACTATCAGACTTTAGAGAAACCCCAGGGATCCATTACTGCAGTTTGAAGATGTCCCTGCACTTCCCTTTTAAGTAAACGCCGGAGCCACTTGCTTCATTCGGCTGCTGCTGTGCTGCACAATATTCCTTTGAGGAGATGCTTTGCAGTGACAAAATAACTGCTGACAATGTGAATACCGGCTTCATTTTAATTTTGTTTTACATTTTCTTTGGTATGTTTTGATCCTAAAAATCTTTAGAGTGCAATTTTTTTCTTTTTATGGTAATAAAGCAACTATTTATACAGTACCACGGAGTCGTTGCTCCTCCCCCCCACCACCCCTTTCCCTTTTTTCCTCCCCCATCCAAAGGGAGCAGGTTGTGAAGGAATGACACATCCTCAGCACAGGTTCAGTAAAGGAAAGAGGTGGAAGGGAAGAGAAGCACCCTAGAAAAAGCAGTGACACAAAATAGGGCAACACTTCTCTTTTTTTTTGCGAGCTATAAAACAAACATTGAAGAACGTGACGTCAACGCGACTGTCAGGGAATCGAGCCCTTGCCACAGTCAGTTCTTGTAGGAAATGCTGCTTCTCCATCCTGTTCCATCCCCAAACAGACAGCCAAGTCCCAGTTGAGGAATCTCTTTCTTAGGGATGCATTTAGCTTAAATTCCCCGAATCCAGGATATTAATAATATACTTCTAAAAACCACAGCTTTTCCATCGTCTTTTATAATTCTGGGAAACTTCACAAGCCCTTAAATTAAAATTCTGTCAGCCCTGAACTCGGGAACAATTAGCCCGGCTGAGATGATTCCTGATAGTCTTCTGCATATAATAACCAATATCCAATATACCTCAACATTGTGAGGATCTCTGTAAATGAAGTGACATCTCTTGCTGGACAAAGCCTGGAAATGTTATCCTTGGGTGATAGGAATCCTAAGGGGACAACTATTCTCCCTCGTTCCAAGGCCTACTTAATTGTTCCAGTTGCTGGAAATTTTAAACAATTTCCCCAGCCGCTCTGCCAAGTTGCGTTAAGCTCTTTGTCTGGCTGATATGCCAACCAAAGGCACGGGGAGATAAGGAGAGCTCTGGGAATTGCACAAGCCGACTCAAACAGCCAGAGTCCTCCCGCCCCAGCTCCTGCCTTCAGCTTTGCCACTACTTCTACTACTTATTATTATTGTCACATCACTGGAACCAGCAGCTCTTTCACCCCCAGTGCCTCGGCTGCACTAACGCGAGAAGGACTCTAAAACCAGGACACGGCATTCAACACCTTCCTTTTGTTCACCTCCCTTCTCTATTTGCCTTATTTCCCAGCAAAATGGAAATATTATCCTGTTTGTTTCAGTATTCCAGCAGCAGCGTGGGCGTGTCTAAGCACAGATTCATTGACTGCATTTGCACTTGGTTCCCCAGGTCAGATTTTCAGTGGTGATAACGGATGGGAAGCCTCTGATTTTCCAACAATGAGCTGAGCCACAACTGAAGCCAATCCTCTGGATTTTTGAGCAGATGGGCAGAGTTTGGGCTCGCTCTCCTATGACGCTCAAACAGCACAACAGGTCACAGTGAGACCCTGCCCCACTTCACTGATAATAATACATTATTTTATGGCATTTGTTCATAAAAGTTACACTTTTTTGCAAAACCTGTCTTTATTGAGCATTTCAATATTACCATCTCAACCATCTCTGCTGCCATTTGCCAAGACAGAAAAAGAGGTAACAAAAACCCCTTTCCCAAGGTTGTCTCCTCCCAGGATCAAACCAGGATGCAAAGGCCAGAGCATTTACTAGAGAATTGAATTCTGAAGCTCTCAGGAGCAAAGGTTGATCTATATTGGATTTCAGAAAGGCTAACTCTTGTCTCAGAAGCAGTTATGAGAACATTGGGGGTTCTGTACTGTTAAATGGACCTTTCCCATCAGATCCATGAGCAGGGCACTGACAGTACAGTGTGGGATCTTTGGAAGGGATTGACCACTGAAATTTCCAACCCTAACTCTGGGGTTGCATGGCTATTATTTCACTTGCAAGCTTGCTGGGAGCTTGGAGAAGGCAGCATGGCCTCTCAGACCTTCCCCTCCTCTCACCTGCACAGTTGTTTGCAGCCAAATGACAGAAAAGCTACTCTTCGGCACAACTCCTCCTTGCTCCAGTTCTAGCTAAATGAACTTGCCACAGTGTTTAATTTCCAGGCCAAAACAAATTTCCTCAGACTTCCTGACAGATTGCCCTTCACACACCACATGGCCTTAGTTTCACCCCAAAACTTCATGTCAATATTCATATTTATTTCAACATCAGCAAAGTAGAAGCATTTCAGCAAAGTAGAAGCATCCAGTCTCCTGATAGTTCTTAAAATATCATTTATTTTTCCTAATCCATTTTTGCTCTGCATGAAGACAAACTTCAGGACAGACCTTCAACCTGGCATGAACTTAAGCCACTTCAGCACTGACAATACCTCTAAAGGTTTGAAGAGCCAATCTAATCTTAATATCATGTTCTGTTTTGCAGTATTACATCCAGGTATTTTCTAGCTTTACACCATGACAGGGAAATTTTCCTTTTCCTTATCCCTTTTTCCCCATTATAACAATACCAGGATACAGAAGTGTGCAAAAAGGAAGTATCTTCTCTCTACAGTCTTTTTTTTCCTTCCTCCTCCAAGAAGAAAGCCAACAGGAGCCAGGAAGGACCAGAAGAAATTGCTCTGCAGTCTGCCAGTTCAAGCTTGTTACTAAGTTAAAAATCAGAATTGATGTCAACACTGGTGGTACCAGCCCACAAGTGTTTCTCCTCCACCAAAATGGTTTTCTAGAACACCATGAATTCCTGCCTCTTTAAAATGTTTTCAAGCCTGAGAACTTTTTATGAAACATTTTGGGGCAACAAGTGGAACATTTGAGCTAAAAAAACCTTGAACTCTAGCTTGAAAAACCCCTTAACACTTTCTGCAAAAGCTGTTTTCAAAAGTGGGAGTTTTTCCTCCTCAGAAAATATGGAGAACATCATGTACAGGTACTTGTTCCGCTGAAAAGACATTTTCATTTTAAAAATTCCTAAAATATACTCCCTTCAGGAATCAGTTTTAAAAATACACTGATTTTTGGGTTTTGTTTTGTTTCAGAGTGACACCAGCAGAGACTGAGCAGGGGCAGCAGTGCCTGCCCTCACAGCTACACACGGAGCAGGGCACGTTCTCCACTGCAAGGACCACAGTTATCCATAACTCTCCATTTCAGCAGAGCTGCGGGGGTTTATAGCCACAACCCTGACCCGTGCTCCCTTCTCTGCGCATCCAAAGCTCTGATTTGTGCCTTCCCACAGCAGAGAGCCCCTCTGGTTTCACTGGGACCATCCAGCCCAGCGGCACTGGAAGCCCCCGTGCCCCCTGTGAGGTTTTCCCTGCGAATCAGTGACGCTCATCCCCCGACCTTAAACCGATTTCATGGTAGGATGGAGGCAACTGACAGCCTCCGACATCGGCCTCCACCACGGTGTCACAGGCTTTGCCACTTCAGCAGGATGGGTGTTTGCCAGCAGGAGCAGGCGGCTCGGGATGCAGCCTGTATTCCTTCCTTGAAAATAAAATGTATTAGTTTGAAATGCAAGTCGCAGCTTACAAATGCCAAGAAATTCCTCTTGCCACACGAATGTTTCCAGAATGCTGTGCTGAATTAAATGGATTCAGCTCGCTTTCAGATCCACACATACAAAGAGACAGCTTGATAGATAAATACATTTAGGGCGCGGACAGCTCTGGTCAGTGGACAATTAAGGATGGAAAGACAACGGTGCTCGGGTAGCTTCAGATCCAGAGCACAAATTATTCCTGCTAGAGAATTCTATTAGTAATATTTGCATCTTGCTAATAGAAATCCAATTACTCAGAGTGACTCTGAGCACATTATCCATTTTTAGCAAAATTCGCCTTATTCTGCAAACAGATTTTTGCTTGATCGTCACTTTACTTTTGTTCCCGCAGTCCTCTGGGATGCAGCATCCTTCAAGGACATGTCAGAGGAGCGTGCTATCCCGTCAGCCCCTCGCTTTGAGGCCTAGCAGCTGAATCACCCCCAGCCCTATTTTCTTTTCCAGTGTTAGATTAGCGAGAGGGCTTATGACCTGCCATCTGTCACTGCAGTCTGCTGACTGTGAGGCTCTGCTCTCGCCACAACATTGCTGAGGAGGTGGAAGGCTCCGGCGGGGGAGGAGGGCAGGGGAGAGAGCCTTTCCATCCTGCTGCTGCTCCTTGCTCCAGAGCCGCCCGTAGAGCCGAGCCCAGGAGGGGAGGATGCTCCGGGGAGGAGCAGCACCCACCCCCGAGGGTTTGCGGCTCGGCCGAGGGGGCGCTGCCCGTGCGGGGCTCGGGGACAAAGTGCGGGGGTACCTCGGAGGCAGGCGGCTCTGGACCTGCGGCTCCCGCATGCTGTTTGATCACACCTGCTGAAGCTTTCCCAGCCTTGCCAGGGAGAGCCAGGCAATGTGACCATGCATCTGGCTTCCTGGCAAGGAGAGGGCTGCCTCTGGCTCCGTGCCAGCGCAGTCCATCTCCTCCTGAAAATAGTGCACCGTTTAAAAAAAAAAAAAACACCAGAAATCCGCGCACCCCGCTGCGTGCGCAGAGCCGGGGCACAGCTTTGTCCCTGCCAAGGATGGGTGACCCATGGGTGCTGCCACGGGAGCAGCAGTGCAGAGGATCCGCTGCTGAATTTTCCTGCCTGACTTAGAGGGCTCTGATAGCAGAGCTCCTGCCCTGAAGAAAGGAAATAACTTCTCATTGAAGCAAGGAGTCATAAGACAGCAGCTCTCCCTGCGAGCCAAGGGAAGGAGTGTTCCCACCTCCTGTTAGTTTGCTTGAAAAAAAAAAATCTCTGCAGAACTTCTCCAGTATTTTCCATTGAGTCTCAGTATAATTGCACCAAAGCTCACCAGCTCCATCCCTACTACAGAAAATGGGACTTTTTCGGATCAACTTATTTCTGTCTTAAAAATAAGACAATGTACAACATAAGAAAACACTATATCAGTCCAGTTATGGTATCAAATTTCTCCCCACAGCAAATTCTTCACCCTTGTGCTCCTGAAGTGGTTTTTACTTCAATGTCCAGCCTGAATTCTGCTCTCAGTTTCCATGCTGGGATGCGCTCAGGTCGTTTCTCCCCAGAAACGTCTATTACTGTCAAACCACAAACATGAAAGGAAAACCCAGCAGTCTGAGGATGACAGACCTGATTTGGGATTTTGTGTGTCAGCAGCAAGAGCAAAGCTGCCCATACATTGAGCTCTGGTGCTCAGGGCCCCAACAGCTTCCAAACTGGCCTCCCAGTAGGTCCCCTGCCTTCTGACAGCATTTGGGTCTGCCAGCATGGGCTGCTCACATGTGAGAAGTCTCCAGAGATGTTTTCCCCGGCTGAGAAAGAAGAAAGGACTCAGGAACCAAAGGAAGAGAGCAAGTCAAAATATTTCTTCAGCCTGAAATTCCCTGGGATTGTTCCAGCAGAAGCTGATCCACCTTTGGAAATCCAAGCAGCCTCAGCCAGACCCCTTATCATCGGAACAGGGTGGGACAGGGGACACTGCCACCTTGCCAGAGCATTTCTTTATACAGAGACCCTTCTGTATCCACAGGTAAGCATGGAAATAAGCCTTGCACGCCACGGTCAGATGCCACGTCCTGCCATCCCTTTCCAAGCAGTGATCCATCCAGCAGATGGTATTGTTGACAAGGAGCCTGTGAAACTGGCACCGCCGGTGCTGCCTTCCCCGCGGTGGTCCATGACCTCACCGCAGAGCTGCTCGGGATGTTGCTAAGGCACATGTGGGCAGTCTGATGTTCACCAGCAGATATTTCCAGAAATGAGATTGTACCCCCTCCAAACTGATCTCAGCGGTGTGCTCCACCAAGCCAGGCCTCCCGCCGGACGCCCCCATCCCTCCTGTCTCCCAGAGCGTTTTATCTGGATGTAGCAGGAAGGTTTTCTGGCCACATGGACACCCAGAAATCCCAGAGAAGAGGCCCCTGGACACACAGAGATCATCTCAGCGCATTTGGGTTTGCTGCAAATGGTCAAGCTATTTTTGCAGCATATGTGCAGCAGGCCGCACACAGCTTGAAGAATCACCGGACATGTGTTACCCGGTGTATGTGCACATATTTCTGCACCAGAAGCCTCCATCAGGAGCGTGACACCTTTTATCATAAGGCAGCAGGACCCAAACATCCAGCCCCGCTCCGAAGCCACGCACACAATTTGAGTGCAGACACAGCAACAGTGTGCACAGGCATAAAATTAACTGAGCCGCATTATCCCCTCCAGCAACTCTGCATTCAGGGATGCTGCAAAAACACAATAGCGAAAGAGGACAAAGGACAGGGACGTGGGTTGTAGAATTTGGCATCAAAGCAGGAGCTGTTCAGCTTCAGTTTTCCTAAGACAATCTGGCCTCTTGCAGCCCAAGGAGAGCACAACAGGTACCGTGCAGGGCTGGCACTGAACAGAGCTGCTGTGGGAGGTGCAGATTAGAGCCATGCACAGGCCGTGGAGTCACCAGGGTATCTTGAACCTCTGACACAGCCACCCTATTTCCAGCAGCTCCTGGAGCTGCCCTCAGGGGTGATCAGGCGCAGCACAGGCAGTGATGCAGGTTTCCAGCGAGAACCCCGAGCTTCCTTGCTTGCCCAAACAGGGCTGATGCCATCTCAAGTGGTTGCATCCCCCAGCACAGAAATGAGCTGGGGAGACTCGCTGGGGTGCAAGGCTGGAGGGGCACAGACCTCTGAGCCACTCCCCCTCTCCCTGAGGGCCCATTACAGCCTGTTGAGCAATCCTGGCTCCTCTTTGCACCAAAACCATGGGGGAAATCCGTGCCCTGGCTTTGCTGGTGGACATTCTGCAGCATGAACTGGGCACGTCCAATCCTTGTGCTTCAGACATGCAGAAAAGCCAAAAAAGTCATTTGGAAATAAGGAAGTGTATAAGTTACTCTAGCTTGAGGGCTCTAGTAATTTATGCACTGAGAATTTATACAGGTCATGTACCTATTTACATTGCTGTGCTCTAAAAAAATGCACAGTTACCTTAGCAACTTTAACATTGCAAGGGAGTACAGAGCTTTCTTAAAGAGACATTGTCAGGAGTGGTCAGCCTGACCAGCCCTTCCCTTGCTTCCCTGTGTCTGCTGGATCCATATCCACACGTGCTTTTCCCCTCAAATATCCGTGTTGTCATTTTAACAATGAAAAAACCACCTCAGAACTTATTGGCATCGCCTAATAGTAAACAAAACCAAGCCTATCACGTGCAAGAATGAGGAAATGTCATCAAAAAATAGACAGAATTTACTCATTTCATCATCCTGACATGTTCTGAAAGCTTAAAATGATTTTTCAATTTGTAGAAATTGCCTAGACTCTATAAAAACATAAAGCATGCTAGTTACACCTTAGGGCTTTCAGATTTTAAAAAAACATTGTCGGGAAATCTAATAAGCTGACTAGGCAATAAGCACCCAACTTCTCTAATTTGTTTTAGTCGATTCTCCTCTCTCACCAGGATTTTTCACTAGATTTGTTCATAGAGTGTTTTTCCCAAAGCCAAATTAACAGAGAGTCTCTAAAAAATATTCCCTAGCACCCAAAATGCAAAAGTAGCTATTCAAAAGAGAAACATTTTCTCTGCCCATCTCAAGAGGTCTGGTACAGTGAGGTCCCACCAAGTCTGTTGCCAATCTTTCGCCAGCTCTGTGAAAAGTTTTACAGACTAACAAGAGATGTCTGATAAATCCCCCAAGCTGACAGCTGTGGAGAAGGACAGGAAGAGGAAATTCAGGATGTGGAGGGGAGCACAGGAGCCCTGCTCAGGGAATGAGGAGCCCTTCCCTTTCTGACTGGAGTGCCCAAAGCAAGCAGTGACTGATCCCTAGCACACAGCACAGCTCTCACCGGGGCTCCAAAACACAAACTCGCCACCCCAGATGATTCAGGGTGCGCTTCACCAGGTGCCAAACATCCTCCCTCATTTTTTACGGCTTTGAAAAGCAGAGTAAAGCAATGGCAGGACACACTGTCAGGGAGGGACTGTGTTGCAGAAAACAACGATTTTCAACAAAACCCTTGGAGCTGCAATCAGGAATGGCCCAGAAATGCTGCACTGTGGCACTGCTGGAATTTTGACCCTTCTCTTCCTTCCTACTCACATCTACAAGCCATTGGAAACCACAAAACACAATAAAGTATCTCCTTTCCCCCCTTACCTACATAACAACCATCCATCTTCCAGTGTCTAAAAAAAAAAATTGTTTATCTTCCAAACAACTCTGGTTTTGCAAACCTTAGAGAGCACACAATAGATTTAAACAACAGCTTTTTTTTTTCCCCAACAGCTATAAACGTGATATATTCCCTGCAGCATCCTGTGAATAGTGGAGGTGCCTCTTTTTTTGCACACAAAGGTTGTGCACGTTGAGCTGGGGCAGAGAGAGCAAGAGGAAAGCTATAAACCTCCTGTTTTCTCGCAACCACTTTATTCCTAATGATCAAAAAAAAAAAAAAAAGAAGAGTCAAACTGTGGCTCCTTGCAACCACAGGTACAAAAAAAAAAAAATAAAAAAAAACAAAACAAAAATATGCAAAAAAGCAAGATGTTGACTCTCCCTGATGAAAAGTGTATGTCCCCAATCAAATTCTACAGCTCTGGGCCCACACAGCTGGGTTTTAAGCCAGCTGGGCCAGAGAATTAGGGGAAATATCTACCACAGAACTCAGGGGTTTTGCATTTCCAAGTGTCCCTTTTCCTGGTAAGCATAGCACACCTTCAGGGCTCCATTTCAGGAGAAGATGTGGGAGTGGATCTCAGAAATCACCTTCATAAGCAGCACAACCAAAGCAATACAGCCGGGCTGGGAATTCATTCCTCTTTCCTCTTGCCCTTATGGTTATACACAACCAAACCTCAATGATTTTCTTTCGATATTGCCCCCAGCTGTCCCATCCACACTGTGCTGCCCACACAGCTCAGAGCAGGCTGGGCAGCAGCAGCTGAAGGCGTTGTAACTGCTCTGCCTCTGCAGAGAGCCCTGAGTGAACCCCCCGAACACCTTTCCCTCACACCCCGTGGAAACCAGCAGGGGATAATGCAACTTGAAACCACACCAGCCACTGCAAGGAATCCTCTCCTCCAGATCAACCTCCAGAGCTGCACTGAAGGACAGAATCCCCAGCTTTCTGAGACTCGCACACAAACAGCACAGCCACGGTCCGGAGCAGCATCCCACCTGCCTCACAGCCTGGCTTGTGCCGCTGCCCTGCGGCGGGAGGAGCCTGGGAGCAGGCAGGAGGATGTGGAGGGGGTTGTGCAGAGCCGCTCCTCTCCCCATCCTCCACACCGTGTCCTTCCCTGCTTCCCACGGAGGCAGCGCCGTGCCTGCCGTGCCCAGGTCCCACAGGCGGTGTGACACTTTGCCAAGGCACTGTCAGGTCTGCGCTGCGTCACAACCAGCCCCTCCACATTAATTCAACTCGGTGGAATAAACAAAAACAACAAAAAAATATAGAGGGAAGGCAGGACGAGGCACAGCAGATGGCTGAGGACAGATACTGCATCCCATTCTTTCTTGCTCTGCAAGGAAACAGCTTCACTCTCTGCTGTTTATCATGCTGCTCCTAGCTTTTTCCTTTCCACCTAAAAAAATGCAGAAATTGGTGTCCAAATACCCGAGGTCTCCATGTTTTTGTTGCCTCCACTTAAATTTTGTGGCTTTCTCTCCCCGTTGCAGCTCTTGAGGGCACATGGCACAATGAGGGTGCGATTGCTATGAGATAATCACACCCTTGGGGTGTTATTAAGCACAAGGCTATGCCTCGTGCCTCTCACTCTCCAGGGATGTGATTATATCATGATAACCAAACTCCCCAGAGACACCTTATTGCAATTATGACATTTCTTTCAGGTTTATGTATGAATACATTATTCAAGGAAATTACTTTGATCACCAGAAACTTCCACTTAGTGTTCAAATACTTAAACTGGATGGTTTACCAAGATGAAGTTCCTTCCTTACAGTGTTTGACAGGGAGAGGAACGGGGCTTTTAATCTGAGCAGAGCAGCACCAGGGCCTAATCACCAACATGCAGATGCACTCTCTCTTATTTAGGATGGCAGTTTTTCAGATATCCCAACTAATCCAAATATTCAACCCATATTTTGTCAATTCCAACCCTTGGAGAACTCATCCCACAAAAATATTCTCTAAAGAAATGTTCAAGATAAAAAGAATTAAAGATGGAGCTGTTACCTTCTCGCTTCTTAAGCACTCAGACCTGCTGGTTCAAGGATCAGAAAGAAGCAGCAGCTCCTCTTACTAACTTTATAAACTTGGCTGGGCCCGGAACTGGGCAGCCTCACGCATGTAAGGCACCCAGCATCCCACCAAGTCTTTTCAAAGACAGCCAGTGACTCTTTGCAGTGACTGGCCCAAATGCTCCAGCAAAACTCATTAGTTTAATGTGCCCACCTGCCTCCCTTGGGCACGGACACGTCTGCAGCAGCAGGAGCTGTTTGTACAGCTGGTTTTCCTCTTCCTCTGTGGTGCTGGAGCAATCAGATCTCTAATGCTGAAGGGTTAAATGGTTGGGGGGCCAGAATTGGCTCTACAGATCAGTGGTGGGGCAAAATCAAGGTCACACAGCAGACAGGTCACAGGAAAGGCCAGCGCTGTGCCACAGATGGATCGTGTCAGCTGATAAAAGGTGTGGCCAGAAGGTCTCCAAAGCCCATCAGATCCTTCAGGGAGCAACTGAATTAAAACAAAGGAGCAGAAATAACACCTGCACCCCAATAGCAATGAGTATTCCCTGGAGGCTCAGCAGGAGGGTACCGTGGATCTGTTGCTGTGTTTGTTTCAGTGACCTTGGCTGAATGTTTATGAAATACATATTGGTTATCGACCGCTGTCCCCATCCCTCACCAGAGAGAACCCACAGCTAATGGCATGGGGCTGGGGTCACAGAAACACAGAAAACACACAGAAGAGGACACGGCCCTGGTGCTTTGTGGGAGGAATCAGAAAATACACATCCAAACTCAGTGGCATCATCCACAGGCTTTTTTCTGCAGTTTCTGTACAGCTGGGCTGTGTTCCACAGCAACACTCCTTGCTCCAAACAGCCCTGCTATCACTGCTTCTTTGACAGCCAGCAATTCCAAACGTCTGTGCCACCTTCCACTGAAACAAACACCAGACCGAGGGCTACAAACAATATGTACCTAATTTCTTAAGCTCTCTTTCAAACAAACAAAAAAAAATTTGGTTGTGCCAGAAAAAAATAAGCTCTTAATTATCGAATTCTGGCAGTTTGGTTAAATAGTTTGTTTTTTAAAAAGTCCTGAATGAGATGGGAATTTTAATGAGATGGGAATTTTAATGAGAGCTCAGTGAGCACAGTACAGTGCACAGGTCCTGAACAACCTACAGGAACATTCCCACTCTGGGTACTCAGTTAATATCTTAATGATGTTATTCCTCCACTTGTGACCAACAGGCAAGGAAGAAATCTCATCATTGTTCCAAATTTCCTATGCCAAGCCTGTCTTTCCTATGCAAAGTATTAGTCCCTGATCACCTGTCTCTGCTAAACATAATTGCATCCTGTCATGAGCTTTGATCTCTAAAATAGAGATCATCTCTAAAATTGCCAGTGCTCAGGGGCCTCTGCCTTGCTGACACGTGCTGCAGCAGAGCTCCCTCACAGAATGGTTTGGAACAGCAGGAATTTGGCTGTGCTGGGCTGTGAGGAGGTTCAGCCTTTTATTTGGGACTTCAGAGAGCAGCATTTCTGTGAAGCTCCTGACACCCTTGTCCACGGTGGGATTCAGTTTTGCGGTCCTGTGCTGATGTCTCTTCAGCCCCAGCTTTCTGCAGGTACTGGAGGTCACAGACCACGCTCTGGTGCTCCTAAGGCTTTGGGAAGCCCCGTCCTGCTGGGCCATTGTGCTGTCCTGCACCTACGAGCCCACCTGCAGTCTGCACAAGACCTTCTGAGAGCTGCTGCAATTCCCCTGTGCTTTCCTCAGCCTTCCCACACCTTCAGAGCACATCACACTCACACCTCTTCCTCTGAATTTGAGAAGCAAAGTGGAAGCGTCAGAAAATCTGTTACACAGGTGATGCTTCACTTACAACAGCCATGAGAACGTTTCTGCCACAGGAGCCAAATATATATATAAAGTGCTAAAGATAATGACAGAGTGTGCATTACCAGCCTCTCATCACTGTACAGTTATTGGTGATAAATATGAATCCGTGGTGAACTTCATGTATCTCACATCCTTTCCTGACTGTCAGTAAAGGTGACTCCAGGCAGGGGCAGCTTATCTCCAGCAGTGTACCAAGTTAATTGAAATGAGCTTAAAACCAGCTCAAATGATCAAATTCCTGCACACATGACTTTGTTTCTATCTCTTCAGCAACGTGACAGGTGACCTGCAGAATTACAATGTGCTGGAAAGTGCCAAGAGAGCTGCTCGGACACATTTGAGGGGGGAAAGAAAGGGGAATTTGGTTAAGAAGTGCATTTTACTGCTAAACAATCCCTGCTGTTTGAAAGCTCAGGATGTTGATAAACAAAAAAATACTAATGCAGAACAGATTCATTACCAACATCGCTATGAACTGGTATTTACAACATTTGCACTGCTGCTCACCCAGCCTTCCTCAAACAGTGTTTTTCTTTACACTATGAATTTGTGCAGAAACCAAACATTTATGTGTTATCAGGAAAATTGCCTCTTGCTTATCCTGTTATCACAGCACGTGGGGAGTGATGCTGGGAGGCTGAAGCAGCAGATCCCACAGAATTACTGACAAAGAGCATCCTTGGGGTTTCTGTGCACCAGGACTTGCTGATGGAGGCAAATGTGAATTATGGGAGAGCTCAGCCCAGCTCAACTCTCTATATCAATTTTAGTACTAATTCAGCCAACAATTCTTCCCCTTTATTTGTCCCAAACCTTTTTTTGTACACCAATACCTTTATTTATGTCCCTCACTAACCCAGACGTGGTAGTCCAGGCTTAAGCTGGGTAAACTGAGGGTGAAGAAGATCACGTGTGGAAACAACCCTTTCTGTAATAAAGGAGAGTGGGACACCCTGGTTTGTTTGGCCTCAAAAACCTGAGGGTGATGGCTCTGACTCTTTCCTCTGGTGTGGAAAATACCACACACCTTGGAGAGCTGCTTAGACCTTCCCTCAGAGCACCCCTGCCCATCAGGAAGAGCCTCCTGTGTTCATCATGAATTCAAATAATAAGAGCAATTTCCATACAACAAACGGTTCTTTGGACAATCAGCAAGAGCAATAATTATATTTCTAGAAATCGCCCATGAATCAGATCCTGTTTGCAATGATTGTATTGCTCAAGAGGAGGCCTTAGATCGCTGTGTTTCTTCAAGCTAAACCACTCTCCTCATGGTAACAAATAAATGCACTTGTTGTGGTGTACTTGGTTCTCATAAGGACAATTACGCAAGGACAGCATCAGTGCTGCCAGAAAATGAAATCAAGGGAGGAGGCAGTGGCTGCCAAAGCTGAGCCTGTACTTTATGAAATCCGATTCTCTCCCAAAGACACAACTCCGGCCCGGCAATATTTGCAGAGGTGACACAACTCACAGCATATTCCCACGTTGTAAAATTCATTGAGGGCAGAAGAAGACACAAAAAAAATTAAAAAAAAAAAAGAAAATTCAAACACCACAGCACTTAGTGAGCGGACTTCGAAATAAATGCACAATGAAAGGTTATGCTGTCATTAAAGGAGTAGCCAACACTTTCCAGCATGAGCTAACACAGTGCTGCACAGGCACTTTGCATTTGCAGCTAATCTGCCAATGATTAAATGAGCTGTTATTGAGCATTTGCCCTGTTGAACTAGGTTTTTCTTATCCTTATTAATCATTCATTTTGCACTACAGTAGCCTCCTGTCTTTAAGCAAAACATTCTTTTTTCCCCCTTTTCTTTTTTTCACTAAGGCAAATTTAATTTTTTTCTTTTTTTTCCTCTGGTGATGCCCTTTCTGATCCCAAGAGCAGATAGCTCAGCAAAAGCATGGAAAAAAATCTGGGAGACCCCTAAAGAGCGTGGGGAAGCAAATTCTTTTTGCACTCAAACTTCAGGAGTTGAAAGTAGAGGACATGGCTGGAGCCACTAAGCTGTGGTGTAAACATGGCCATTTAAGAGGATTTGCATACCATTTATTAACCTTCCAGAGGAACTACACAGACCCCAGTCAGGGAAAACAACTGTGTACACATGTTCCTTCCATTCTTGTTATCGAAATATAGCTTCTGCCAGCCTCCCCCAGCATTTTCCACAGGCAGATAAATGCTGGGAATGGGAAGGGGGTGGGTGGATCCAGCCTCCTCCCTGTCCCCTTTGGGTTTCATGGGGTCTGGGATCCATTTTTGGCTACATTTTAAGAAGAAAGGTGTGAGCAGGCACCTGGTGTGCTTCAGGTGTTTGTTAGTGCTCACAAAGGAAGGTGATCCCATGATCCAGGCAGTCCTGTCAGGAAGGATTGTGGATGTGGATGTGGATGCGGATGTGGATGTGGGTGCTGGTTTGGATCATCTGCAGTTCTGCAGCACCTCACACACCCTCAAGTTCCTCCACCAGCTCCCAGTCTCACCTTCACCCTGATTTAGGATTTCTCCCTGAGCCAACACAGTTTGTACCTGAGTTTTCTCAGCGGGGACACCAAGGCCTCCTCCCCTCCCTTGGGCACTCCCGGATCCCCCCTGGCCCTGTCAGCACCATCCCGGTGCTCCTTTTGCTGTATTTACTGCATCCACTTCAAGGTGCTTAATAAAAATCCTCAACAGCTAATTTCACAGCCCTCTGGAAAGACAATCCTCTCTGTATGTGCATATTACTGAGATTTCTTTCTGAGAAATATGGAGGAAACAAAAGCAAAAACCTGTCTCCACAGCAGTAATTAAATTGTGCACCCACACAGGGCAAGAGCAGACAGCAGGCACACAGACACAAACGGGGTGGGGAGATGTTGGACGGAGAAATTCCAAAGGTACCAACTGCCCCAACTGCCACAGAGCTTGAGTTGCATCTCCCCAAAACCTCCCAGCCTTTCTTTTGGGATGGCTGAGCTTCATGGAGAGCAGCCAGATGGGATGGGGTACAAACACCCTGGAACTCAGGAGATACAGATCCTTATCCCCACCCTACCAGGTATTTGCACAGCTCCAGAGTCCCTCCAGTTCCAGCAGCAACACCTGAGAAGTGGCCAGAGCCTCAATCCGACATCCTGCCCTTTCCTGGAACCTCTGGTGGGTTTGGCACGGCGGTACCGTGGTGTCCCTGTGCCTCAGCTGGAGTCCTGGAGCACTGGGACTGCAGGGAGATAGAGGAATGTGCTCAGATTTCCCTGGAAAGCCCAGATTTCTGTCCCTGAGGATTCTCTGCACCGCTCCAAAGAGTGAAGGTGTGAGCTGAGTTTGGGGGTGAATGGGGATGAAGATCAAACACCATCGTAAAGGGACCAAAGGCATCAGGGAGCCCTGCAGCCCCTGCTCCTTCCCCACCACACACACACACACTCTGATGCTTCAACGCTGAATGCAAGGATGTTATTAGCTTTAAATTAATAAATAGATAAATAAATAAAAACAGAAAAGAAAGCTTGTTAGAGGAGATGTTTTCCTCTGCAATTTCTTCTCTTTTTTTCACTTTAAACACGTGTTTTGTTCACTTTACTCTTTGGTTTAGAAGCTGGGTTTACTAATACTTTTTTTTGCTTCCATATAACAGTGAGTTGTAAAGTTTACTCTGCAAGCACTGCATAGGAAAAGCTCTAAAATAAAGCTCTATAATTGATTTTTCATTGATTTTTGGTTAAACTACAGGACTTACGCCATTGTTAAGGGGTTTTATAAAACCCTGTTGTTATGTGTTTGTTATTCAGGTTATAATTTATTTTAAGCATAACTTCTTTAAACTCTTAATGTTGTAAAATCCACCTTCATAATAACTATGCTACCACTGAAAATCCAACAACTTCCCAAACCCAAGGTGACCATGAAATTGAGGAAGAGATCCTGACATCCAATATGTTAAAGATATGTTTGGAAAGTGTAATTAATGTAAGACAGAAAGCAAAAAAGAAAGTTCTGAAATCTCTCCCAGCAATCACATACTTCACAGTGCAGTACAAATGCAGTTCCAAGGGCTATTTTTAGCCTGGCACACACGGGTATATTGTTACCCAGCCTGCTGCTAGAAGTAATTTTAAATATCTTTCTGATCAAAGAAGATGCTATATTCAAGAGCAGGCACAGAAGTCATCCTTATCTTGCATTCTCCATGCGAACATTTGACCTCCTTGATTTGGGTTCATTTCACAAGAATTTGCTGGCTGCTGGAAGATCTGCATCTCATGTAGAATGATTATAATAAAAGTTGGTATCACAAACCCTACACAGAGCAGCATTCTCTTTACCTACCAAAAGGTGACATTTTCCAAGCTGTTACCTAGAGAGCAAAGGACAAATGGAAAAGATCAGTCACATAAAAGCAGCATTATCATAACATCCCATGGCAATTTCAGGGTCCTTTGAAGGCCAGATGCTTCTGCTCCATATCTAAATTTCCTATAATAAGAGACTCAATGGAAACACAAACGTCGCGAAGTAAAAAATCCTGGCTAACCTGCAATTTCGAGTAATTTTCTGTTTAGAATTGGTCAATGTTTTCCAGTGTGAGAGTGGAATGTTTTCCCTGCTGTGCCAAGGAGAGACAACAAAATGTTGAGAGTGAAGTCGCACAGAACGCTGTGGACAGATTGGAGCTGCTGGACTGGCTCAGCTGGGTGGGAACCACAGCTGAGGAGCTGCAGGTGAGCCTGAATTCCCTCAAAGGGCAGGAACTGTCTGGCAGGATCCCACCTCATCCCCGACAGCTGCTTCACAGCAAACACAAGACACCCTAGGACTGATAATCCAAAAGCAACCTGGACGCAGGAAAAGCTTTTTGGTGGTTTCTTCCCATGCCAAAGCAGACAACTCCCAATGCTTTTTAAAACCCTTCGGTTCTGCTGCGACACATTGAGTATATCTGTTGTTGGTATTCAGTGTTCAGACTCTTCTGAAGCCTCCAAAGTTTGCAAATCGAGGTTTAGAGTGAAACCCAAGGAAAGCCAATCCCTCACAAGATCTGAGTGTGGTTTGGGCTCGGCAGTGAGCAGCCTCTGGGTACACCCCCAGCAAGATGACATATTCCAAACTCTGCGAGCTCCATTTCCTTGCACAGATGGCAACCTTGCATGGAAGGTCCACAGCGAACTCTGAAACTGTCATTTCAACCAAACCGTTGTGTCGGCCCTGCCTCTCTTAGGCCAAAATCATGCCAGACTATCTGCAGGAGCTGGGGAAAGAGACTGGCTTTAGGAGAGTGCAAACTGACTTCATTGGAACTACTGCCAAGCCAGGCTGATGGAAATAAGAGGAAAATCACTGTCCTCCAGCCTGAATTCCCAAAGGAAGCAGAGCCTTTGCACAGCCCTGGTTCCCACTTGCTCAGCCAAAAGAGAACAAAAACAAACAAGGAGGGCAGGGGACAACATCCACAGAGTCTGACCAATGCATGGATCTACCTGGCCTTCTCTGCTAAATAATCTCAAAATATAGGTTGGTTTCTGGGTGGTTGTTTTGATTTATATATTTTTTGGGGGGAACAAAAAAAAAATCCAAAAATACAAAACCAAAGGAAAAAGGAAAAAGTCGATTCTTCTATGATTTACGGTGGGGTTAAGGCAAACGTGAAGCCCATGTTAAGGCTGTTCATCTCATGATAAGGCAGCAAAAAGGTCAACAAATTACTCTCTCCCTAATGGTTCATTTGAACCAATGAAAACAGGATATTTTATCCTCCCGGGTCAGGCCTCCTTAGAAATCCTACATCCCCTTCCCTCCTTCCCTCCTCAGCCTCCCCCTATATCCCCCCCTCCTCTCTCCCACTCCCAGCCCCTTTCTTTTAACTCTCCATCTCTGATCCTCCAAGGTGACCTTTTCTCCCACTCCTAATACCAAATTTTCTGGCTGAGTGCTGCTGAGCGCTGCTGCGGGGCTGGCCTGGGGTCTCTGGGCTGCGGGGCCGGGTTTGGAGCCGCAGCCCCGCCCGGGGCCGGGCTGTGCCGCGCTGCCGCTGCTGCGCCGAGCGGGAAAAGAACGCGGAGTGACGGATGGGGAAAAGCCCTGCGGTTCCTGCCCCGCCCGGGAGAGGTTTATTTGGCCATCGGAGCCTCATCAGTTGTAGCCTCGCAGGAGATGGTGCAGGGCTCTCCTGCTTTAGCCAGAGCTGGAGCAGCGAGCGCTAACTGCTGCCTATTAGGAATAGCTATCACATCTAATTGTTATCCTTGCTGCTGATTGAGGGGGGAAGTGGAGGGATGGCAAGTTCAGCCGAGTGACATGATGCAGTTTTAATGAGTCTCTCTTTTTCTTTCCCTTTTCTTCTTCCATTTTTTTCCCCCCTCCCGGCCTGGCTGTTTTAATACGGAAGTATAGTAAATTCTAACAAAATCCGGCTGGCACGCAGAGCGCAGAGTGAAGGCGAACCTCCAGGAGGCTTTCAGCAGCGGCTGGGCAGCAATAGCAATACAGAAGCAATTAGTTCCTTAAGTTCTTTAGCGCAGGGCCTTCGGAAGGGGGTGGGCACTAGATTAAGCCCCGCTTCATTTGCCTATTTATTCAGCTGTCAGAAGGCTGGAAGGGTTAAATGGCGTGCTGGAGCAGAAAGCGTCCCCAGAGCCGCTCCCCAGTGACCGTCCCCGGCGGGCAGCGCTGGCTCCCCCGCAGCCCCGCCGCTCGGCCTCAGCACCAAACAGTTAAAAATGAGCTTTTCCCCCTCTCCCAGCAGCTGCGGAGCTGCGAGATGGGGCCGCAGCGCAACCTGACTCAGCAAAGGCTGCTGGTGTCAGCGCAGCCCCATCGGCGCTGGAATTCACCCCAGCAGAGGCGAGCGGAGCCCGGCGCTGCTCCCAAAGCCAAAGCTCTGCAGAATTAGCCCCGCTTTGCAAAAAGGATTTCTGAGCTGGGGTGCAGGTGTGACACCGGGAGAGGCCGGCGCACAGCGGCGGACTCTGTGTCTAAATAATGGAGAGATCAGGCTCCACGTTGGGATCTGGTTTGTATTTGTTCCTTGCCTCGCTCCCCCGTCCCCGCAGCCGTGCATCCCAGGGCTGCCCCGCACATCCCAGCTCCTGTTTCCCACATTTCATCGGAGTTAGATTTAAAAAGTTAACTCTCCCAGTGTAGTTGTTTTGCTCTGTATGCCTCGACGCGCACACTGGGCATCAATTGTGTCTGTACCAGGGAGGGTTTTAATTACAGAATCACGTTTGTGGTGCATGACCAGTTTATCCCCAATATGGGTCACTAATTTGGATTCTCTCCTGGCTGGAGGATCCCGTAGTGCTGCTCGCTGTGATGTCTGGCAGCTCAAACCCAACCCCAGAGCTTTTGCTCTTTCTCTCTGCATTGTTTGAGATACAAATTCGAGAGAATCTGTTTTCACAACCTAAGAAATGTGTGCGTTTGGTTGGTTGTTGTTCCAGGGTTTGGGTTTGATTTTTTTTTCCTTGAAGAATTAAAAATGTAACATATTTGAAATGAATTTAGAGGCAGGGCTCATATGCAATCACACACTCAGAGGAGGGATGCCAGTGCGTATGGAGCAGGATAGCTCAAAACACAGGGAGAGCATGTAATGCAATTTTGTCATAGCATATCACTGAATTTGGTTGATATAATAACCTGAAATAAAGTATTAAGATAGATTGACATGCCTGGGTAGCACAGCTGAGGATTCAGATATTTAAATCTAACATGTTCTAGCTTGTTCCTACTGAAATCGATGGAAGTTCTCCTTCACAGCTGATTGCAGTGGGGGAAAATGGATCCAGCTTATGCAGAATAATGACAGGAAGGGGAATGGGTAAGTTCAGCTGAGTTTTCAAATGTTGATTTCCCAGATCAAATCAGATCTAATTTCCATTTGGCTTCTGGTGGGGTTTAGGGGTGGGTTTTGGGTTTTTATTGTTAGAGGAGAAAAATGAAGCTATTTTCTTTGACATTCATAAATAAAATAGAAATCATCCCAATGCAAGGAAAGAGAGAGTGAGAAACCTGTTTAATCTGCATCCCCCTTTCATGTCTTTTACTTCCTTTGCCACTCTTCTATTGCCACTTTATCTACCCAAAGGATGAGACCATATCCTGCTGGAACCTGGAGATTCTCTAAGTCTACTCACAACGGACACAAAAACTTCAAACCCCATTTTTGAGCTCCAGATCTGAAAACACAAATATTGCAAAAAATATCATAGCCTCACACTCAATTTATGGGTAGTCACATTCTCATTCCAGTCATCTATCTCTATTCCAAGACCATCCTGAGCAGGCAGTTGCTCTTTTAGCTGCCTGATAACAAAATTTTTAATTTTTTTTCCAGGATTCTGCACTGCATATTAGCAATTTGTGCCTGGGCACTCAACCTCCAAAATTACTTCAAAAGATTTTAGCAAAAAGGCACTGGTTTATACTTCGAGACAACAGGGATGCCCCAGTTAATCACAGGAGAAGGAGGCTCCAAACCAGATCACAAAAAGCTGAAATGTTTCAAAAAAGACCAAACCTATTTCAAATTATTTCTACAGAGGGTATTTTCCATCACCCCTCCCCAGGACTCTCTCCTTTGACTGGCTTCAAACATCAGGAAAGTTCTGGGAAATAGAAAACTTCTGTAATAAGACTCACACAAACACATTTATAGCTCATTTATAGCAAGTTCAAATTTCCACACTAAAAACTTGCCACTTCAAAATGCTTTCTCAGATTAAAAGCCGAGTTTTCAAAAATAAAGCTGTAGCAGCTACAAAAGCAGACTGGAGAATTTTGCTAGAAATAAGGAAGAAACACCTCTTTTCCTTCAAACAGAACTAAATCAAATGGATTAGTGAATGGCGAGGAAAATCGACAGGAAGGGTCTTGACATTTCCAATAGGAGTTTGAAGGGAAAGAAAATGGCAATTCCCAGACTTCCCAAAACAACCCAAAGAAATTCTTTCTGAGGTGCAGGTCTGGAAAGAGGAAAAGTGCGTGTCCCAAAATACTGCAACACTGCTCAGGGAAGGGCAAGAGAAAACCCCTCCACTATTTCCAGTCTCCTGACAGAAAACTCAAACCCTAAATAATTTCAGCGTTCCTCTGGTTTGTTTTGTTCAGGTAGGGGGCTGGTTTGGTTTTGTGTTGTTTTTTGTTTCGATTGCGCTTTGACAAAAATCACGAACCTTTCAGCTGCTGAATCCTCCCCACTCTGCCCGCGGCGTTCCCGGGAAGGTTCATCTTTTGTGGGAAACAAAGAGTTGGGGGAAGCAGGCGGGAGCAGCAGCCCAGCCCTGCTGCCCCATCCCGCATCCCGGACAAGGCACAAGCCCCTCGCAGGCTACGACCTGGCTCGGGACGTTCCCGGGAAAGGAAAATGCCATTCCCCGCCTCGGGCGGCTCCTTGGGGCTCGGATTTCCATCCAAATCCCCTCCCAGGGCACGGGGCTGGGCGCTCACCCTCGAGCCAAAGTGTAACTGAGCGTTCCTCAGCTGGAGGAAAACACTGGGAATATAAATTGGAGCCCGGATTGTTTCCTGGCGTTATTTCACTGTAAATTTAAATGGCCTTGGCATTGTGAAGCTCTTCCATTTATTTTAAAAGCAGGAAAGATTTATTCTACCCAGAAGTCGT
Organism: Bombycilla garrulus; assembly: GCA_013400315.1. Taxonomy (NCBI): domain Eukaryota; kingdom Metazoa; phylum Chordata; class Aves; order Passeriformes; family Bombycillidae; genus Bombycilla; species Bombycilla garrulus. The sequence goes on from VXBU01005400.1 coordinate 2,282,174, forward strand.
TCAGAGTGGGACGGAGAACAAGCAGGACTTTGGTTTTGCTGTTTTCCTGACAGCAGCCGAAGTCAGGGCTGCCTCTGGGCTGAATTGCAGAGGGGTTTGGGGTACTTTTATTTCTCTTCCAAAACACTCTCACATTTTTCCTGTATTTCCTACACATCATCTTCTGACATAACTCCAGGTAATCTGATGTGCCATTACCCCTTTAAAACCCACCTGGGCTTTAAGCAGCAGCTTCCAGAGCCATGCCTGTATTTCTTGTACATGCTAAACATAAAAGTCCCTCCACAGGAATTCAGGTTATTTTGGCAAACATGGGGTCAATCTCCTGATCACAAACAAAGTGCTGTCCTTGAGGACTGCTCTGAGGCACAAATAAATACTCAGGAATAACGTCCTCCCTTTCGGGGATGGAAGAAGAGGCTGGGGAAGGAAAAATGACCCAAAGACAAAGAACAGACCTGCAGGGAAGCTGAGCTCACTGCTCATGCTCCTGGCTGGCAGCCCCATCCCTGTACCACTACCCAAGCTCTACATCTTCGCAGGGTGTGCAACTGGCATATGGAATTTTCAAAAGCAATTTTGTAAAGATGGGCTTCTATTTCTGTGCATGCCATAGCTTTTAATCCTGAGGCAGAAACAACCAATGCCTGAGTTTTGCATGCATGCATATGCATTACCTGGAAAAGGCAGGCGAATGTCAGTTTTGGGTTTCTACCAAAATCTTCCCTTAGCTGAGTTTTTCTCAGAAACTAGAGAACAGACAGAAGCAGAGCCCTTAAAATATGTTTTCAGGATTTAAAATGCAAACTGCAGCCTTCTTCCTTTCCCCACTTGTACCTGGGGTGACATCCAGTGCTCCGGGGACCCACGGATCATCCCCTGGATGTAGCACAAAGTGGCCAAGGTGGACATCACCCCACGGAGGTGAATGCTGCATTTGGGATGAGCTCTCTGTTGGATTAAAAACGTGTGCAGAGAGAGGCTGGGGAGGAATAAAAGCAGGGATGAGAGCTATTCTTGACTGACCTGCTGTTATTTGAATACACAGCTGTGCAGAGAGGCCACTGCTGGATATTAACACAGAGGAGATTTCAAGCTCTGCCTTCAGGCTTGGAGCTGGACTCTCTTTTGTCATATATTCGTATCTCCCTTGTGTATAGCCCATTAGCTGAGGCTGTGCCCAGGCTGTCAGGGGCAGGAACAGAGACACACACGTGTTGGATCAGGAGAGTGCAGCATCTCTGGTTCTCGAGGATACTCAGCAGCCAGCCAGGGATGCCCATTGTTGGACTCATTTGTACATCATTGAGAAATTCCAGTACCACAGCCATCTGAATCACTCATTTACTGCCCACTCCAACAGGAACCTGCCCTAAAATCTGGGAGAGCTGTAAACAGCCCTTCTTCTATGAACTAAGATGGATGTCTGTTCATATCTGTTCTTTTAGATGTTTATTGCCCTAACTGGCTTTTCATTAACTCAAGAGCTCAGCTATTAATTTTGATATTCACAGTATTTATGACCTTGTAGCTATATCATCTGATTCCCTCCATATACACATTCTAGGTCATCAACACTGGTGTTTAAAACTATCTGACCAGGTCATGAGAACTCCTAAAGAGGAATTCTGAAAAATATTCAAAGTTCCATCTTTTCTGGGCACAGACACCTCACTGAAATTTGGGGTGTGTATTCAGGTGTAGAAATTGGATTTCTTGAAATCCTGCACCAAAATTATTTTCCCTTTTTAAAAGAAATTTCAGAATTTCATGGTCCACTTCCATGGGGCTACGTCCAGTTTAAACTTTGGGGTCTGGATAAACTTTGTTCTCCAGACAGAGGGGAGAAAAAAAGTAAAAGGGAAAAAAATATTCGCATTTTTGTGAGTGGACATCTTTTTCCTCTTACTATTTACTCAGTCTCCAATGAATCACTTATTTTTTTAACCTTTCAAAGGTTTCTATCACCAAGACAGAAAAAGATATTTAAAGTATGGATAACCATCACTTTTCCATTTGTGGCCTGTCTAGAACCTTCCAATCCTTGGATCAAACACCCCAGCGATATCGGTGTGGCCCAGGTGTCACCTTCCATCCCGGCTCGCAGGAGCTGGTTAAGCTCTGCAGATTTCATTGGTATCTGCGATCACTGATGTGAGGTTTTTAATCTTGTCCTTGGGATGGCTCTAACGATGATCTGAGCTAAGTGGCAGCAAGGTGAAAGGAAGTGATTAATATTGTTTTCAGTGGTGGCTGCATCGAGCCTCTCACTCTGAGGGTCTGTGAGCGATGGCCATGGTCAACCCTGCACCGCGCAGGATTCGGCTGTGCTAATACACAATTATCGTGAATTATCACACATGCAAGACAACAGCAGAGGCTGGGGGAAGGAAGAGTCCAAGAATTAAATCAGGCCACAAAATAATGAATTTTCTGCCGGACTAGAGCTGTCGTGGGAAAGGAGCAAACTGAAGAGGCTGAAAATTCAACTCCCTTCATCAGAAGGAAGTCTTGATCAGATGGAAAGCTCTGGCTACCCCAGCTAAACCTAACACAGACCTTCAGGCATGGAAAACACCCTTCAGACCTTCCACATCTTCGGCTTTCTTCTCACTATCTTCAGCCTCTCTCCTTGATTTGAGAGGGAGAAAAATCCTCTTGGCATTTGCAGATGGCTGTGATTCAATGCAGCGAAGGGTCTCTGCCGCCGCCAGCCTCGCTGAGCCTTGGGAACTCCTTGTGCCATAATGAAATCACATCTGCTGCCGAGCAGGGAGTCAGGGAAGGATGGATGAGTGGGGAGATGCTTTCTCAGGCAGCCTGGGCTCTACTACTTCCCGAGTTTAACATCCATGTGCTGCACCACCTGGGGTGCGCGTTGGCCCGGGCGCCTGCCCCGCTTACAGGGACCCTGGGGCAGGTGAGGCGCTGCAGCAGGGCGGTGCCGGACCCTTCTGCAATGGAGCAGCTGCTGGGGAGTGAAGGTCCTGATCCTTTTAGGCACTGCCTCACAAAACTCGGTGTCACAAATGGGTGCCCTGATTCCAAGGAGAGGCTGCAGCGGGCTTGGGGAAGCCCAGAGAAGTGGATGGAAAGGCAAACAATGAATCTCATCACGGATTCATGGTAACAAGTGCCTACAGAAGTAGCACTCTTAACAAATTTCTCCAAGCTCTTAGAGCATCTTAAGAGGAGATCACTCTGTCACTTGCTTTATGGGTCTGTGGAGGATCCTACTGGGTAAGAAATGCACATATTTAAGTTTATGGGAAGATAAACCTAACATTTAGTGCCTGGCTCTGTTCATATTTAGCTCTGTGAATTCTGAGGTATATTCCTGCCATATGGGGCATTCTGGCTGACCAAACCAGAATGGCTTCTGTAATTATTTAATTGCTACGGCAGGATGATACCTGTTATTAATATTATAAATAATAAACAATGCCTCTTAAACTATAAACCCCAAAGAGCAAGTCACACAAACGCGTGGGAGATAAAAAACAGCAATATGAAAAATGCATCTCTCCAGTAAAGATGAAACGGTGGCACTGTAGGAATCAGGGAAGTGGAAATACTGGGAAAATAACAGTGTGGTCCCTGCCTTGTGCTGAATCTGCACAAACACACACAATGTGAAATAGTCTCTGTCCTGAGGACTTAAAATTCATGGCTTAGGCTGAGTGAGAAAATGCCTTTATGATCTCTCTCTCTCTCTTGTGTCTCTCTGAGAAAAGATCTTCAGGAGTAGAAAGAGCCAAGCCAGTGGATTTTATCATCCCCAGCTGGATTTTCACCGCCGTGCCCACTGAGAGCAGCTCACTCACAGAAAAGGTTTGCAGAGGGACAGAGGGCAGAGACTGCCAGGGAGAGGTACAGGAGACCAGCGCAAGGGAAAGAGAGCAAGAAAAGGAAGAGGCAGCACCAGGTGTCTGCTCATTTTTTTCCAAGGGACAATGGAAATACTTTAGGGGGACAGGGTAGGAGAAGACGAGGTAGGAGGCAGGGCTGGAAGTGATAAAGAAAGGTTTCATTTCCAGAGTGGGTGGCATTCAAGCCATCTTTCCCTGCTGGCAGTGAGCTGAGCCTGGACCTGACATCTCCCAGGCAGGTCCTGCACAGGCTCCCTGCCACAGCCACCTCCCCAGCTCTCCCTTCCTCTCATGTCTGGGCAGAGCAAGAGAAGGGACAATATTTACTGTGCTTTTTTTATGTAAAAAAACCCCAGTGACTTGGATAGAAACTACTCAATATCTCATAACCTCGCACCCCAAACTGTCTCCTAGGAAAACTCTTGCTCTTTTATTTTTAACTACCTCCATCAAACAAGAAGCAGAATTTCCCCCAGTGCTGGAGAGCCTGGTGTGGATTTCCCTTCCTCTGTCCCCTCACTCTGCCCCTTCCAGCTCTGTAGGCACCAGCCCCCATCTCTAACAGCAAAGCCAAGGAAAGTGCTTGAATCCTGAGGATTTTCCCTGAGTACCTTGGGAGAGGCTGGAAATTTTGGCAATGAGGAGGTAAAGAAGAGGAGACAATAATAAGAGGAATAAGAATACCCAAGCACAGAACTCCACACAAATGAACTGCTCCAAGGTCGCCTGGTAAATGGCATGGAGGCAGGTGGGACAGATTTCCTCCCTGCTCCCTGTCCTTTAATGAAAGATGCACTTTAATGTGCTGATTTCATTTGCACCAACTCCTTTCAAGTGCAAAGTGAATGCAGAAACTCCAGAGATTTGCTGCACTGCTAAAAAAAATCTTTAGTAAATAATTAGCTAAATCATGCATTTATGTATGTAAGTTTTGTGGTGTTTACAGATTATTAATAGCAACAGATTCTGTGTGGTGGGGTCGGGGCAGTGGTTTACACCTCATCCTCGATTTCCTCAAAATTGTCCAGCAAAATATGTACTTTTTAATTCTAGGGTGCTGGTGATGACACAGAGAGAGAGAAGAAATAAATCTCACTGGGACAGTGTGGACAGGAGTGCCTGTTTGCTCTGGAAAGAACTGGAAGAAGGAGAGGAAAAGAAGTGGATTGCTGTGGTACATTAATTGTACAAGAACTGCAAAATGGCTGAAAACAGAGGGATGGTATTTATAAAGCTGCCTAGTTTTGAAAAGATCAAAGGCAGAGGTAGAGAAATAATCCATTGGACGTGTCTAACTGCAAACCGTGTCTAACTGTATATTGTTAAATAAACAAACAAATAAATATATATATAAAAATAAATATCCCAGGCAGTTTCCTTTGGCTGCTGCCTGTGCCCGGGGCTTGGTCCGCACGGCCGGGCAGGGGCTCACCGGCAGCCGAGGCTGCAGCGCTCCCTGCACCGCCCTGTCCTCTGTGGCAGCGCCAAGGACAAACCCCGGGCGTCCCTGGAGCTTGGAGCAGGTCACCGGGCCACCGGCTGTGACACCCAGGGCTGTCACTCTGGGAACACAGCAGCCAGACCAACCCAGGGCTCGATTCAGGGACAAAACCAAGAGCCCTTTGGTGGGTGACGGAGAGAGGCCGGATTCCCTCGAGAGCCACCCCCAGGTGCTCGATGGGCTCTGCGGTCCATCCATCCATCCCTTCCGAGCCCTCCCGCTGCTGTCCCCACCGCCCCGGAGCCGGGACAGGGCCAGGGGCTGGGCTCAGGGAGGGGACAGCGACAGGCAGGGACAGGCAGCGACAGGCAGAGCAGATGCAGGCTGGGACAGCCAGGGCGGCATCAAGCACAGAGGCACAGGCGGGACAAGGACACAAACAGGAGGGACAGGGACACGCAGAGCAGGGCAGGGCAGGGACAGACAGAGCAGGACAGAGCAGGGACAGGAGGCAGGCGCAGGAGAGACTGAGATCGTGTCTCTGTCCTGCGTTTCGGGCCGAGGACCGTGCCCGGGCCGGCTGTGGGAGCGGAGCAGAGCCCCCCGTGCCCGCAGGGAGGGGCGCCCGCAGCCCCGGGGCACCGCGGGGCCGGGAGAGCGCCCTGTGCCACCCAGCGCTGCTGCTCCCCGGCTACAGAGGGGGGAAAGCCGCTCCCCTGGGCCCGCCCCGAGTTCTTCCCGGAGCCGGGAGCGGGGGCCGAGGTCGCGGGTCCTCCCAGGGTCCCCCCTGGTCCCCCCCAGGGTCCCCCCGGCCCCGGGGCTCCCGCGGCCGCCGCCCCCTCACCCCGGCGCGGAGCCGAGGCACAGACTCAAAAGAGCAATTTCACAATCGCCTATTAAAATGAGGCTGGGCGGAATTGCATTTCCCCGTCCCTTTAATCCAATAAGTCAGAACTTCTTAACTGATTAATTACGAAATTAATGAGTAAAATGGCAGCGTTTGGGTGAGGCGGGATGGTGGGGGATTTTATTTTCTTTTTTAATGTTGCGCTCTTTAGAAAGACTGATGGAAATAAAGTTACCTCAAAGCATCAGGGTGCTTTGATGCCTATAACAGCAATTTAGTTATTACATTAATAGATTTCCTCTTTATTTTTAACAAGGCATTGTTAAATATGGTCTTGTTTTGTCTGAAGGAGGAACATTGGAGTTTGCATTTCCCATTATACGAATTCTCCCTGCATAAAGAATTATTTTGCATCATTTCTCTGCCTTAGATCTCGGCATTAATGTGAGATTATCAGCTCATTTCCCGGGGGGAGCAGGACTGGCAAACCCCCAGACCCGAGTATCCCCCAGCACCCCTCCTGCAGCACCAGGGCTTGTGTTTGCCTGCTCAGTTTTCCCTCTGGAAACCGCAGCACCCAACTCAGCACAACCAGCGCCCGAGCTGAACCCCTCTACCCACAATTCCAATTAGACGGGGCTGATGGTTTGAGGCAGCACCAAAGCAGCAGTTCAATGCACACAAAATATGCAATGTGAAATGTGTTTTCCCCCGCTAAAACTCCGCTGGAGAAAACACAGAGGTGACGCTGCAGCAGCAGAGATGAAGGAGTTTGACTCTGTCGTGATCAACTCCGAGGTGCCATCCTTTCACCCGGCGATTGTCACTCGGGTCACAGAGCAATGCGAGGCACAGCTGTGTGCCCCGGTACCTGCGCTGGCTTTTCCCCACCGCGGCCCCAGCCCAGGATGCCGCGGCTCAGGCGCTGCTGGGCTGCTCACACGAGCTGAACGTGTTTGGGAAGCTCTCTTGGGTCAAACAGGCTCCTGCCTCCGCTAGGGACTCGTATTTTAGGGCGCATTTGTAAGGAGAGGTGAAACTTGCTGTGGGTGGGAGATCATTTTTTCCCTCTCTGAGCGCTTTTGGTAAATAAAGGAAGGGGGAAAGGGGAAAACAGGGATGCTCAGTAAAGCTCTGATGGGTGTTTGTCCCCTCAGCAGCTGCCTGGGGAGTTGCATCAGGCACAGGAAGGTGCCTGTCCCCTTTACTGGGACCTTTGCTGGAGGTGGGCTAATTCAGTAAGCGAGGGGGGGAACCCACAACGCCAATTCCCCCCCACTCCTTAGGGTAAAACAATCTCTCCAAAGCCCTCATAGACAGGACCACATTCCTAGGGATGGCTCAGGATAAACACATTTCCTAAGAGCCAAAATACAATCAGAATTTTGGTGCTCTTTCCTTTTATTTTTTTCCTTTTCTCCTAGGAAAAAACTCTTGTCATAGCCCACCTGGGGACACTCCCAAACACTGAGTATTGAAAATACTTATGGGAAGGGGTGTGGGGTTAAAGGGAGGGGGCACAGGGATGCTCCAGCCCCACTGAGTGGGGTCCTGCAGCTCAGCCTTGGCTCAGCCACTGCTCCCGAGTGGAGGAGTGACCGAGCTGAAAGCGCTGCTCACCTTCTGCAGGGGAAGCCAAGGGAACAACACCAGAATTCACGCACGAAATGGGGAAATGACACCTCTGAGGGCAGGACGTGTCCCTGTGTCCGGACAGATGGACAGCAGCACAGCTGGCCCAGCTCAGAGCCCACAGGAGCTGTGGGGATTTTACAGATACATTCTGCAAAATATCTCCACGAAGTAGATGTGTCCTGCAGGCTGCGAGTGAGCCGTGCAGGCTGCACCAACACAGCTGGGGGCACGTGAAGCACGCAGGGCGCTCTGAACTCACACACAGCCTGGCCGTGCAGGGAGATGTGGCACCCCACCACGAACCTGCTCTGTAAATACAGAAATAAACTCCAGTTCGCTCAGCATATCCAGGAGGAAGGAGCTCAAAGGCTGCCCCAGCACAGGGGCAGTGTCACACGCAGGGGAGAGGGGCTGGGGATGTGCCCACCAATGCCATGGGGGAATTTGTTCCCGTTTTCCCCCGCCAAGGCAGATCTGTGCTTGGCTGTGGGGTGCCCTGAGCAGATGTGGGGAGCAGGGCAGGGCCACCAGGCCTGGGGGGTCAAAGGCTGTGCCAAGGGATGGGGGGAGCCCTGATCACCCCTCTGCTGCACCTCCCCACCCTGAATGAACACCCACAGCTGGGCTGAGTTTGGGGGAGTGCAGGGGAAAGCAAAAGTCAGAGGAACGGGATGGAGGTCAGGGAATTGTGAGGGTGTTTGAGCGGGGGGCAGCATCAGCCAGGGATGTTTCCAGCCCTCACACCCCCTTTCCCAGCTTTCAGGGCCCGTTCACAGCCAGACCCCCTCCCACAGCCCTCAGCACAGACAGAGCCTGCACCCGGTCTCCCAGAGCCATTTCCCAACATTTTGCAGAAACCCTGTTCAATAAGTGGCGAGCAGTATTTAAACACGGCGCTGTAATTATCAATTCCCCCCACATCCCCCCCTCAAACGCAAGGGTTTAATTGGCTCCAAGACGACGGAGCCACAAGCAGTGTTATAAAACGAACTGACCCCGTGAAATGATGCAACATCTGGAGGCAGGGCAGGCGGGGAGTCAAGAGCATCTCTGTGGAGCGGAGCAGCCGTTCGTGCGGCCCGCGCCGACGGGAAGGGCCCTGCGGAGCTGCAGCCCCGCTCCTGCCTCGGCGAGCCCGTGCTAAGAAAGAGAAGCCCCTCGGTGCTTACCTGCCCGCGACCAGGCGCGTCCCCTCAGCGCCCGCGGAACGGGAGCCCTCGCCTTTCAAACGGCCCTCAAAAAATTTCCCCCAAGTCCGCCCGGGTGATTATTTTTTTAGAGCTAATCAAGGAAATAAAGTTAAAGAGGAGGAGAGTTCCTCTTGTTTGGGGTCTGATTTGGGAGAAGGAGGGGGTGGGGGGAGTTAAAGAGACCAGTTGCTGCCCACTGCTTTGACCAGTGAGGGATTCAACCCTTATTACCATTTTGTTTTTGTCCAGATTTGCAAGTAGGGCCCCCTGCATTCAAATCATCGCCCTCCATCCTTATTGTAAAGGACAGGCCTTAGTGGGCCCCCTTTGGATTGTCCTCCATTAACAATCCCTTCTTTTGTGGAGGTGTTTCTTTTTCTATTCACACACATCGCTGATGGTACTTCAGGCCCAGCTCTTAAAGAAACTGTTTGCAAAATTATACCTTTCCACACACTACTCCACAAGGAAGCGGGGAACTGTAGTTAGGAAAACATTATTGAGGCTTGTAATTTAATTAAAAATGTTAAAGCTGGCAAAGGGGAAGGGAGAGAGGGAAAAAGAGCAGAAGGGTGCAAAAGCGGGAACCAGGTTTATTTTCTTTTTGAGCTCTGCAGTCCCTGCACAGGCGGGGCTGGGGGTGAGGGGCAGTGCTGCCCAGGCACACCCAGAGCGTGCCAGCCTGCCCAGGACACGGGCTGCCCACGGCTGCGTGCGTGCCGCGCTCCCGGGCTGCACACAGACGAGGCAGCCGGACACCCTCAAGCAAACAACGTTTGTAAAATGTGAATGCAGGCTCGGACACGCGTGGGCAGAGCCCCAGGGGCACAGCTGGGCACGGCTGGGCAGCGGGCGCCTGCAGCTGCTGGGCGCTCGGGGCAAAGCCCGGCCTGTGCTGCTGGGGGAGCTGCACATTGCACCCCATCAGCCTCCCCCTGGAAACCTCTCCCTTCACGAGCTTAGGCTGAAAGAGAGCTGGAGGAGCTGCATCCCGCCCAGCATCCTGGCTCGCAGAAAGGCTCAGAAGCACGTCTGCAGCGAGGACGCCCTTCCTTTGGTTATTGTTGTTATCCCCGTCGCCAACAGATCTGTAAATGTTCAAAGAACAACACGACTTAAAAAAAAAAATCATAATAATTCAGCTGGCGAAGCAGGGCAGAGCCTGACCTCCGGCTCCATGGATGAGTGCTTCGCTGGGACCCCTGCTGAGCCAATGTGGACCTTCAACATCAACTCAGAAATTGGTGTGATTTGCCTGGGAAACCAGCAGTCATAGAGCAACTGGCCTTGACAAGATGAAGAGGAAATGTATAGAAGACGTTTAATGGGTCGCAAAAGGAGGAGGGGGAGAAGCTCAGCCTGCAGTGCTGCATTTTATATATCTGGAGGGGCCCTTCTGCAGCAAGGGAAGGAGCAGGGCCAGGGAGGGGAGACTTTTTCAGGTTGGGCTTCATTTCCCAGTCATCAGAAGCCATCCGGGAATGCTCTGCCCTGCAAAAGGTTATTTCCCCGTCCCTGGCTGGGACTCAGGCCCGGGCTGGGCTTCCAATAAACCCGGTGATTTCTTTAATGTCAGTGAATAGCTGAAGGCAGCCCGGCTGGCGAGGCTTTGTACGTAGACGCACTGGGCTTGGATTATGCACGCCTAATCGCCTAATTTTCTTCGAGTGATCTGGATGCCGTACTCCTGGGCTGTGGAACATTTTATAAATAGCTGTGCTTGGAGTTAATATGATTTACTGGAGAAAGACCAGTTAAGCAATTCCCCACCTAAGTAGAGCAGTAATGAACAGGCTCTGGAGAAGATGCCTTCCCCACCGGCTCCAAGAGGGGTGGGCAGGGAAGCAGGGATGCAGAGAGGTGATGTTTATTTGTGTGCGTGCACAGAGTATCATTGATTTTTAATTGTATTAAAAAAAAATTGCAGTAGCCACAGGCTGCCTCTAGGACTGGACTTTTCCCTTAAATATGCAGCCAAGCTGCGGCCTCCCCCTCCTGCTAATTTCTGTACTGCTGCAAATCCCCTCTGTGGGAGTGAGCAGGGACAGCAGAGCCTGCAACACTGCACATCCCTTCCCCTTCCCCTTCCCCTTCCCCTTCCCCNAGCAGAGCCAGGCTGAGCCCTGGGGGACAGGAGCACCACCTGGCCTGTCCCTGCCAGCAGGGAGGGGACAGTGGCTGCAGCCTTGGCCAGGAGACTCAGCAGTGCCTGGAAACCCAGTGAAGCCGCTGCTGATCACCCAGCCACCAGCGCTGAAACCCCAAACCAAAACCACCAGGATTTCGGTGAGAAACCCACCGGGGTCTCATACAGGGACCTCTCTCCTCCCCATTCCAGGAAAAATACACCCTGGGACAATGCCCTGGAGCTCGGGGGAGCATTGCTGGGATCAGGGGTGCTCCCTGGGGAAGAAGGGGGAGATCAGCAGGTTGAGATGGTGAAAACAACACAGGCTTCAAACCTCGGTGGTGTTGGCGTGGGGAAATGTGTCCAGGGCTGGTCCTGGCTCTGTGAGCAGCCTGGGCTGTGGATGGGGATAAAGTGATGAGGCCTGAGCTCCCCAGCCCAGGCTGGCAGGGGCAGGGCAGGGGCAGCTTTGGGTGGTGGCTCATTGGTCACATCCCATCTGAGAGGCAGGACAGGGTTCCCCATCCCTGCCAGCACAACCCCCACGCCCCAGCTGTGCCGGGGAAGGAGTTCTGCACCCCCTGACACCTGCACAGGGTGACCCCAGGTACGAGGGAGCTCCCCAGGGCTCACCCCATGCCGGGGGTGCCGGAACCCCCTCCCAGCCCCACACAAGCACAGCACCCGCACCACAGGCGCACAATAACCATTAAAAAGCCCTACCCCCAGAACCTCCCACCCTCGGCTGTGCCTGCTCGAGGTGACCAGGAAAAATTGGGCTGGAAACTGTCCTGGTGGTTGATCCGACCAAAGAAGCATCTCTAGGGAAAGGGGGAAGGAAGAAAAAAGCCTTTCTGCAGCGTGGAGCCCGAGAGGGGAAGCAGGTAATTAGCTATGTGATGGAGCAATCCTCTCCTGCCGAGGAAATTCTTGACACCAGAATTCTGCCCCGAGAAACCAAGTGTGACCCAAGCGAGGATTTTTTTTTTCCCACCCCTTCCCCTTTTTAAAATTAAGATCATTATATGTTTTTTAAATGTCAAGCCCAGGAAGAAGTGGCGAGGGTGGGGGTTGGGGAGCTGCGGGCATTCTTCACTTCAGAAGCTTGAATGTTTCAAAGTTGCTGCTGTGCTGTTAGCTGACGGCTATTGTGTGTGTTTAAGGCTGGGGGGGCCTGGGGAGGGGGCTCGGACCCCCCGTTGGTGTGGATTTGCTGTCCAAAGACCGTTAGAAAGAGGCAAGAATGAATGAGATTGAATGGAATTGTAATGCACAAGGCCCTCCTCCTTTCTCAAGGAGCTGGGAGGCCAGGAAAGCGAGTCGTGGGGAGAGCAGGCAGCTTTCCTCCACATAGGAAGAGGCTTTGCAATTCAGCAAATTGTATATTTCTAGAGAAAGAGGGGAGGGAGGGGGGTTATTTATTTTTTTTTTATTACAGATCTGGAAAAAAAATTAAAAAGCCCTGCAGCAGCTAAGAAGACCAAAAGGAGACAGAGAGAGAAAAGAGGGAGAGGAGACTTGATAGAAAAATCTGATTCCCAAATCTCTTGTAAGTGTAATTACTTTCTAAGAAAATGAATTGCTTTCTAAGAAAGATAAAAATTGTAGAAGAAATGTCTGAAATTATATCAGGGACCAAACTCTGCTGGTGCCTTTGCTGCACAGAGAGATTTCTGGGGCAGGAACCAGAGGCCTAGAACCCGCGAAACCTTTGTCTGAGGCTTGAAAGAGACCTGGGCTTCATTTTAAAGAGATTTTGCTTTCTCCCCCAGGCTGTGGGTCAGCTCCGAGGCGATGCTCGGGCTGGCGGCGGGGCAGCGGCCGCTCGGTGCTGCTCCGCGCCTGGGCCGCGTCCCGGTGGCAGCAGACAGACAAAGGCTGCTTCTCACCGACTTATTCAGCAGAAACGAGGAGGGGGATGAGATTTTGGGGTGTTTTTCAGCGCTCTGCAGTGTGTGTGTGTGAGAGAGAGCACGTGTGCGGTGTCTGTGTGTGTGTGTGTGCGTGTCACGTTGTCCAGGACGGGGCTGAGCGCTCGTTTTCCACGGTTTGTTGTGCAGCAGTTGATTTGGGGTTCAATCTTGTATATTTTTCTAATGTGGTCATCTATGCATGGTGAAGCAGGGGCTTGGAAATGGAAGGAAAGTGGAGGCATGTTGCTTGTCTCTGGGATTTCTTTGTTCGGGGAACAGTAGGTGGTAGGTTTAAAAAGGCAGAGAGCGACAGAGGAGGAGAAGAAGAAAGAAACGAAAAAGGGGAGAAAAAAAATGGCCCTTTTCGAATCATCTGACTGTTTTCTTCTGGGATGGAGAAATGCTGCATTAGAGATTAAGGAAGGGCTGTGCTTAAGACAAAATGTCTCACTGGAAATGTTGGTAAAATAGCAGCCAAACCCAGCCTGTCTTTACAGCCTGGGATCAGGAAAAGGCTGCAGGGCCGCACGAGCTGGGGGATGAGCTGCTGAGGGTATTTCATGGCAAACTTTAGAGGGGCTGAGCCGATGGTGGGTTTGTTTTAAAGGAGAAATAAACCCTGCTGCCAGCCTGCCGAGCAGCAGCGCTCCCCCCCCCACCATATGACACCGCTCAGTCACCACCGCGGGGCTTCGCAGTGACAGGAGGCTCAAAATACCCGAACCCCGCTCCGCCGGGGGAGGGGAGAGCGAAATGCACCCGTGGGGTTTGCGGGGAGGATTGGCGGGGGGACAGGGGCACCGCAGGAGCGAGCGCTCGGGGACAGCAGAGCGGCAGAGGCAGGGCCCCGCAGGGCCCTCCGGCCGGCTGCGGACCTGCGGGCAAGGGCACGGAGCGAAACACCGCCCGGTTTGAGGCGACAATCAGCCCGGGGGTGTCCCCAGCGTCCCCCCAGGGCCGAGCCGGGCGCCCCCGCGCCGCTGCTGCGGCTCCGCGCCTTCAACACCATGGACAGCGAAGCGGGGCCGGGCCGGGCCGGGCCGGGGGAGGACGGGGAACCGGCGGCCTGCGACCGGGGACAGAGGGACCGGGGGTCTCGGGGTGGCCCGGGTGGGAGGCCAGGGGCCGGGGTTGGGCGGGGGAGAGGCTGCCCAGCCGCCCCCGCATCCCGGGCATCCCTAGAGCCCCTCCGCATCCCCCGGCCCGGGGCAGCACCCTCGGGGCTGGGTGCGGGTGCCGGGTCCGAGCCTTCCCCGGGGACAGGCCCCGTGCGAACGGTAAACCTGAGCGTTTCCCTCCGTGTTAATTTGTTTAGGTTGTTTTCTTTTAAATCGATAAAAGATTGAGAGCCTCGGTCTGGCCGAGTAAATAGGTCAATATGGAACAGGCTCTAAATAAGCAGATATTTTTTTTTTTTTTTAAGTTTCAGAAGATGAAAAGCGAAGGGAAAATTCCCTTTGCTGTGTAATGTCAAACGCTGATTGTCCCTGGTTTGTGCTTGTCATGAACCGCAGCATTATAAAAGAGGAAGAGGGAAAGGCACACGAACAGGGACAGGGACTCTCAGTGCTGTGGCTGCCTTGTAAATACGGCTCCTGAGCTTGGGAGGTGATATTTCACCTCCCTGCAGAGCATTTCAGCAGGCAACGGGGCCCACCAGTTTTTTATGAGCTGCTATTTGGAGGCGGTTTCCCCTTCAGAGCCTGGCCTGGCATGGCACGGCCATCAGCCGGGGAGACGACGGCCCCAAAACAATTGTTTTGTTTTGCTCCAGCGGGGAAGGGAACAGATCCCTCTTCCAGCGGTTCCAGCTGTCCTGGAAACGCTCACAGCGCTGAGGCAGGGAGAGACTTCCAGCGCTGGAGCAAGACACCTTCCATCAAAATAATTGTACCCTGCCTTCCCCCAGCTTACACCCTTCCTACCATGAAGGAAAATACCACAGTGCATGGAAATACACCAGGAAAATAAATCCTCGCCTGAAAGCTCTGCCAGCGAACACGCACAGTGCTGCAGGCCATGAAAGTTACTCTAGGAAGGGAGTAAGGGCGTGTAGAAAGCCATAGAGCTGCTCGTCCTGTCACAAAAATGAGTGTGAGCATGCCTGTGTACAGGTTTTTTGGGGGACTGGAGTGGGAGGGATGGATAATTAGCACTGAAGAAGCAGGGTGCTTTCCAAAAAATTAAACACATGCAGGGCTTATGAGCAAGACCTCTACTACCTGGACATAGTCTGTTTGTTATTAAATACAATTTCTCTTTGCACAGATTAAATTTGGAGGCCTGAGATAAATAAATAAATAAATAAATCCCAGCACCTATTCCAATTGTAGCAGCCGCCCCGTGATGAGGACTGTAAGTTTAACCAACAAGAGCTGCAGCAAACCCATCTCTGCTCCGCAGCTCGCAAAATGGATGTGGTGGAAGGACACAGCAAGGCAGCAGCTAAACTGCAAGTGCAGGATGCCTGGGAGGGACAGGGAGAAACGCCTGGATGCCACGGCACAGGTTAGAGCAGGTTGAGTGCAGCAAACCTAACGTGCTCTCGGCGTTTTCCAGGGTGGAAGTTTTAGCTTAAAGGAAAAAAAAAAAAAAAAATACTGTCCGTTTGTCACTTGGAAGTCAAACCCATTTCCTTCCAGGTCCTTGCTTCTGTGAATCTGAGCTCATGCAGCGTTAAGAGAAATCTAGCATTAAACCCCAAAATATAAAATTCGTATTGTATATTTAAAGGGAGCCTCTTACTTTATATAACTCAGGACACATTGTCTCTTCTCGGAGAGAACGGGGGTGAAATCCTACACATTACTTTAAAAAAAAAAAAGAAAAGAAAGAAAACACGTTTTAAAATTACATCCATGTCAGCTCTAAAGAAAATTATCGCTGATGTCTTTTTGAGCTTGGAAATATAACTGTAGGATTCAGCTTTCCCCTCCCCCTCTGCCCCT
>VXBU01005400.1:2299300-2330975 GCA_013400315.1 Bombycilla garrulus
TTTTTTTTTTTTTTTTTTGCTTTTGGACAAAAAAGAGGGGAGGAAGGGGAGGGGGTGAGAATTTTTCAGACGCGATATCTAGAGAGAGAAATCGTCCTAAATTCATAAGGCGACTCTAAGTCTGACGGCGATCAACGAAACCGGTTTAATTGCTTTTACCCCTTTTCAATCCCTCTCAATTTTTAATTTTTGTTCCTCCTTTTTGCATTGCAATTAATTTTTTTTTAATGAAGCGATTATTGTGCCAAGCGCGGCGGAGCGGAGAGATGGGAAACGCGTGTTTAACCTCCGCCGGTTTCCCTTCAAGAGGAGAGAAATCGGCTGCTTTGCCTGGCCAGCAAAGACAAACACACGAGCGGGATTTTCATTCCGCTGCGGGGAGGGAGCGGGGCTCCCCCGCATCCCCCCGCACCCCCCGCCGGCTGCNCTCTTCCGATCTGGCCCGGCGTGGAGGGGAGAGCCGCTCCCGCAGCCCCGGCACCGCGGGGGCTGTGAAGCATCTCCGGCCGCTTTGCCGCCGCTCCTGCCTCCGTGCCGGGACGCGCCGCACGGCACCGGCAGCTTCTGGAGGGGTGTCCTCGGCGCTACCGGCTCTGTTGTTATTATTATTATTGTTATCATCANGGGGGGCCCCGGGCGGCGGGGAGGGCGGCCGGCGGTCCCGGCGGGGCGGACCCTGCACTGACAGCCTCTCTCTCTCTCTTTCTCTCCCCCCCGCTCTCTCCCGCAAGCCCCGCTCGCCGCCTGCCCTGCTCCGAGCGGGGACAGCCCGAGCCCCTCTCTGCGTGTTCACAGCGGACCTTGATTTAATGTCCATACAATTAAGGCACGCGGTGAATGCCAAGAGAGGAGCCTCACAGCTTCATTTTCATGGAAATTGGGGACATAAACCCTCTAATTACACTTAACAACAGCCACGGAGCGATCTATGGAGCATCCTCGGCCTTTTGACAAATAGGAGTAACAATGCGCCAGCGCCCGGCGGGGCAGCTGTCTCCTCGCATTAACGGGGGCACGGGGGGAGGCGGGGGGAGGCCCCGCTCCGGCCCCGCCGGGGCTCGCGGGGGCTCCGGGCGTACAAAGGGCAGGAGGAGCGGCAGGACAATGCGGGCAGAGCTGGGGGGGCCGCGGGCAGGGAGCGCTCCGAGGAGCGGGGCGTGGGGTGACGAGCGGCCCCTCGTTGCAGAGCGAGGGACCCCCGCCCTCCCCTGCAAAGGGACACCCCCCTCTCCTCAGCTTCCACAACGCCGCGCAGAAGCTCCCTGAAAAAAAAAAAAACACCCCTCTGGGGGATTTTAGGAAGGGGGGCGCTTTTTGCTTCATTTTTTCCAGCAGCTCTTTTTTGGTTTTATTTTTGCCGTTGCCCCTGCAATGCTCCTCCCTCGCGCGGGGGCTCGGCCGTGAGGCTCCCGCTGCTCTGCGGAGCCGCAAGACGCGTCCAGGGTCCTGTCCTTGCCCCTCTGAGCCCCTCTGCAAGTCAACTATTCACAGAACTAAATGATGAGCCCGCTTTTTTCCAAAAGCAGGGCTGGCAAGGTGAGGGGCTGCAGTGCTGCAGCCTCCCCAGTGCCAGCTCCGGCCCTGGCACCGCAGCCTGCAAGGTGGCACACGTCCCCTTTCGCAGTCCCCAGCGAGACTGCAGTACCCACACCGCTGCTCAGGTTAGGTTCTAGACCTCAATAAACCTCTGTTGTAAGACTCGTGTATTCAACTTCCTAAAGACATAGCGAGCCCTAAGTTTGAGCTTCCTGAGGACTGTGCTTGGGCAAGGCAGGATTTGATTGCTTGGCAGCAAAAAGCCACAGAGCCGGACCGAGCCGCACACACCCAACTCTCTGTGCCCCCTCCCCGCCGCATCTCTGCTCCACTTCTGTCAGCACTGCGTCTGCCCAAGGAACCGAGGCCAGGGATGTCTCCATCCTCCATCCCCGCGGTGCCTGTGCGGGACAAGCGACCTTGGCTGCAGTGGAAATGTCAGTGGCAGAGCACTCGCCTCGCTTAGCAGGGGGGGAAAGGAGAACCTTCCCGTACTTTTTGGGATTACTGGACTCAAAGCTGGCCTGTGTAAAGCAGGGACTCTCAGGTAGGTTTCCTGGGGAAGTGGGGCAAGGGAAGAAGCAGAGGACATGGGCTGTGGAGACAGGAGCGTGGTGTTGAGGCTGTTCTGCTGCAGAGGCCGTGCACAGCTGAACAGTTGTGGATGGGTCCTGCCTCCAAACCTGTCAGGAAACAGGACTGGGGAAATACCAATGCCCACAGGGTTCCATCGAGGGTGCAGCCACCCATCCCTCTCCTGGACCTGATCCTGAGCATTGCTCCAGCAAGGCCAGGTGCCCAGTGACTGCAGCAGCTCGTGGGGCAAGAGGCTGCGAGGTGCAGGATGGCCCAGCTCCATCAGGAGGGCTCGAGGGGCACAGAGATCCTTAAGAGAAGCTGGATTTCCCCCTCCCTCCTTCCCAATAGATAAGCACAGGTGCTGAGGTGTTGGAGACCTGCTTGCTCTCACATCCATCCTGTGCTGCAATGTCACAGGACACATTTTGACCTCATTTGCCCTCAACATAAGCCGGGCTATGCGGTGACTGGATTCACTGCTGCGGAATGGAAACACCCCTGATCTCTTCCATACAACCCTGTGGGGGCAGAGCTCCAGCCACAGGGCAGTTCTGCTCTTGAACCAGTTCTTGGCTCTTTGCAAAGCTGGTAGGGAGGAATAAGAACCCAAGTGCAGGGAGACAGATCCTGCTAAACCTGAAGCTGACATTGAGAGAAGGGAGTGAGCCACTCCAAGGTAATCTGCAGTGCAGCAGGAAAGCTGCTGGCTTCCTCCAGGGGCCACCAAGAGGCCAAGGACGGCTCTGAAGGAATGCAGGTAACTGGAAGGGGCTGTGTGGGGCCCAGTGGAGCAGACTGGGCCTGGTCCCCAGATTGTGATCGAGAATCAAGATCGGTTGTGCCAAGGTGGTGCAAGCCAGATCTTATCCTGGACCGGACCTCTCTCCAGGTTTGCCGGGGAGGATGTTGCATAGACTCCTCAGCAAACAGGACTGCCTCAATTCCCAAATGCTCTCCCTCAGCCTTTCTGTGTGCTCCCTTCTCAGACAAGAGGGGATTTATTAAATTTAATCCCTTAGCTGTAACCCTCTTCCCTCACACAAAGCCCCACCTGGCAGAGCAGTCCCCAGACTCGCTCTACGCAGAGCCAGAGGCTGCAGCACGGCCGGGAGGCCACACAAACCCCAGCAAGCTCTGGAGCTGCAAGGAGCCCTCCCCATGTCCCCAGTGTGACACCCGGGGAGGAGCAGGAGCACATCGGTGGCAGCTGGCAGGCAGAGGAGAGGAAAGGCTGGCAGCACAGCCGGCCGTGGCTCCGTGCTGCACCTACACTGCTCCTGCATGGAGCCCTGTTTGGGTAAGGCAAGGCTCTGTCACCTGGGAGCACAGAGTTACTGCACAGAGTTGTTGCTCTGTGTGCCCAAGAACTGCTCTCCCTGGCCTTTTCCTCGTGTGTGCTGCTCACTGTGCATTCACGGTCCCACCTCAGTGCCAGCTCCTCAGCCGGGCTTGGTGGTGATCCTGCAGTGGCTCCTGGCTGGCACAGAGGTTCAGCTCTGCTGTGGTTCAGCTGGAGGCACCTCCTCCAGGAAGTCACACATCCCACAGGCTGCTCAGCTGAGAAAAGCCCCCAGTGCCACACCGTTAGTCACACAGCAAGGACAGCCGTGCCACCAAGTCACCTCCAGTCACAGGCACCACCTCCTTGACGTTCAGAAGGAGGATTTATCCAAGATCAGATGTACTCCTGTGCCAGTCACTGCTTTAGTCCAGTTTCCTGGTGGGAAAGCCTTGGGGGAAATAGGAGCTGCAACAATGGTCTGGACCAGGCCATTCTATGACAGAGTCACCACAGAGGAGAAATCATCATCTCATTTCCTCTGTACAGTTCCCCCGCGCTCAGGGGTGACACGGTTTCCTCTCCACAGGCACAAGCAAGGCTGGAGCCAAGTTGGGGTGAGAAGGAAGCATTACCTTCCACCCTCTAAGCACCTCTTCCTTGTACGTGTACACAAAGCACCAGTCTCCACATCCACGTGACAACTGCTCAGGGAATGGCTTCGCACATGACAGGCCCACCCTGTACAAGTCCTGACATCAGCCACCAAGGATAGGTTAAAAATAGGTGTGCTTTCTCCCAGACCACCACAGGGCAGATGGAGCTGCCTCATCAGCCCACAGTGTGTGCCAGGGAGGCCTTGGGTTTGAGCTGCATTAAAAAATAACAGGCACCACGTGCAGATAGAATAAGGGGAAACCAACCTGGGCCTAGGCCTGATTTTAGATGACGTGAGGGTAAACCTAAGAAAGAAAGAGGTTAAGAGTGAAGTGCATAAAGGGCTGCTGCAAGGAGAGAGAACCAATTTCCATGGCTGTGTAGGTAGGAACAGGCCCAACCTGCAGCAAGAATTACTCAGGCAGCAGGAAAAGAACCTTCTGGTGGAAAGGACAGAGAAGCACTGGAACAGCCTAAGAAGGAGCAGAAATTCCTGCCCAGGGAAGACACCAGGGAAGCACCTAGCAGGAGTCCCAAGGTGGCACTGGTCCCTCCAGCCTTAAAGTGCCACAAGCAGAAGGTAGCATTACACATCTATTCCTCCAGAAAATACAGCAGAGCCCCCAAATATCTTCATGCCTTTTCCTAAACCCAGAGGGCTCATCCATGTCTCCACAGAGACCAGAAGGGTGCCACTGCTCAAGTGACAATAAAAGAGTGCCGTGCCTTGTTGCCCTCATACAAAAACAAGGTTGAAGCATCACAACAGAAGCTGTCAAATTCAAGCATCATTTCTTTCTAAAAAGATAGAAATGGGAGGTATCTTTATCAGTCCTAGAGAAATAATCCTATTTGGGATTGCTTTTTCACACAGTTTGTCCCAAGCCAGCTCAAAAGCAATTGAGAGCGTTACCAAGGTATAATACCCTCAGGTGACATCCCAGAGGGATTGCCATTTTCTGTCACCTCCTAATAGCTCCCTTTCAATTGACTGCACACCTTCCCGAGTATATTTGCAGAAACAGAGGAAAACATCGATAATATGATGTGTGTGGGATTATATATATGTTATACAGGTGCATCTGAAAATACATATTCATAATATATATATTCATATACATAATATATATATATTAGGCAGCTGTCTTTCTGTCTCAAAGCAGAGGATTTGTAAAGTCAGACAGGGAAGAACTCAAGGCACTCACTCAAGGACCCTGAACCAAGCCCTACCCTCCAGGGAAGGGAGAGGTGAATTCTTTAGGCTCTCAGGACGATTCACCTCACCTGCAGCACAGCTTTCCCAGCCTGGGCTGCCGCGTTTTGTCACCACAAAGTGACAAACAGCACAGCTTCCTCCCTCCCTGCAGAGCTTGCCTGTATTTTACAGCAGCTTTCCTGCGCTGTTTGTGGAGCTTCTCTGGGACGGGGCGAGCTCAGGGATCGCTCTCACAACCCTCTGAGTAACCCAGCGCCAGCTGCCGCCCAGCCGGAGCGGCCAGCGCCGCTTTAAACTTTAATCGCTGCCAGCACAAAGCAGAACCGAGACAGAAGCAGCTTCGGCGGAACAGAGAAGAGGAAAGCAGGACAAAGCCACCGTGCCTCCTGCAAAGGACCAGGTGACCGCAGGATGGCACCACTGTCGCCTCTCCCGGGGACAGCGGGGACAGCGCGCCCGGGATGCGTGGCAGCGCTCCCGCTGGGTGCATTTGTGTTACCGGACCGCAATGGATGATTCTGTGCCCTGCACCTACACACGCCCTGAGCTACGAATTCAGTTTCAAGACTGTGGCTTGAATTAAATTGCGTTCTGAATTCAGGAGGCAGCTGTGCCTCCTCCTGCCAGCCCAGCCCAGCGAGGCCAGAGCCAGCGCTCTGCTCTGGCATTTACGGAATCAACCAAACGGGATCTCCTGCTGCATTAGAGGGATCTTCTACATTCTTTCACCCTCAGCATTGTAGCCATGGCCCCGGTCTGCCTCTGGCTTTGCCGCTCTGGCTCAGCTCTGAGGCCCTCTCTGCCTGGAGCCCCAGCCCGGTACCCCCCCTGTCCCTGGGGCTGCTGCCCCCCGCCAGGCTGGGGAGGGGACAGGGACCCCGCTCCGGCTGCGAGCCATGGCTGCTGCCGGGCACACGGTGGCACTCGCTCTCCATCCCAGCCGAGGCTGCGGGAAGCGGCAGCCGGTGCAGGATGCAAAGCAGGAGTTGAATTGCTCTGTCACAAGATGCGTGCTCGGCTCCTTCCCTGCATCGCCCGGCCCCTCTCTGGATTTCCAGACGTGGCCGATCTGCTCCTGCCCGGGCCTTTCTCTCACACGCAGCAGTTCTGGGTGCAGGGCTGCCACTTACACGGGATGCTGGCCAAAAGTTGTGTCTAAAACGACAAGGCCGGGAGTGTGCAAGGAGCAAAGCCTTTCCTGCTGCTCTGCAAATGAGCGCTGTGATAAACCAGACCGTCTGAATTCATAGAATGGGAGAAGGCTACAGTCTTCACCTAAAAACCAGTTCTCCCTCCTTTCCCTCATTTCCACAGGCTTCCCAGCTGAAATCCACATGAACATGCTCCTTTGCCATCCCCAGAGGCAGCACGAGCCTCCTCTTCCCCAGCCTTGCAGCCTCCAGGGAGAATGGATGCTCCTGAGCACTCCACTGCACAGTGGTGACAACATCCAGCCTTCCCCCGCTTCATTCCACAAAACCCTGCATCCCTCCCCACATGGAAACGCCAGCTGATTCAGAGAGGTTCATGTTTTGTGCAAAGCACTGATCAAAGGCTTGCTTGCAGCTGCTGAGCTTGATTGGAGCTATTGCACAACACAAGGAACTGCCTCCGAGCCCACCTCACCCCAGCACACCTCCAAGTGAGGAGTGGTATTTAAATGAGGCCCACAGAAATCACCTAATATGATGTGTCAAATCTCCTGCATTCAGATAGGGGGGAAAAAAAAGGCAGAAGCAAGGGAGAGGAGGAGGTGGTATGTGCACATGAGAGAAGTTGTCAGGAGATTATGTCAGCTCACAGAGAGAGGACTTTTATCCCATGCTTGGAAATGGGTAATTTCCATTTTAGAGGGGTTAGTTCTAGGGTGGCACCCTCACAGAAGACAGCCCACGGGGTCCTGCAGCAGGAGAGGCTGCGCCGTGCTCGTGCCAAGGCACAAGGATGGCAGCTCTGAGGGCAGCCAGGTTGCAGGGTTGACAAGGAGCTGACACCCAAGCGTCTGCAAATAAATAAAAGCCAGGGGAAGGGAGGTGGGACTGGGATGGAGCAAAGCAGCCCTGCAAACTGACCAGTGAAAGCAGGAAGATGTGGGAGCTGTTTTCCTGGCAGTTTTCTGCCCTAAACCCTGCTGGCAGCACAAACCCTTCCCAACCTTGGCTCCCCCTTTTCCCAGTGCGAGTGACAGCCAGCAGAGTCAGACATCTTCAGCCAAATCCTGATGCAAAGCCTTACCACTGGAAACCTGTCATTCCACAGCTGCACTCAGGTGCAGGCCCCGGAGACAGAAAAGCTTTTGGCACCGTTACAGGAAAAGATCTGGAAGTGCTGTAGAAGTTACATCCCAATTAGCTTCACGTAAAGGTGGGGTAAGCATTACAAAGCATTTAAAAGATCAAATGCAAAAGCGCAGCTTGAGTAATGGGGACCAAGGCGATTTCAGCAAGGAACAGTTGTGGTTAATCTGGTGGAGCTCTTTGAGGCTGGAACTGCTGCAGCAGCCAAAGGGGAGGGAACAGCACAGCACAATTACGTTTGCAGCATGCAGTGGACAGGGCTTTGCAAAAGAAGCTAATGACTGAGATGTGGAGTCCCAGAATAAGTGGATGTGCTGTGGCTTAGTGCTCTGGAAATTGCCCAGAAACAAAGATGCAAGCAGGAAGGTATTAATGGAAGCCTTCTGTGTCAGAAGGAAATGATTCCAGGGAGGCAGCAGTGCAGCCAGCTTGTCTGGAGCAGAACAAAAGGCAGTGAGGGAGGACAAACTTCCTAGGGCAGGGGGCTGCATTTTAGCCCTGAACATCATATTCCATAACCCCTCCCACTCCAAATAAACAATTCCCTTTTTTTTTTTTTTTTCAATTAACAAAGCTGCTGGAATTTTGCTTTATTTTTCCATTTTTTTCTCTGACAGTGTTTGGTTCTTTTGGATTTGGTGGTGGTTTTTCGTTTGTCTGTTTTTTGGGGTTTTTTTTAAACAAAATCAGGAACTACCTTCAGAACAAACAGTGCCAGCAGCACCCACAGGCCCCATCAGCGTGGGGATGGAACAGTTGCATGGCTGTGATCACATCCTATACTTGGAAGGCCAAGCATGAGCTGTGCCAGATGGTGCCAACTGGGAGTTACATTCCCCATATCCTTCCCTGCATTCTGCAGATCTGCACAGAAATGGGAATGGCAGGTGAGGAACAGAAAAGCCTCATTTTGTACCCTTTAGCTTTGCTAAGAGCCTCGCAATGCAATAATCTGACGCATGTGAAAACAAATTCCAAGCAAATGGCACCTGAGAACCATCTCAATTCCCAGGACCCACTAACCTGAGAGCAGGGAGAATGCTCCAACACGACTAAGACTGGAGCTGAGTTTTTAGCTCTAGTCCTTGAATCACTGCTTGGTTGCAATTCTCACAAGCCAGGCTGATTCTCAGCTCATGTTACATCCCTGCAAAGACCTCAGGCTGAGGGGCTCCCACCTTGTGGGAGTCACAGCTGGAAGTCACAGCCGAGCCTGGCGTAAGCTCAGGAAAAGAAAACAAAGGGTAAAATATTCTCGGCTCCTGAAGCACTCGGCCCATAGGGAACAGAAACTGACCTGAGAGCAGCAGAGCACACACAGGTTAAGGAATCTGTTTGCCACAAGAGGATGCAGAGCACTCTGAGGGGTCAGCACACTCATACAATTTACCACAAACCAATTTATTTCCACTTCTCCACTCAACAGAATTCTGGGAACAATTTACCAACTACATCGCCTGACCTCAGGGTGATCCACATACACCTAAACAATTCAACTAATTCAAAGGCATCCTAAATATGCAACTGGAGCTGTGGAAAGAGCCAATGCCCTTCCCAGCTCTCTCAGGCTCATCTAACCGAGCTCTGCTATGGCCACTGAAATGGCATCGCTGTTAACTGCAGCAGCAGCACCAAATTAGCGCCATGGAGATGATCAGGATCTCTGCAGTTGGCTTCTTGGCATGAGGTTTGCTATTACATTTCCTCCAGCTTTGCTAATTCTGAACCTTCACCCTCCCCTAGCTGTGCCAACTGTGCAGCCTGGGGTGTAGACACAATCACTGAAACAAGGTATTTTGGGTTTTATTGTTAGAGTTCAATTAAAAAGGAAAGTATGAGCAGGGCTGTAATGCAGAGAGCCTGTGCTGTAGCCAGTGTTGCTACCAGAGACAAGGTAACCCTGAATAAAATCCTTATCTTACCAGCACTTTCCCACTGTAAAAGAATGGCAGAGCTCCCCAAACCCACTGCTTTTTTATTTATTGGCAAGTTCTTGCAGGAAGGAGAAGCCACCCTTGCAGAATCCCTTTGTTGGGCTGGAACCACCCAACGTGGGATGTGCTTTTACAGCATGGGCAACTGGGCAGGCATCACACCACACCAACTGTCTGACAAAAGCTGTGAAAAAGGGGGTGCTGTCCCTGGTTTGCATCTCTGAGAACAGTCTCTGATGTACACTGAGCCTTCCAGACCTCCTCCCTCCTCTGCTATTTCATTTCATTGTTAATCATCCCACTTTCCTCTTTGTTAGCATCATTAATACCTTTAATGCATTCTTATAAAAAGCACAGTGAGATTGCCAGCTAGTGGAAATCAGCAGCATCTGGGGCTGTGCCAATTCCCTTCAGCTCAGACACACAGTGATAGTTCCCACCTTCCCATTTGTGTGAAGAAAATGCCAGCACTATTTGTCTGTGCACGTCTCCTCTCGGAGGCAAATGCATGTATGTGTGTACATAAACGTAATATACACACTGATGTACATAAAGCTATTATACAGCAGAAAAATCCCAGTGTTTATTCCAGAGTGTGATTTATCTGAGAAATTAATGGCTTATTACATGCAGAATGCTCTTATTCTACTGAGGATGAAAAGTGCCTCAGAGAATAAAGTCTGAGAAAGCTGCAAAAGTAACTGCATTGGAAAGGATGACATTAGATCACAAAGAAAATCCATTTTAACTGTCCAGGACTCTGAGCCCGTGTTTGTACAACATTTCCTGTGGGCAGAGGTGTCAGAGTGGTGCTGCCTATAAACCTTCTTTTCTCTGAGCTGCGACAGCTCCTGTGACTGATCTTTCAAACAGACTGAACACTTGCTGCAGTCACCAGGCTGGGGATGCTCTGTGCCTCTGGACAAACCTCAGCAGACTGACTAATGGCACAGCTGGGATCCTGGGAATAATTCAAACACCACCTTTATTGCTCCGTGAGCCACAGCTGAGGGATGCTGCAGCAGCCACAAGCCTCTCAGGAAAGCCCGTGTGGGCTTCTCACTGCAGGTGTGCTGGGGAAGCTGATGACAGCACATACTGTGCACCACTTCTTTTCCCTCCCCTCCTCCTCCTTTTTCCGTTTATCTCTAACAAAACCACACCCTCTCACTTTAAAAATAAATAAGAACGAAAAGCCCAGGGTTGCTTTCACATTTGCCACCTTCCCCTTGTTCGGGTTTCTCCTCCCTGCTGCCCCCGCAGAACCGGGCAGGGCTCTCTCCTGCTCCCCTTGGAGCACAGGCTTTGGGTGGCGCTGACCTCCATGCTCGGAGTGTTTCTGAGAAAAACCTGCACCTGGTCACTGACTGAAAAGAAGCACAGCTTCACAAATGCCTGGTACGCCTTCACTCACCCCCTTCATCACCTCAGTGGGCCCCTCACTTTGTGGAGCATCAGCCCACCAGGGGGAGGCGAGAGGGAAAGGGGCTGTGGGTTCTCTGGAGTCTCAAGACAGGTCACTGTCCCCAGAGCAATGACAATTTTGAATGTTTCCGAGGATGGTTGTGCCTCACAACCCTCTCATTTCACCAAGAGGCTTTTGGAATTCAACAAGAGGAACCTCTGTGCAATTTGTGATCTGCAGGTTCATGTCTTTGCTTGTATTTATTATTTCAAATAAACTCTAATGGATAATTTTTTTTTTAAATCTGTCTAAAGATCACCCCATCTGCTGGTCTTTTATTAATACCCTCCTTTTCATCTTCCACTATCATGTTCTTTGAAATAACTGAATTAGCAACTCGCAGTGTTTTCCCAACCTCAGCAAGGTCAGTAAGTTAAGGAAAAATCTGAAATTATACCTGGCTCATAAAATGACTTCTCTTCCCCACCTACCATTTTACTCACTACGGGGAGATTACATTTCCCACGGGGGCTCATTAGTGTTGCTCTTTCCTCAGCATCAAGAAATCTTTTGGAGTTGTTTTTACTCCCAGTTGATAAAAATTCCTCTTTATTTCTTCTCCCAACACCCCAACCACGACTCCCTGGTTCTGAAGTGGCATTTTTGGAAAGACAAATATTTTGGACCAAAAAACCCCACCATGCTCCCAACCTTGCTGCTGCTGAGAGAATGAACGAGCTGTCAAGTTCTGCAAATCAAGCATTTGGCCAAGGCACACTGAAAGATTGTTCTTTAGGAGACTAACAGGTTAAAAATAGGAATTCTTGTTCCTTGTCAGAGCAAACACGGATTTGCTGCACTTGTAATGTTTTAGTTGTAACTTCTCTTCTACAGAGGTCAAATACATAAAACAGGAGGACACAAAGCAGCGTCCCTTGCTTTCATTTTTGAAATGCTGCACACCGTACAACATGCAGCTACAACTCCGTAATTGGTTCTTTTGTTGCAAACTTCTGGTGGCTGATCTAGCATTAGTGAAAAAACCATAAATCCCTGAACACTGTGAAATAAGCTAGCTCAGTTAAGCAGATAACACATATTAAAAAAAGGACATAACCACACTGAATTTGCTGTGATAAAGTGTCTGACCATCCAAATGCTGCCAACAGTTCAATTTCAGTACACCACAGCTGAGTATTTTCATTCAAAGGGAGATCTCAAAGTGACACAGCGTGAGGACTGAAAAAGCACAAAACTATGAGGAAAAATATCAACAATTTGCCAGTGGCTTAAGAAATAAAACCTGCTTTGATACCTCGGAATCTAACATTGCCCCAAAAATGGGGTCCTTACCAGTAACTGCTCCTTCCTGACACCTCCCGAGCCTCCATGCCCAGCCTTTTTTTAGGCTCCTATCCCCAGTCTCTGCTCTACCTTAGAGCACCTGTGGGAAAGTACAAAACAGCTCCTTTAAGGATTAAACCTGCACTCTTTAAACAAAAGGTTCAAAACCCCTCTGCAATGGCACAGTTCTGTTATCAGTCCTGCTCTGCACCAACTTCCAGCCTTTGTCCTGCCCCAAGCCTGAGCAGCAGAGCTGGGAAGGATCTCAGCTTTTGTGTGTCCCAGAGAACCTTTCAGAGAGGCTCAGCATGAGTTAAAGATTGGAACAGAGCTCTAGAAACTTTGCAGATAGTTGCACTAAACAAATGGGAATTTTCATGAAATTTATGAAATACAGGCCAAAACATCAAAGCACTTTGTCTTTTCACCAAAGTGTTTTCAAGGGCTCTGGATAATCAGCTTTTTTACAAGTGGCCAAAGCCTCTGCTGACAGTTTTTGATGTCACAAGCAGGAGCTTTTTGCAGATTTCTGAGGAGTTCTTCCCCCCCACAAATCAGACTATTTGTGCTCACATAAATATATACTGTCAATATTTTACAAACGTGCATGAAACAGATTTATATCAGAAAAGGATTGTCATACATACCAACAGACTAAAAAAGCCAAACACTCTCCATAAATCCCCAGACCTTCCAAAGTCCATTGTTCCCTGAACGGAAATAATGATTATCTACAAAGGGGGTGAAGAAGAAGCCACTCCCCCCAGTTTAACTCCAAACTTGGTAAATCTGGGCCCACTGCAGGGCATGTGTAGTTTTGAATTAAAAACTGACTCTCCCTCCAGGTGTAGACAATGATCTGATTTAGTGCTTGAGCCTAATGACTCCCAGCTCCTCAAAGTTTTATCAGAACTGACTAAATACTAATTCAGCAAAGTGCCTTCACCTGCAGGAACCTGAACATTCCATTTCTCTGCCATCAAATGCTTTCAGCTGAAAAGTGTTGTCACAAGAGAGCAGCAGAAACAGCTCCTACTACATCAGTGGTTTCTAACTCAGGAGGGTTTGCAGGACACAACTTCCAGGCAGATGCTGAGCTATCCTAGAGACTGAAATGTTATCAATAATCAAATTGCTCAAGTTACAATTTGCAGACTCACAGAGCAAAGTACAGAAATCTAAGTAGATATAAATAATGGAAAAAGCTCCCTAATAATATCTGTATAAATCAATGTATCCTTTACTGATAAAAATGATTGTCTTCCTATTTTCACATCCAGATGGTGAGGGAGGGAAAATATATTGAAGGAGGTTGCTTACAATATGTATTACTGCCCAAGGCACTGCATTAATAATCTAAAAATACCTGGAGAATGTAAATTTGGTAAAACAAGTATTTACACCTCTTTCCCACTGTCTTCATTACTGAAACCACAGCAAAACACCAGATCCTACCGATTTAACAGCAGCTGGACATTGGAAATGCATTTGATGAAGACTTTACTGTCTGTCTGTTGTCATGGAAACATCCCAGGTAAAAATAATTTCTTGAATAACTTATAAACAGACAGATGGCATAAAACCTCCTACGCTCTCCAAATTGAAGGATATTCAGTAAAAGACAGTGTTGATGCCAGTTCCATGAAGTCCTGCATGTTGAAGAAGGCACATCTCCAAGGTCCTGCTCGTGCTGGCAGAAGCTCCCCTCAGAACGTGAACAAAGGGGAGATCAGGGATGCCACAGGAAGCAAAATGAGGAGACTCGAGTCAAGTCAGCACTCCTGCGTGCAGCATTTCCCAAGGGATTACAAAGGTGCCCTGAGATGATGATCCCACATAAAACAAGGAAATTAATCCCATATTGTACCAGGCAACAAAAGCTGTTCTTGGAATTGCTGCAGCCCTGCCCTGCTCAGGCTCTGACAGGGAAGTGAGAGAGATCCCTGACTGCCACCACAGTGCACGTGCAGTGCAGTGCTGCATCTGCAACAGGCAATTTGAAAGCTCTTTTTAATCAACATGAGCTTTCTGAAGACAGGAAAGCTACGGAATTGGTAACTTTCATACCCAGGACATTTCCCTTCACCCTCACGTTAGCTCAGGGCACCAGGAGATGCGAACTGGGAAGCTGCACTGTGGGAATGATGTCAGCTATGGAACAGTCCATGGGGCTGAACCGTGTTTCTTGAGAAATCCAAAATCTCCCCCTGCCAAGTCACGCCCCAATTAAGTCATTTCAACATTCTGACTCAACTCCCTTAATTCTAAAAATAGGCTGAACAAGAGCTGTTCCTTCTCAAAGGAGCTGTGGACAAAGCAGCTACAGCCCAGGCAGAGATCACAGCCCCAGCCACAGCCACCCTTGCTCGGCTCTTGGGCAGGATCACAAATTCCAATTAAAAACCTGCACTTTCCCCAAAATAGGGAACAGCTTTCTCCTGAAATGAGCAGATGCTGAGCACTGTTGTCAGCAAGAGCCAGAGCTTTTTCCAAGGGAAACAGATTGTTCAACATAAAGAATTCAAAGTAGCTGAGGGACCAGGAAAAGGAGCATTACATCAGAACACACTTCCCCCCATCAGATGTTTGTGCTTCGTTCTGCATTTATCTGCTGTTTTAACTAAATTCCCCTTTAAAACTCCTCTCAGCTTCTTTTCTCAATAGGTGCACAAACCAGAAAAGGGCTGTAACATTACATCAGTTAATTTTCTTTTGATAGTTTTGCACTATCTCTGCCTACAAGTTGGTTTGTTTTTTTCTTTTTTATGGCTGCATTTATTAGAATTTCCATCTTCTCTGGCCAAATAAAATCCCCCCTTATTAAAGAGCAAAAGCAAACCACTTACCCACGCTCTGTAGTGCACTGTGGTCACTCTAATGCTTAGAAATAAATACTGCTCTATTTTTCTCTGAGATCTCACTAATACCCTTTGAGTAAGTTCATAAATATCTTCAAGTTCTCCAAAGAAATATCAATTATTTTGTGAAGAAACACATCTTTGAATATCAACACCAGGGTAAAGGGTGAAAGAAAAAAAAAAAAGTAGAATTTTTAATTTTACATCCTCTATTTCCGTTTCCCAAAAATGAGAAGTACAAAACCAGTCTGGCCTTATGAGCATGATGTGTTATGGAAGAGAAGTAATCTTGAGTTTCTGTCTGCCTGTTTCTGCCCTCACATCTCAGTGTAGGTATAACTTCATCATTTTCTCTACAAGCTCAAGTTACTCCCAGTGACAAACATAAACTCCATAAAGACTTAATTATTCTGTACTATTACTTTTGGTGTGCCTACCTGCAAACAAATAGGTTTTTTTTCCCCTCATGATGTATATTCTCAGCTTCAGAGCAGTGCAATGTGCTGCCATCACCAAACAGTAATTGAACCAGAGAAATAATTTAACTTTTTAATCAGCATTTGGTGCTACCAGCTCCATTTGGCTTAAAAATGAAAGGCAGCAGTGTTACTGTCAAACCCAAACTGCAGAAACATCAAGCAAAGCAACTCATTTAAGGAGTGAGTTTAAGCACCAATTCCAAAAGCACACAGGAACGTTCCTTTAGAACTGTTCTTGGACTAAATAAAGAATAATCAAGACTTGTGACATGAAGTTATTCTTCAAGAGACACTGGAAGAATGTCTCTTCCCCCTCACAGTGAAATGTGAACTCTGTGAAACACAAAAAGTGAGTCATCCCTTGGAATTGCAGTGGCAGGGGATTGAAAATCAGGACCAGCAGCCAGCACTGCAGTTATCCAAGCACCCAATGTGCCTGTGATGAACAGGATTATTTTACCCACTGTTGAATCTTCTCCCACCTCTCTGACAGGGCTGTGCAACACTGCAGTGTCAGTAACAAACCTCTTCCTACTGGAGCTGTTTTCTGCTGCCCACAAAGCCAGACAGCTGAAACATACCCTCACTTTAATACAGTCAAACCAGTTTCAGCTGAAGGCTCACAATTATTTAAATTTATTTTTTCAAGGAAACATTTACCTGGAGTCTGCTGGTATATCACAGCAAAGAGTGCTTAGATTGGAAAAAAAAAATCCCGAAGTTGTGTAGCTAACTTTTCTCCTGAGGGTCCACATGCAGCAGTTCTTTTTGGTTCTAGGATCAGCAGAGGAAGTGTTCTAACAGCAGGTCCTTTTACTGGATGGCAACATCTTTACAAAATGCAGAATTGCTTCAATAAGTTGAATAAAAAAAGATATCAAAGCAAATGATAGAGCTAGGAAACACAGCCAAGTGCTGGGAGAGAAACTGGGCAGAGCGTTACTGGATTTGGGAAGTTCTTTCCACACCCTGGTGCCCAAGGCTGTGCTGCTGCCTCCTCAAGGACACAGCACAACTTCCAGTCCTCTCCTCAGCTCCTGCACCGCACAAGGAGAAAGGGAAGCACAAGTGACAGCCACTGCACGTGGATACAGGTGAAATGGGAACAGTGAAAGCAGCTTCAACGTCCTCTGCAGAGTCCTGTGAAACCCTCAGGTGTGCTGAGAGCAAACATCTGAGTCATTCAATCAAACCAAGATGTAATTGAGGAATCAGCATCAAGGGTGATTGGAACAGGGGAAGACAGCTGAGTGTAGTGTAGGGAAAAAATGAAAATGACATCAAGCTTGCTAAATATGTATTGTTTATTAAGGCTTGTATTCTCCTAGAGGAAAAAGTTAATCTGATGCTGTCCATTACTCCTTACAGGCAGTAACAGTCCAGAGACAGAGTTATACGTTCTAAATACAAGTCTAAATGATACAGATTAAATTTTATTTAAATTGGAGGTCCTTTTGGAGTAAATAGTATTCAGAAGATACTTGCTTTCTAATATAGTAAAAGATCCTCTACAATAAACACGTGCAGATTCAGTGTGCTAGAGCAGCGGACATGAGCACCATTTCCATGCTTAACTGGAACTCCAGTTGGTGACAGCTTCTCCGACGGTCCCCTCACTCCACAAAAACATGACAGCAAATTCAATTTCTTAAAACAGGTTTTTTTACTCATCCAACAGAAAAAAAAAAATCAGACATACACACTGTCAATTTTAAACATCTGAGGCATAATCCATCATATTATCCGTACTATTAGTTCCTACGTTAAAGCTCAGCATTATTGGTATAAAAACTTTAAATGGCATTAGGATTTGGGGGGGGGGTTGGGAGAGAGTAATGAAGGGAAGGATTAAAAATGATCTGCAATTAACTAATAACACCTGAAAGCTGAACCAGGTTTAAACACATTGTTTAAAACCCCTGCAATGTCGATAGCATCACATTATTATTTAATTAAGCTACAAAAACCGTAAAGCAGAATTATGGCTGAGAGAAAGCATCTCGCTCACCCTCGGCAGGATATGGAATAACAGATGCACACTGAAGCACTGGTTAACAGAATGTGAAAGGGAAATATTTTCCAGAGAAACAATTCCACTGACAATTTGATTTTCTACTAGACAGAAAAAACCAACATGGCGCATCAGCAGTTTCAAAAGAGTAATTGTACAGATAAATAAAGAGGCAGAGCAGCTGCACAAAGTGATTAGAAATTTAAGGGTTTTTTTCAATTTTAAAATTCTGCAGTGCAGTATCTTAGGAGGTTTTTCTTTTCTTTTTTTAAATGACAAAAAAAATCAATGCATGGTTTCTTTACTTCTGTCATAAAGAAAAAGGGATGGGGAGGAGGATAAAGGAAGATTTGTCATGTATTCTCCATAATCTCTACATCTGGCTAGGAACATAATTCGTGCCAAAATAAAGTCTTTGGGAAGCACTGACACTTGAGTATGCTCATGTATAGGCCCACATTAGGTTAATATAACTGTTTACCAACTTAAAAAAATAAAAACAGACACACTTTATTAATGATTTCTACAGAATTTTACGTAGAAAAAAAGATACAAATTAATGCAGATCCACTTGGGCAAAAATAAACTACAATGTACTTAAAGATGCAACAACTTAATTTCCCCTGCACGAGAAGATATATTGGAGCTGAAAGCTTTAGTTTGTCCTGATGCCAGGATACAGCACCAGTTATACTTAATTTTGTTTCTCATAGTCGAATTTAATATCAGTTCTAGTATATATATCAAACTGTATATGGTTATTCTTATTGTTTGTTTCGATTCTGACGTTCCTGCAAAGAGAAAAAAAGTTAAGATTTTAGTCAAAGGAACAAGCAAAGAGTTTTCAGTAGTTTAACAGCACTAATGAGATCCCAGATAATTATACACTTAAAACAATGCTGCTACATTTTATAAATCTACTGTTCATACCCAACAAACACAAGGATTTGATAACATAATGTTTTTAAGTGCAGCCTCAAGTGGAACATCTGGATGAATAGCTGCAGTCGCTTCAAACCAAGGTCACAGAGAGAGAAAGGTATGAAATACCAACACTCCTAAGGAGAATGAGGATCTGCAATATTCCACTTTCTGGATTATTTTAGCTACTGCAGTAGTAGCACAACCAATACACGAGCAGAAAGCAGATGGCAGATTAGTGAACTCCACAGAACTGGTCTAATTTTGAAGCACTCAGATGACTTTGGAGTTTAGTCACATTCAGTAAAAGCGGGGATTTGAGCTGTCGAGAAATTGTGTCCCTAACTCTTCCTATGGGTTCAACTATTCCAGGAAGCACTGGGAAACACTTGGGGGAAAGGGATAAAAACAGTATGAGGTAGAAGAGAAGTTTTGTGTTTCTACATAATCTGATAAAACCCAGCACAGCTGGACTGACCAACCCAAGGGTGTCCCAAAGTGCTCCAGCACAGCAGCTGGGAGGGCCTTGAGCCTTTTTCTAAAGTTTCTGCTCATCACAAATGCTGCAGCCAGACAAAGATCACCTCAGGGATGCAGCTGGGCTGTGCAGGTGAGCCTCACATCAGTGACGTGAGCAGTGGCAGCACCACAGGGCACTCCTTCAGCCAGGGTTTCAGGAGCCCCAGCAGGGCAGAGCCAGGATGCTGGGTCTCAGTCCTGTGCATGCTCCAGCTGAGGCACCCAACAGAAAGGGCTCAGCCGTCCCATCTGTGCTCCTAACAGTACAGAACTGGCATGAAAAGACTCTGCACTAAAATGCATCAATATGGCACCAAATCCTATTCCAAAGGAAATGTTAACTAGCCCAAGCACCACCAACAGCCAACTCCTGAACTAACACCTTCGTATTTTGTTTTGTGGACTTATTCTGTATAAAGCTCATATCAGATTTGTTCCTGTTGTGATGTAAAGATTACTTGCAAATATACCAACCATTGTGAATGTAACAGACTGAATTTGCTGCTTCAGCTGGTCACAGCATAAAAATCAGAAGAGATTTTTCAAAACTGAATATATTGATTTCTGCCTCCAGACAGAATATTAATATTTCAATTTTAATAATAAAATTAACTCAAAGTCCAGAATGAATTATTAATCTATAATTTAAGACGGAAGTAAGAGATAGCAAAGTTGTTTTGCCAAAACAAGCTGAGTAAAGTGGTAGAATTTATCATAAAAATCTGTATTCCCCCTGTCTTTTAACTCTCAACTATGATGAATTACCAGCAAAAACCATTTCTTAATGGCAGAGTGTCAGAACATTACATGTTGTTCTTAATAAAAAGAGCTTATGTCTGGCTGACATTTCAAACAAAAGGTGGTTATAAAGTATCTAGAACTGAATCAGATCAACTCCATTTTCAGGCTTCCAAAAGAAGTAATTGTTTTATCCTATTTCCAACTTCCATTTCCAAGGTGGCACATCCCTTTTATGGCCCTAGCATGTTCATGAGCCCACTCTTTCCCACTGCCACCTCAAGTAAGTTATTTTTAGTTTTCTGTGTAGTCAGCCCTAATTCCACTTTCTTTAGAAATGGAAGCTTTCCATTCTCACGGACCAGCCCCACACAAAAAAAGGCAGGCTAGCACCTGAGACCTCCACTGAATGCTCATGGCATTTAGAAACTCAGCTTAGCCTCTGTAATTCAGTAAAAAGTGCTCTGTACTGAGCAAGTTCCCAAGCAGTTCCTCCTACCTTGCTTTTTGCTTTCTCTCTTGGGGGCTAATCTGAGTCTTCCTCTTTACAAATGTCTGAAACCACATAAACTGATGCAACAATTCTTCGTGCTCTCGAGCATGGCTGCTTTTTAGAAGCTCTAACTCTCAAATTCTCTTCCTTACTGCTACTTAGCACTACTGCAAGCAAGAACAAACAGTTTTGTGAGCTGCTAACAAAGCTGTGCTCATTCTGGTTCTGAAGATCCGGAGCCTTCAGCTTCTCTTCTCCAGTGGAATACTCTTGATATCTCACAGGAGAGCTCCAGCTGCACACTTCTCCTTCAGGACACTAATCTGTATGGTCTTCAGACACAGGGAAAATAAGTTTCCACAAAACTTGCAGGGATTTCCATCTTGGAGACACTCTTCCCTGTCAAACTTCTTTTCTCTTCACCTCAGGCTAAAGTAGCTTCAACTTTCCTACTAAACTTGGTTAAAGTCAATTGAATCAAAGCATTCATCTTCAGACACAAAAATATAAATGTTTCCTTTATCTCAGGAACACAGTATTAATCTTAAAATATGTTTTTTAACTAGAGCTTTGGAGGAAGGACAATATTCCATCCTTTTAAGTCCTGTGATGTGTTCACAGAAAGCTCATCACTGAAAGGAATCACACAGTGCTGGAAGAAAATGGTATTTCCAGGTGCCAACATGCACCAGCCAACACTTTTCAGTATTTAATCACCTAAAGCAGAACTGGTAACCCTGGTGATCCAGGAGCTTTCTGACACTGTGCAGCTCTGCCAACACAACACCAAGGTGCAGAGCTGGGTGCCTTGGCCGGATCAGATGTGACAGCACAGCAGCCCAGGCCAGGAACAGGGACCATCTGCTCTGGTGCAGATCTGGCAGCACCAGCTGCTCACAGCTCATCTGGCACCTGAAAAGTACTGAGACCTGCAGTGAGTTTGTCTTTACCAGCTTTTAAGCTTTGGAAGACAATTTTGTTAAGGCACTGATGGCATGCTTTTAGAGAATATTAATAACTAATGCCACATCATACTCAATTTTCTTTTTTAAAAGAAGCTCTCTCACACGTCACAACTTTTTTACAGTTTTCAGAGCATGAGCTTTGATGACAGAAGCAGCTCTTTGTGGGAACTGTGGCAGCTCTGGAACTGACTGAAAAAGGCTGTGAGGGTCAGGTGAGAATTCATGCCACTCACTGTTCTGCTATTTCATTCCAGACCCCAAAACCCTTCTATTACTCCCCTCCCAGCTTCTGGGTCACCAGACTGGGTTTAAGTAT
Source organism: Bombycilla garrulus (assembly GCA_013400315.1). Classification (NCBI taxonomy): domain Eukaryota; kingdom Metazoa; phylum Chordata; class Aves; order Passeriformes; family Bombycillidae; genus Bombycilla; species Bombycilla garrulus. The sequence continues at coordinate 2,320,848 of VXBU01005400.1, forward strand.
TTCAGTGTAGCAAATCAAAAGCTGGACTTACATCGCAGCATGCCCAAATCCTCTCCCAGTTCTGGAGGGATACCTTCTTTCAGCAATGCTGCAAAGTGATGAATCTTTGGCACTGGAAGAATTTCATCCAGAATTATACCTGCCAAAGCCTCACTGGATGATTTGGCACTGCCACCGAGGCTCCTACGTCAGCTCAACTCAGCAGCACAGGCTGGAGCTGGCTCTGCACACAGCAGCCATGGAAATGCTGGTTAGCAACAAACTGGAACCCTCTGAAGAGCTGAAATTCCAGGGGCTTGCCCTGCACACATCACATTATTATTCTCTACTAAATATTTGTGTATAAATGAAACTGTATAATTTCAGCTCTCCATGTACCACTTTTTAAGAATTGTGGCCCTGTGCAATCACAGCAGCAGTGAAACAGAAGCACAAAATTTCAATGATTTTACAGCTAAACAAGAGTGTAGTGAGTTAAACCCAGCAGTCTGGAAACCATTTAAGATGGCACATCTACAAACAACTATCTGAAAATGTCAATTAGGTCATAAGATGCTTTAACTGGCAATAAGACTCTTCAGAAATTACTGTCATAGGAAGATAAACTTTTTAACAGGAAGGTTTGAACTTCAATAGCACAAACTTCTTAACAAGAACTTTAGGTGTGTGCATATCCTGTAAAAAAACAAACTCTTCTAGTAATCACCAGAACTTCTCAAATTCATCTTGTCAATGAAGGGGGAAAATAGTGACTTTCCAGACAAGTTTTATAGAGTGCAACCTGACAAGCAGCATCTTATTTTTCATTCCTTCACTGCTGCTGTGCTTTAGCTCTCTAGCACTATTACCTTCCTCGGTGTACTTTGGTGTCCCATTTTCTAAGCTATTCAGATGAATCTAAGAAATATTAGATTAGACTTTGTAGTTTATTTTGTGAAAGTGTAATACAAGCCAGAGCCTCTGTTATAAATGAGGAAGGAAAATGCACTATTTTGAAAAACATTCTGTTATAAATAAAGCAGTGACCTGGGGAAGAATAATTTTGAGCAGATAGTGGGAATTAGTTGTGTTTGTTAAATCAGCCCAAAATGGGATCAGCTCACCAGTCACACACCAGCCTTCTGAGATCCTACAAAGCACAGCAATTGTGCTGTGTGAGCCACCACTGGGATCTTGCTCAGGCCAGGGAGTTACCTGTGCAAGAGCAGATGTTACCACTTTCCCTGTGCTCTCACTTTTACACACCCACAGATCTCCCTCCAGCCCTGGCAGCAGAGCAGAGGGAGGCAGAATTAAAAACCCAAACCAATCACACCCTGCTACACCACAAACACTGGGCAGAGGAAGCCAGGCTGCCTGACTTTGTCAAGACTCTCTCCTGCATAAGGGACCAACACCTCTCCAAGATACATGCTGCATGAAATACTGAATTGCTAATTATCTACTGAAGGAATGAAGTGTTCAAGTAAAGCCCTTTAGGTTTTACCTTGTGGAACCCCACAGGGAGTACACAAGAAAAACTTGCATTTTTAAGCTGTCCTTCCCTGCTCTGCTGAGGTCAGCTATGCACATCTATCATGGCCAGGAAAAGTTCAGCCACAAAGTTTTAAAGACACTGAACTCCTTTTCTCACATAATTTAAAGGGTACTATCTATGAAGAGTGTTAAAAGCAATTTTATCTACACTTCTAAATGGCAATAAAAACTTATCAAAATGGCAATTTTTAAATTTAAGCTGCAGGAACATGCATTAAGTTTTTGCTTTAGAAACCTCTAAAAACAAGTGTGAGCTACCCTAAACTAATCCAGCCTGTCAAACAAGCAATGCTATACAAAAAAAAGGTCTAGGAAACACTATCAACACCAAGAAAATTTTTTAAGTGTCACTTCAGTAACAACTACACATCCTGACACCTATTATTTTGTCAGGTTATTACTGCTAGACTGCCTAATTAGAGAAAAGCATTCTTGAAACTGAGGTCGTGGGATGGAGAGGGACAGACCTCCCTTGTGACTTAGAGCCATGGAAGTGTATGGAAAGTTTTACTGCACTCTCCCAGTTACTGCCCAGACTTCTCTCACTACATCTTCACTCAAAACTTCAAGAATTAGTAGACAGATTAAACCTGGGAACTGAAAACCTTTATTTATCCAAGTAATACATGTGACTTCAGCAGCATAAATGCACTCTTTCTAGCACTATTCCAGCAATATTATGTAACTCTTTCTTTTCCAGAGACAAACTGAATAAACAAAATCAGGTTTCTTATTCTTAAAGGTGATGTACAAATTTCAAATACCAGTACAGGTATCAATTTTGATAGCCCAGTTCCAGTCAAACAGTGTTAAAACACCTTGTATTTAAGGCAAAAAACTTAAGTGACAATCACTGGCAAAACCCAATTCTGAAACAGAAACTATTTTCTATTAACCATTTTAAGATAAAAAAAATAAATCAAACTCCAATAAACTGGACATAAAGTCCTTTACCCGTATTACTGCTTAGCCTTCTGCTTTGAAACTCATTGACTTGTGAAACTTTCACAGAGAAATACGTATCAGATTTGTGTTGTTAAACACACAAGAAACCATCAAGTTGAGACGTACTGAAAACATTTTGAATTCCTACTTACATTTTTCCACCATAGCAGCCTTCACATTTCATTTTCCCCATATCTGTGTATAAAATAAATTTTTTAATAAGTTTACCTTCCGCACCACCTCCTCCTCTTCCTGGCGCTTTTCATAATGAGAAAAGTCATCAAAGATGGAGGTCGTGTGCTTGTAAGTAGCAATAATTTTAAGCACTTGTTTTGCTTTTTCTAAGGGAACCTCCTGTGTATCACGGGAGTTTGTAACGGGTTTGTTGTCATTGTTCTCCAGCCTGATGTGTCTCAGTTGGTTGTTGGGCACATCCTTCACAAAGATCCACTTGACATCAAATTTCCCCTTCCACTTGTCCTGAGACCAGACACCTGCACTGGTGCCGTAGTCCACAGGTGATTTCATCTCTGCCACTCCACAGAAGTGTCCACTGCCATTGACACTGAACAGCAAGTACACGGGGCCCTTGCTGTTCATGGAGCGGAAAGCGCTGTCCAGGCGTTTGTTGCCGTGCTCCGTACTACACCAAATAGAATATTTAATGGAACGATGAATATCATCCTCGGAATAGCTCTTTATTATGAACACACGTCCATTTTTAAGGTTCCATTCGAAATCTTTAGGGTTATAGCTGTGAGCAGCTTTCAGTTTTTCAAGGACAGGATGGGACTCACCGCTCGGAACGGGGCTGGGCTGGGTGCTGCCAGCTGAGTTGGTGTCGTTCCCAGTTCCTCCGCTTTGGCCAAAAGCTGCGTTTCTGTTGCGAGGAGCTACCCAGCGGTTTTGGGGTGGCTGCTGAGGGGTCTGATACTGTGGCTGAGTCAATGGAGGAGGCTGAGCTGGAACAGGCTGAACAATTGGTTGCTGTGGCTGTGGAACAGACTGAGGAGAAGGGATCTGTTGGGGGGCAGGAACTTTTGCCACAGGACCCTTATTGTCCCAAGTACCTATGTCCATATTATGCTTTATAGGGGGAGGAGGCAACGCTCCCCCGATTACAGGTCCAGATTTTGTTTTCATTTTAGGCTGTGGCTTTGCAGGCTTGCTGGCAATAGCAGCCCAAGAGGTTGGTTTAGATACTGGCAAGTTTACATTAGATCCACCATTCCCAGAGAGGGCACCTGTCATCCCGGCACTGTTAACTACAGAACCTACTGTTTTCACCGCAGAAGTTGTAACATCTCCACCAATCTTAAGTCCAACCATTCCCTGCTCAATACTGTTCATTCCAGGAGCTTTATTTAATGTATCATTATGAAATCCTGTTTGTCCATCCACAATGGTACCCCCCAGGGAACTGGGTGGGTAGCTGTAACTGCTCCCATATGCTGAGCTTTGTGTCTGCTGTCCTTGGGATCCGCTTGTTCCCCAAGCTGAGAAGGCAGGATTTTCAGGGAAAAAGTTAAACCGGTGTTGGTAGATATTATTTCCCAGACCCCCAGGCTGTCCAAAAACGGCATCGTGCATAAAATGATGATCCCCATTACTGAGCTGTCCATAGGTGGTGAGATAAGGGATAGGAGGATCTCCTCCTGTAGACCATGGTGCTTCACTGAGAGAATAGGGGAACCCAATAGATGGTGGATAATAACTGGACAGATAAGGATCAGTCATTGATGGATAGCTACTGTTCTGTTAAAGAGAAAAAACAGTCACCACATAAATAAACCCTTCATTTATAAATAGCCACAACACCAAACAGAAAAGAACACTAGAAACAAGGTAATGTAATTTCTAAAGACAGATCTTAGTTCACACTCCAAAGATTCAGGGCTAAAACGGAATATCCGGCCATTTAGAACACCCCAGGACTAGGTGCTCACATTGAGATTAGTAGCTGAGATTTTGAAACCATGTAATCTCACTTACACTACTAAGGTTATTTAGTAGCAAACACCCCAAATTACTGCAAGGAACATATCTAACTATATTTTGTATCTCACAGAACTAAGGATATTTACCATTTCTAGACTGCTACATGGGAGAAGCTTTAGACTGAATTACAATACATGTAACATAACTGTCACAGTCCCCATTATGGAGCTGTTTTGAGGGGCCAACAGAAAAGAAAGAAACCACACCTCAAGCAGTAGAACATACACAGGCTGCTTCTGACACACCTGCCAAGTTAGCCACAGGTAAGAGATACAAACTGAGATTACAGGGCCTGGTGCACCAGAGACAAATCCATGCCAAGCTGGCACAAAACAGAGGCCATCCCAACTCTCAGAGCAAGATCCTTTCCAGCCTTTTTGCTTAAGTCTTTTCCTCCCTCAGTAATAAAGTTACAACTGTGCAGGAGTGTTCCTGACTGTCCTTCCAAACAGGACATCTCTCCCACTCATGAAATAAGAGACCAAACACTTATAAACCAGCAGATCCCCTCTGAAATTTCCTCCCCTTCAACTGTTTCTTACACCAAGCTGAGAAGCTTTTCCTCTCACTAACACTGATTTTTGAAGCATTCCACATGATTCTTATATTCAACAATGCAAAAGAACAAAGCCAGGATGTTCTACAGTGGGTTTTATTCCTCTTCAAATCAACTTGAAGCACATATATTGGAGACCTTCCAAAGTGACACTCCAACTGTAATTACCAGAGAGGGGGTGGGAAGGTCAACATCTCCTGCTAATGAGTCAAACAGTAGCTTGCCTTTCCTTACTCATAAAGGCTATTTTAAGAAGAGGAATTCTCCTTTAAAACTGATTGATTTCAAAACTGAAAAGAAAAAAATATCTGAAAAATTAGGAAAACTGCATCAGAATTTCAGCCATTTAAAAAAAAATCTGATTATTTCTCAATAATAGATTTCTTAAAAAAAAAAGTTAAATCCTCTCCTTGTCAAAGATTAGCCTAATATCCAACAGATAGAGAATCATTTTACTGCTCATTTTTCAATGACCTCTTTTCCATGACACCCCAAAGCCAGAGTAATTCAATATCCTTATGTTTCATACACAGAATACCACAATATGCCTGCATACAGTACTGCAAACACTTCAAAGACTGACACAGCCTAAATCCAATGTTATTGATTCAAAAGAAATGAACTCTGCCACCGTTCAAGCTGCCTTTATTTACACACAAATTCCATCACTAACAAGAGGTACAGAAATCACCTTCCTATGAGATCCTCTAAAATACACTGAGTTTTCTGAGCCTCCCAAGCTAAAGTAATCAATATTTAGCATAAAAAAAACCCAGAGTTGGACACTGTTGAGTGTTATATTTTAAAGTGTTAACTTAAGAAAAAAATTTTAAAACAAATGCTGGTGAAAGAAAGGAGATATAGGTAGTTCTGAGATACTTATGCTCGCATATTCTACAAGTTTAGAATTTAAGACCAAAAAGAGTAAGCCTAGAGAAAAGCAAGTGTTCTGTCTCAGAAATATTTAGGCTGAAGAATTTTAGACAATTCCTGCAGCTGTCGTCTCTTCACACAGCCTGTAAAGTCTCCACAAGGATTCAACAAGATTAAAGGAAAGTTTCAGCAGCCATCCTTACCAAACATTCAATCTATTTTGACTGGCTTTATGCCAGAGTGTGTAAAAGAAACCCTGACAGAAGTTCTTCCTGCAACAGCAGAACATTTATTTCAATAAACTTCTCCTTGACCTTTCTGCACCCTTCTCTATCTTTTCTATTAAAAACACCCAAACAAAACCAACTCAAGCATTCTGTTAATTAGGAAACAATCTCCTTTCCCCCCAAAACATGCTACTGCTGGTATTCCCTGTTCCACAGGAATAATCTCCGTTCTGAATGATTTTACAAGGAGGATGCTGTTCTTGCTGAATGTAAATCTGTGTATGAAGAGTCCACTGGACTCAGTTCCCTCTGCTCTTAAAAGTACTTTTAACACAATATACTAACCTACATTTGATTTTTGATGTCAAAAATTTTATTATGTCAGCTGGGCCTTTAATTTCTTAAGTATTTTTAAATGTTGGTTTTAAATTTTTTTTTTTAAGTCAGCTGTACTTTACAGTAATTTTCATGAGCTGAATAAATCTGACTGGTAACTGGATAATAAGGCTTTGTTCAGCAACATGGTTGTCTTCAGTACAAAATCTCAGTCCTAATTAATGCTACTGTCACTTTCCACTTAAAATTGTAAGAGGACCTACACAATTGTTTCTTGTGCCATGCCAATTTTTCACTGCAGCATAAATAAATTGGTCAATGGAGCTACACTTTCATAAAGAAAACTTTTATTATAATTATGGAAATTCTAACAGCCATAGCAATTTTTCTATTTAATTCTAATAACTGGCCTTGTTGACAGCAAAGACAAATTTCCTAGAATATAACTATAATAGATGGGTCTCTTTTTTCTATGTGAACATTCAGTATATTTCACAATTCACTTCTAAGCAATTAAAAATTACATACAAATGTAATGAAGCACAATTTTTAAAAACCGGAGGGAGGTGAAAACCTCAATTTCTTTTATAATTAATTCTGCATTAAAAAATTAAGATTTTACTTCCTTTTTTCCCCACAAAGGCTTTTCTACCTTCCACAGCACATTAACTCCAAAAGAAGGGATGCCTACCATTAAATTATTTTAAGTCTGGAGAATATGTCTATGCTGTAAGCAAGCTCAGTGATGCCATCAATATTAACACTGCCATTTGACAGCTTCAGGCTGAATTATAAATCTCCTTTCTAAAGTGTAACACTTAGCCTTCCTACCATGTACCTCTGGTGTTTCTCTCTGAAATGGTGCTTCATACTTGTGAATGAAAACTTTTTACTTCTCCAGTTTCCGTATATTTTTGTCCCTTTAAAGATTTGAATGCGAAGTCAAAAATTACTTCAGAGTATACTTTCAATTCTAATGGCATTTTAGTCATGGATGTTGATGTAATGTACATTATAACGAGACTTTACATTACAGTTCCTTACTCTTAAGTAACATATCTTTAATTCCTAAAATATATCAGACATGAAAGAGCAACATTTGCTGAAGTGTAAAAAGTGGGACAACTCTACAAAGTACCTAGAGAGCATCCAACCCAAATCTCAACCACATTAATTTCTATAATTATACAAATAACAGAAATCAGGAGAGTCCAAAAGCAGAATTTTCAGACTATCAAAGAACTGTAAGATCAGTCTGTCACAGCCCAGCCACATCAATAACCTGCAAGGGGAGAAGGAACCAGCTCCAGCTCCTTGGAGCATTAACTTCATTTTCACTTGTGGCCATCTGGGGATGCAGAGTAATATTAGCTTTGAGAACACAAATGCTGGTTGTATCACCAAGTAACACAATATGCTGTCATTTCTTTTTCCATTTCTATTTAAGGCATTTGCTCCATCCACACAATCCTATGAATGGAGTGCCAACAGCATGCCTAAGGAAAAAAAAAACAACAATACCAAAAAACAACTAAGTTAAAAATACACTAACCTGATTTGATTGCCCGGAAAGGTAAGGTTCAAAATCGTTGTCATGAACTGTGTCCTTCTGGTGTAACGAACCATTTTGTACTACAAAAAAAGGGTTACAGCACATTAGAACACCAGCAGAAGCACTGCAGCAATGATGTTCCACCCTATGCTACTTTAGGAAAAGCTATATTTCTTCTGCAAACCAGGAAGACTCATAAAAAGACCAAGGGATGACATTTCCCACCCCCAGATAGTTTCTCTTTATATTACTGCTTATAAAACAAAGTTTGAGTAAATTTAAAGAATCAGTCATTAAAAAGTCTACAGCTGAGAGTGAGTAAACAACTCATGTGAATGAACTCCAAACAAAAAATCATTATTGAGAACAATTTTGTGAAAAAAGATTGGGAAACAACATCTATTGTTCTGGCCCATAATTAGAACCCACAAACTCACAGTTCTCCCAGCGTGTGTTATTCACTGCTTAAGCTGGCTAAAATAAGATGAGCTGAGGTTACATTTAATTATGAAATGAAGACTGGTAAGTGCTTTGGTATCCTGATATTTTCAGGAAAACTTAAGTTTCAACGTTCTCATCTGTAAAATAAAGATATCTGCCATAAAATCCTACTTCAGCATAAAAGAATGTCTGATAAGCATTTGAAACCCATTACTGAATGATATACAAATCTAAAATGGCTATTAGGCCCCTTCAAATAATTTCCTGTTTTTTTTCAATTTGAAAAAACAAGGTCAAATATACAGCGTGATAGTTGCTGTATTCACCTTTTTCATAGAACAGCTGAACTAAATATAAAATTACACCAAATAAGGCATTTAGCAAACAAGTTTGGGAATTTAGCAGAGTATTTCTGCAAAGTTTGTCATGGGGAGTAGAGGTAAAAGAGTTTACAAAACAGTGAATGTTCCTTCAACTAGAAGGAGCTGGATTTTCAAGGCGGGTTAAGATGTATTAAAAAGCATTTATGAGTTGGATATTATTACTTTCTAAGTTCTAACAGCTACATATTTGTTAGCAATCACACTAAAAATGAAGGTATTTTTTAGATGATTTGTCACCAAGTTTAATTTCAAATGAAGCAGAACAGTTATAGAAGTGCCTATTATCTCATCAGAAGTCACCCACCTTTGAAGTTCCCTAAATTATTACATTTATGGTCTTAAGTAAATATCTCAGCCAACAGCAGAGCAGCAACACAACTGTTTCCACAGAGCATGCAGAAGTAGGTAAAAATACACATATATTGTACAGGGATATCCTTGTGACTTTAAGTAGCAGCCTGCTTCATCTCAAACGAGGAGAATTATTTAGTAGCAACACACAGTCCCTCTTCCCCCACACCCCTTCAGTGGGATGCAGGCGAGCTCTGATGAATGGCAGTCGATGTTATTTTTGAAACAAAGCACACATTCCCTCATTCCCAGGTGTCTTCCACACAGAGAAACAGCGGTACATTTCTGCTCACCTACAGCTACCTGTGTAATTGAGCTGTTACAGTAACAATTTAAGCGGCCAGATCACAGCGTGATTTCTCACCTTTATTATCCTGTCCTTTCGGTCTCTGGGAAGCCACAGCACGTGATTACGGGAGAAAAAAATGAAATAAAAAAGTTAATTTCAAAAAAAACCGCTTATATTGTCATAGCCACTGCAAACCCCACAGCTTCTAAGGACGGGGAAGAGACTTAGAAAAATGACCAGCAGCATCTCAAGGTTTGTTTGGACCAGGGCTGGAGCAACGTGTTCCACGTATCACTCAGCACCGGCCTTCCTGAGAAATGGCCCCGGCTCCGGGGAGGAGGCGGGAACGCGCTGTGCCCACGGGGGAAGTTCAGGAGAACGACGGAGCCCGAAAGCAGCCGAGGGGGAGAAGAAAAGCCCGGCGGGGCCCGCCAGCCGCAGGCCCGGGAATCCCCCCGCCCACGGGCCGCCTCGCCGCTCACTCACCTGAGGGTCAACGCTTGTGGCAGACATAATTCATGCACAGGGCCGCCGTGGTTCAGCAGAGAGCGCCGGGGGACGAGGCAGGGCCGCTCGGCGCGGCGCGGAGCTCCGGGGCCTGGCGGAGGGGCGGCGGCGGCGCCTCCTCTCCCCTCAGGCGG
>VXBU01005400.1:2330992-2400028 GCA_013400315.1 Bombycilla garrulus
GGCTGCGGTGACGTCAGCGCCGAGCGCGCGGGGCGCGCCGGGAGCGCACGGGGCGGGGAGCGGGGAAAGGCGCGCGGGGCGGTGGCGCCCGGTGCGCGTGCGCGGCAGCGCTGAGGGGACTGAGGGGACTGAGGGGGAATGGCAGGCACCGCGCCGCCAAGGGTCTCGCTACAGGGCTGCTCGGCTGGGCGGCGGGAGGCTGAGGCACAGCTCCGCGCCGTATGCCGCTTCCTCCCGAGGAAAGGGTTCTTCACCCTTTCCTTCGTGGTCGGGCACTGGGACGGGCGTCCCAGGGATGTGGTCGCAGCACCGAGCCTGGCAGAGTTTAAGATATGTGTGGTCAACGGTACATGGTGGGATTCTGGGATGCAGTGCCAGGAGTTGGTCTCGATGGTTCTTGTGCGTCTCTCCCAGCTCAGAATATTCTCTGATTCTGTCCTCTCTCCATTCCTCTCTCAGCCTTTGCGAGGTCTCTGCCGACAGGCTCGGCCGTGTAAGTTCACAGGATCACTGAATCACTGAGACAGAATCACTGAGTTTCCTGAGTTGGAAGGGACCCAGGATCACAGAATCTATTAGGCTGGAAAACACCTCTGAGACCATCGAGTCCAGCCTGTACCCAGCACCCCTGGTCAGCTACAGCAGGGCACTGAGTGCCACGACCACTCTTCCTTCCTCCAGGGACGGTGTCTCCGTTTCACCCATTCCAATGTATAATCACTCTTCCTGTGAAGGAATTCGTCCTGATACCCAGCCTAAATTCCCCCAGGCGCAGCTCAAAACTCGTCTCCTATTGACAGCAAGGATCATCAAAGCCCAGCTCCTTTCCTGGCACAGGACAGCCCCAACAATCCCACCTTGTGTTTGAGAGCATTGTCCAAATGTCCTTGATCTCCCTCAGGCTCGGTGCTATGATCCCTTTCCCGGGGAGCCTGTTCTATTCACACAAGAGCTTTGGGAGACCCACTTGCCCTCACACCAGCCCATGGTAGCCACGGCCAGGATACCCTGGCAGAGGATCACAGCCAGTCTGACCACTGGCGGCAGCCACCCTCAACATGGGTTTTTATCAGATTAATTCTTCTTTTTTCCCCTTCCACTTGTTTTGCAGAACCTGGGTGGAATTTGGGCCCCTTAGCCCAGTTTATGTTGATTTCAGCAGGGTCAAGGTCTAAGTCCTGCACATTACAAAGTCTTGTAAATCTCCGTGCTTAATTTTGGAAGTAAAAGTGGAAAATTCTGGTCCTTGTGGAATACACTAAATGACACAATCATTCTTTATACACAGTTACAACAGAGTCTTCTGTATGTTCACATTTGGAAACTGAGTTTGTACTTACCATTCTAATAAAATATATGAAATGAAGAGTCCACTTTTGTCCTTTTTCTGATCAGACATCCAGAGATAAGAAAGAAAGAGCAGTGTTTTAATCCTCAGCACCATGACATGCTTTAGGTTCTCTGTTTGACTTGGGTAGCAAGTAATAATTGGTATTTTCCTAGAATCCCAGAATGGTTTGGGTTGGAAGATGCCTCAGAGATCATCTTGTTCCAATCCCTGCCGTGGGCAGGGACACCTCCCACAAGACAGGGTTGCTCCAAGCCGTGTCCAACCTGGCCTGTGCCAATTAATTCCGATTGCTTTTGATGTAATTGTGAAGCAAGCCCATAAATCCGTGCTGTGGGCAGTCCCTGAGCGAGCTGGAAAGTCTGTCCAGAGAACAGAGCTTCAAAAAAACAGGACAAAAAAAAGAAAATGTATCAGCGTGGCTGGAGAAAGGAATGTGTGTAGAAGGAGAAGGGAAGGGCTGGGTGTCTGGGTGATGGGCACTGCTCTGAAGTCCATGTGATTGTGTATGTTCACATCTCGATATAGAAACGATGTGACTGTGAATCATCCTCGCCAGGAGAGCATGTGGGCAGAATGTTACAGCTCTCTCTGCTTCAGCATCCCAACACACAGGGGGCTGCTCTTGGGCTGTACCTGTCAGATTACACCCAAAGGCAGCATGTCACATATATACATGCATGTACACATCTCAGTCTTTGTGGGAATACATTTTTTCCTGTTGCATTTGGAAAATCCAATTTTTTTTTCTTCCTGGTAATGCTAAGAATGATCTTGTCTATCCGTTGAGAAGTGTATAGTCTTTTAGAAATAAAACCAATAAGATAAAAAGTCTTAGTTGAAGGATATGGAAAAGGCAATATTCATATTTTATATACATTGTATAACTTAGGATTCTCTTGGAGTGTAACACTGTAACCCAGGGGGGAACAAGGGGTTTGGTTTTGTCTTAGTTCAATAAAATGCATTCTTCTAGTTTAAGAAAAAGTTGTACTGATCTTTTTCTTCCTTTGCTGACACTCTGAAATCTCAGAAGACTTCACGTGTAAGCTACAGCATACTTTTGTTGGCTTTTTATTATTTGTTTTTAATTTAGGTTTTACAGGAATTTTATGCAGCCCTCTCTGTTAGGAACATGGAAGAAAATCAAATATAGCCATAATGAAATCACCTCCCTCCTGCACCCTACACCCCTGCGGAATGTTCCCAAACCAAGGACCCAGCATTCACTCCCATCATTTTAGGGTGAAAAATAAAAGCAGACACACAGAGAAATTGTATCTGTTCCCCTCTCCTGTTTCTCATGTCACTGACACATTGTTTGTGCAAACATGAGGAGGGAAATCATATGCAAAGAGTGTGGCCTGTGAACAGTTCCCATCTGACATCAGCATCACACATGCTGTTCCCTGCAAGACAACTTCCCTGGAAAGCTGTGGCACGGAGCTCAACAGAGCAACGACTGAGCACAGGGACTCTCCCTGTCTCCCTCCTGATCTTCATCCTTTGGCAGCTCCTTCTTGCTGCTGTCCTGGGCTTTCCATTAAAATTGAAAGGTCAGTCTGTCTTTGGTTACCTCATTGTGCATTTTTCCTTTCAGCTCTTTGCAGTGACTTCAGGTTGCTCCGTTGTCTTTCTTCCGCGTTTTTCAATCTTGCTATTGATTATTGATACGGGGACAAAATAAACTCATTCCAAGCCAATTTGCATGGAGAAAAGCAGATGATTGTAGTGTGAATAGCTCAAGAATAGATCTTTCTGCCTGTTGCCCAAGCAATATTCAGGCAGCCAGGCACATGCTCTGCAATAAAAACACAGTCCAAACTATAGCAGGATTTAATTGGAAAATCAGATGTTCTATGGTTCTTGATGGCTGATTTTCTGCCAATTATAAAGTAGGATGAGCTCCATTAGAATCACAACAATGCCTGACAAATCCTTCTTTACAGGTAATTTAATGGCTGAATGGTGGATCTGTGGCCACACGTGGGTAAGATTCTCTTCTGATGAGCTGTTGGTTTTATATGTGAATAATTTGGAGTTGCAATACCACTCAGTTTAGTGAGGCTCTGGGTCTTCTGTTCCTTGGAGTAGGTAAAGGGAATAGAGCCCAAATGTGAGGCTCCTCCATGTCAGAATCAGAAGGAATTGGGAAATTATCAAAGTCAGTCAGAGAGAGAGGAAGAAGCACAATTCATCTTTGGGGAAACTTACCAGGTGCTACTTAGGAAGAAAAGAACAAGGGACTATAATTTCTATTTTCCATGCTCACTGTGGGGATGTACTTAGCCCTACAGTTCTCTCCTCAAATTTTAATTTGTATTCCCAATCCCTGTGCTGCTGCTCAGGCCTCCGAGCACTCTGCATGCTCTTTGGATCGTTGGATTGTTGATCTGCTGATAATAGGCTGGACTTCATTCAATTTGCAGCAGCAGTGAACTTTTACAGATTTTTTTTCAAGTATTCAGAACGTTATAGGAAACAAACAAACAAAAAAAAGCAACAAATACTGGGTGGGGTTTGGGGTTGTTCTTTATTTCTTTTTTTTTTTCTCATGATTATTGGGTTCACTAGCAAAGGCAAGAAGATGGGCTAGAAAACTGAATGAAGAGAAAAAATGACCATTGAAAAAGAAACTCACATTTTTCAGCTCCAAAAGACATTTAGAAAAATAGAAGAGAAGCTATTTTCTACAAACACTTTCCTTTGAAAAATAAATGAACAGTGGTCAACCCACCCTTCAATAGCAAAACTATTTTTTATAATAGGCTGGACACTGAAACCATTAAGTTTTTTTTATTTTAAGGCCAGTTCCTCACTGATTTTTTGAGTATCTGCTGTGCTTTGCAGATTTTCCTTTTCTTATGTACTGTGCTCTGTTCTGTGGGCTGGGATATTAATAGGATTTGATTTGAAGCACTTTCATGAATCACGTTGCAGGCTACATTTAGCTATTCCTAACTATTACAATACCTAAAGTTTTGAGGCAATCAAATGCCATGGTAGTGGGGGCCAAGGGGAAGAATTAGGGCAAGAGATGAAAAGATTTGAATCCCTAGGAAATCACTTCAGAAAACAGGTATTTGTTACTCACCTGTGTGTTATTTCCAGCAGTCTCTATGTACAGCATGCGTACTTTTTACAAGAGCACACAGTGATAGGATAAGGGAGAAAGGCTTTAAACTAAAAGAGGAGAGGTTTAGATCTGATATTAGGAAGAAGTTCTTTACTCAGATGGTGCTGAGGCTCTGGCACAGGGTGCCCAGAGCAGCTGTGGCTGTCCCATCCCTGGAAGTGTGCAAGGCCAGGCTGGACAGGGTTTGGAGCAGCCTGGGACAGTGGAAGGTGTCCCTGCCCATGGCAGGGGGTGAAATGAGATGAACTTTCAGGTCCCTTCCAACCCAAACCATTCTGGGATTCTATGATTTACTTCATAGCAACATTTTCCAGGCTTCCTGAATGAACAATTGTTAATGTGTGGAAATAAACCATTTATTATTATTGATGCATTATTTTTTTTTCATTATTATTAAGAAGTCCACTGAGGGAAGTACAATGAGGAAGGTGTTGATAGGCAGAAAAGATCCCTGTAGATCTTCTATAGCAGAACTTGTGGGAAAAGAAAAACTTGGGCTGCATGAAACAGCAAAGAGACTTTCTGAGCTTTGCCCTGCCCTGAGGAAATGACTTTTTGCTTGTCCCAGGGGTGACCAGTCACTTTTCAGTGTGTCTTGTCACTATTCACTGGGTTGCATCCTGTTTCCTGTGCGCAGTGGATTTGTTTTATGGATGCTGTGGAGCTCTGTGTCAACACCCAGCAGGGCTGGATGTGCTTTGGTCCCTCAGGGCTGCCCGGGGAGGCAGCTGAGCAGACGGGCTCCCTCAGGGGTGTTCTGAGGCAGGAGCTCCCCAGAGAGCAGCAGTGCAGGTGCTGTGCTGCAGGACCAGACCTTAAGGAGGAGGGAGAGGGAGGACAACACACGAGGAAAAGGCAGCCAGGAGAGGAAAAGAGAGGCCCTAAAAGGAGAAACAGCAGCAGACATCTGTGTATAGGGCTTTAGGTGTAATGGTTTTGTCTACTCTGCTTCAGGCTGCAAAGCAGTTATATCACAGGGTCTGAGTGTTTTATTCTGAAAAATGGATGCACATCTTAATAGCAGCTAACATCTGAGCAAGTGGGGATGGGAACTACGCCATAAATTTGCTTGATACCCAGTCCCTTTACACATCAGTTCAGTGGCAAGCTGTGGTGTCTCCTTTTGTGTTCCAGCCTCTTTGTTTCTTCACCAATGCCAACTGATACCTTTTTCCCTCCTGTTATAAAAGCCTCTTTCCTCAGCAAACTCCTAATTTATTAATGAAAGCACAATAGTCTTCCTCGAGCTAAGCCACACAGAACACCTTTAGCCCCTTGCAGATGTGTAGCACCTCAAAGGTTGGAGATGCTGAATTCTGCTGGAGTTTTTCCAGGGGCTCCAGTCACTTCAGTGCTTTCAAGCTCTTCATTATGCAGTCTCCAGATATACTCTGGCCCTTGTATTTATTGATTGTTTTCCTTCCGAATCAGATTGATCGCAGCAAGCAGATTTTTGATTAATTATGTTTATATTACTTTCTTCATCAAGTGTTTCCAATCACTCTCTAGTGATGGCACGGTTGATCATTATCACTGATCTGTCCTGGGCTCCTGATTGATGTTTACTGCTTCCCACATTTGTTTATCACCAGCTCATGACACTCCTCATTTTAAGAAGCGTTCAGAAGTTCAGTAGGACATCTAATGCTCTGAAAAGAAACTGGAAATGTATGACTTGCTAAAAAAGATCAGGATAAGTTGCATACAGCAGATTACTGAATGTTATTTGCTTTCCAAATTTTGGTCTGCTAAAATAAAACCCTATATCCTTTATACATGGTGGCTTGGTTTTACTTGCTCTCAGAACCACATTTGATGTCATTTCCTCTTCTGCTGCATCTCACTGGTCCTCCTCAGCTCTCCTCTGTTGGTGAAGTGTTCCCCCCAAAACCACATGAGTGTATCCCCACAGATAATCAACCTTAAACCTGTCCTGAAGCTTTTATGATGGAGGAATGTTATGTATATAAGAAAAAACAAAACAAAACAAAACAAAACAAAAAACTACTTCCAGAAACAGACCAATGTTGTCAATTAACCTAGAAGCTGCTTTTGAGCTCCTCTGAGATTTACACAGCTTTTCCTTTTTTAACCATCAGGCTGGGGCTTCCCCCAAAACAGCTGGAATTGTGCACACCTTTGGGAAGCCCTTTGAGGGTATAAGCAGTAGAAGATGAGCTCATTGCTTGTAAAAAGTGTCATAAAATCAGAATTATCAATCACTCTTATTGATTAAAAGGTGATTTGCTACAACCTGTCAGCAGACCCCAGGCAGCCTCTGCAGGATTTCGTTAACTCTGCCTCTTGGATTTTTAGGATGCATTCTTCGAAAATCAGCATAGACTTAGAAAGGACAGGATCCGTGGAGTGGAAGATAATGTGCAATTGTCTTCATATGTATTTTATTACAAAGAAATACACTAAGGACAAACCTCTCCAGCACATTCTCTTGTTACAGGATTCTGTAAATGTCATATAAAAGCACTGCCCTCTACTGCTCAGGGGCTTTCATTAACGAGTGTCTAATTAGCAAAACCCCAACACTGTCTTTTTTCATGAGAATGATTGTATAGGCTTTCCTATAAAAAAAATACTCTGGATCTTTTTATTAAAAGCAAAATGCTAATTTATCATTTCTAAGAAACATGAACCACCGTGTTCTTATGTTTGCATGGAGAACTGATGTTTTGTCAAAAGTTTAGCAGAAGCTTTATGCATCTTCTCAGGCAATGGTAAAGGAAGACATATTTTCAAGTAATTACACCTTTCAAAACTATCCTTAAAATCTTCCATTTTGTGGAATTGTGACCACAGGAAGGCAAAGGAATAGGAGGATTTCAAGTTGTGAAGATGCAACTGTAGCACAAGACTTGATTCCCAAAGTAAAGGCAACACAATCTGTTCAAGCTGTCTGGAGAAAATTCTTGTTGCTATTTATCTGCTAATTTTACAGCACATTTTCTTAAGAAATGTAAGGTGCAAAACACATGTGAAAACAAGCTGAAAAAGATGCAGAAATACTGGTAATAGAGTCACAGCAAAACAGGGAGGTGACAGCCATTATATCATAGGAGTCAGAATGCCACACCTGGCACTAGACTGAGTTTTAATGTGTTATTTTCTGGAGAAAATTTGAGCTTAACTTTATACCTTTGCCTTGTGACTCCTTTTTATAAAGATGAAATTGGGATTCCTTGGCCAATAGAGAACTTCAGTCCATCCCAACCAATTGGGGGCCACTAAGCATTATAAATGGCTTCTGTCAGGTGGGCTCACTTACTCCTTGGCAGTGTTTCTGCTTTGGGTGAGACTTGAAGAGGGAAGAATTTTGTGTGAAGCTTGTGGCATTGCGACAGTTTTAAATCATGGAAGCCTTCTGGGGTTTAGTTAGCATGTTTCAGGTAAAATTGGTGTGGATTTTTTGTTGTTGTTTGGTTTGTTGGTTTTTTTTGTTTTTTTTTTTTACAAATAGTTTTATTTTTATTGTGCTAGTTGTTGGTATGAGCTGGAATGTTGCTTTGGCTTTGTATTGTTATGTAAGTTGTGGTAGAATACTGGGTTTTAGTGGGGTTACAGCTATTCAGAATTTTAATTTGGTTTGGAGAGTCTCGTTAGCAGACTTAATGAATCTTCTGCAGAGTATATGAATATGCAGGTAAAGCACAATGGGCTTCTTAATAAGCAAGAGATAAATATATTTGTTCTCTTGTATTGTACCTCTTAATAGAAAAAACCTTTTGTGTAAAAAATAATTTTCTTTGTGAAGACACAAAGCAAAAGCTGTGAAGCTTGCTCTCAAGTGCTTTCTTGGTGGAGGAAGCCTAAAATAACCTGGCCATCATCTCTGTGAAACCCAAATTTTGTTGCAGTTTAAGAATTACAGCTTTTGCTTTGTTAGGGCTCAAGATGAGAGCAGCGCTGATTGTGGAGCTGTGCCTGATGAACCAGCTTCTGTGTTCTGGGTGCAAAATCTGCTGTGAAGGCAAACAATCTGCCTCTCCTCGCTTTGCTTAGTTTGCAAATTCAGCTGGGCAGCAGGGGCTAACGTGGGCTTTAGAGCTTTCTGTCTCCATGGACTTTTCCTCATACCAGTAATTAAGTAGTCCTTGAGTAGCTTCTTTATTGTATTAAGTAAAGCACAGTTTCTGAAAGAGACTTTTAGAGCATTTTCTTCCAGTCCTGGTTTCTGTCCCTGTCATTATAGAAGGAAATTCTGGTTGGTAATGAACTTTCTCTTCCTTGCTACCTCTTATCATGAGAGGCACATGGGTGCGTAAGTTTGGTTTTGCTTTTAAAATCTTACTGAATGTGTAATTCCTATGGAGGACAGCTGTGGCGTTTGTGACTAAAATGACCTGTAAGCTTTTTTTTTTCCTCCCTAAATATTCTGTGCCTCTTAATGAGGAGAAATAGTTCTTCAGAGATGCTTCTGGCCTGAGTGTTTCTTAAGCCTCCTCAGAGTCTCTGGGATGGTGTTTGCTGCAGAGTAGCTGCTGCATTTATGGTCTCCACTTGTTTGTATTTTACTCTGCACTGCTGTAGTTAGCTGTTATTTTAATGTGCTGTCCCAGCCTTGAAAAATTCTAGCTTTTAAAGGTGTGTATTTATATTTTTTTCTCCTTGATTTACCGTTTTCCTGTGTGATGTTTTGGGGTCTGTGTGCTAATAATGCTTAGCCTTAGAAGTCCCACTTCCTTGGGTTAAAAACACCTATGGGGAAGGGATTTTGAGGGCCTTCAATTTTAAAAACAAAGGGGTTGATTGCACCTTTCACTTGGTCACACTGTGTAGGGATTTCACTCCAAAGGAATTACTTTGTTCCTGGTTCTCAGCTGTGTCATTGTAGGGCCTTCTGAAAGTGTCTTTGCCAGCCCAGGGAAGGTGTTGGGAGCAGGGGCTGAGTTGCAGTTCAGCTCAGTCACCCAGGGAAGGGCTGTTACCTTCAGCAGGATGAGAGCCTGGAGAATCAGGCACTTGGGAACTTCTTTAACTTTGCTCTTGCACAGAAGTAGCAGAGGCTATGTGACTATGGCAGAATATGACAAAAACTAGAAAATCCTTGGTTTAAGGACACCACCTCATAGAAACTGCACCCAGTTATCTTGGACTGTGGCTTGGAAAAGTTCTCTTTTATAGACCTATTTCTAGATAATCACTGCTTAATAATCATGATAGTAAAGACATGAGAAATGTGATGTTTTGTGTGGTGTTTGGCTGCAAATGGGAGATTGAGACATGATTTGTTTGGGTGTGGCTGTTCTGTTTTATTATGACGCCTGCTTTGGGGACTAAAAAGCAGAGCCTTTTAATGCTAGTTTAAAGGCTTAGCAAAATGGCTGGGGATTTATCTTGTGGATCAGATGCCAGAGGCTGGCTTGGCTCAGCTTGGGAGGAGCACAGGTTTTGCCCTCCCCTCTCTGTTCCATCTTTCCCGTAAATTGGCAGAGGGCCTTGGAAAGAGCTGGACTCTTCCCGTCAGGCACCAGCGAGGGCTCAGCAAAAGTTCAACAGCAAAGAAACACCAGATCTGTGGCTGGGCTGCAGTTCCACAACAAGCTGAGCTTTGTTGCGAGCAGGAGCTTTCCAGAATGTGCACGGGGATGGGGAATAATAACGTGGGGTGAGCGCTGGGCACGCAGCTGACTGCTCTGGGCTCTCCCTCCTCTCTTTCAGAGCACGGCCATGGGCGATGCAGCACCCTCAGAGCAGCCGGAGCCCCGGGCTGCTCGCTGCCAGCTCTTCGAGCCCAGCATGAGGAGCGAGGCCAGGAGGCTGAGGACTTTCCAGCAGTGGCCCCGCACCGCCCCCGTGTCAGCGCAGGGCCTGGCCAAGGCTGGATTTTTCTATGTGGGCCCCAGGGATGAAGTGCAGTGTTTCTGCTGTGGTGGTGTCCTGAAGGACTGGAGACCTGGTGATTGTCCCGTAACAGAGCACCTGAACTTCTTCCCTTCCTGTAAATACCTCTGTGGTGAGGATGTTGGGAACCAGGGGATGCCGTCCCTGCAGGGGATCTTTGACACTGTGGATGGGCAGTTCCTGAGTGTCTTGCAGGGGATAGTCGGTGAGGGGACAGCCCTGCCCGATGAGCCAGAGTACCCTGACATGGTGACAGAGGAGATGAGACTGTCTACATTTGAGAACTGGCCGCGAAATTCCAACGTGCATCCAGACCAACTGGCTAGAGCAGGGTTCTTTTACACAGGTAGGTGCTCTGGGGAAATGTCCTGAACTCTTATTCAAGTTAGCTTTTGAAAGTGTCACTGTTTTATTGCTCTCACAAATACCTGTATGTGTATTATTGCTAAAAACCACATCCTTCCTTCTGCCTGAGCTGCTTCTCTTGCTGCTTGTGGAGAATTCGTTTCAACATTTAACTCCTGTTTGGGTGCTGAGGGGTCCACTAGTAAATACCTCCTTTCCAGCAGGAGAGGAAAAGGTGATGTGTTTTAAACAGATGTTTTACTGATGGAAAAGTGTGTGCTTTAAGATCCACTGAGTGTATTTAGTCCTTGCACTTCTAAAGGACTTGAGGAGTTTGCTTGGCTTGTCATGTTTTGGATAGGCTGTGTCTTGCACTGAAGCCTTTTCTTCTCAAAACCCCAAATCTGAGTGACAGCTGTATGGAATCAGCCCATCTGCCTGTTGCTGTGGTTTGTTTCTCTAAAGACTCTTCATTTGAAACACAGAAATCAGTTTGGTTTTTTTTGTTGTTGTGGAAAACTAGCAATATTTCTTGTAATCACGTGCATGTGAATATCAACGTAATATTATTCTTTCCCTTTGAGAATGCTTTGCTGGTTAGGTAACAGGTTTGAAGAAAGATTCCTCTCTGAATTGACCAGTCAGAGGAAATATTTGCACTGTGGCAGGTTGTGGTTAGTGATCCAAGTGTGTTCACAGGGGTGGCTAATTACAGCTCTGCTCTAAGGGCAGACAGGGGGATTGGCTGGGGCTGTGCATGTGAGCTCAGCTGCTCCCATAGGTGCTGCCTGTTAGCTTGTGACCCCCTTCTGGAATCATCTCAACCCTCTGCAGCTCTGGGAGCTCGGACTGAGCCCTGCCCCTGTACACTGTGCTGGGCAGTGGTCATGTGTTCTTCTGTCCAAAGCCTGTGTTTTGTGTTGAGTTCTGTGCAGGTTCTCTCCCAGGGTTAGTGTAGGGTATGTGGTGTCTCAGGTGTCAGATAACCTCTTGATCTCCCTTTCAGGACAAGGAGATGTAGTGAGATGTTTTTACTGTGATGGAGGCGTGAGGAGCTGGTCCTACGGAGATGATCCTTGGAGGGAACATGCCAAGTGGTACCCAGAGTAAGTCAGTCTTGGTTAACAAATACCCCTCACAGCAAGGCCAAATGATAGGTCATGCATTTCACACTGATGCTTTTCTTTCATCGGATAGAAATATTTATATCTTCTCACCTTAAAAGCAAAATAAAATGCTCAAGCTCAGGGGGAATGGCACAGTTCAGACCTGAGATTCTCTAATTTGACCTAGAGCTCACCATCTAAGAGTTCAATAAAAATTACTTTGGAAGAGCTTTCATTACTCCTACTCTGAGGTACAAGAAGAAATGTACTGTAAGCCTTGGGTTTCTGCAGCAGTTCTTGTTTCTTTCCTGTGAACTGCTCTCTCATCACAGTTCCTGTGGTCTGTTCTAAAGCATGTTACAACTGAGCTCATCCTGGGCCACAATGAAGACTGAACTAAGAGGGGGGATCATGATCCTCCTGGCGTCAGCCTTTGTGCAGGAGGTGGGCAGGTGAAACACCTGGCACCCTGTCTAATGGATATGCAGCAGTTTGCTCATTGCCTGTAACACTCTTTGCTTCTGAACTTCAAACTGCTGCTTTCACTTGGGAGGTCCTGTACTAATGTATTGAAACTCTTCTGCTCATAGGTGTGAATTTTTACTGCACTCAAAGGGGAGAGAATTTGTTAGCAGCATTCAGGCGACCTTTTCTACCACCCTGCTGGCTCCAGTGAGTCATGAATATTTTGTGTGCAGTGGATTAGGTTTGGTAGATGGGAGAGTTTTGAACACGTGCTTCTCTTTATGTATCATTTTCAGAGACATTCCTGGGATCAGACTGAGCAAGACTCCTCTCCTTCCCAAGGTCAGTGCTGTAATTCTGTGGTGTTTTATCCTCTGGTGAGTGTGGTGTAGTCAGAGTTCCACCAGCCCACCTCAGCTGCTCAGCCCTCTGTAGGCTTGGTGCTTGTGGGATGTTTTGATAATCTGGAAGCTGTTTCACTTTGTTTCTTTGGCTAGAGACCATTTCCTAAAACCAAAGTTACTTGTTCTTGTGAGACCTCTAAGTCCAGAGACACTTAGCTAGTCTGGATAATCATGTGAGTTTTGAGAGCTTACCTAACTTACCTTTGGCTTTTGCATGCTCTTGCTGTTGATGTCTGTCTGTAAAGTCCTTCACTACAGCATTTGAAACATGCTTGATCAGAAACCAAAGAACAGTAGAGGGCCTAGATGTTCATGAAAACATTGATCCTGGGGTTTATTCCCATTTATCGGTTGCTCCCAGGAATGTAAGTAGGTGAAGTTTTGCTCCCATAAGCTTAAGCAAGACTTGAGCCTTTGAAGAGACTGCCAGCTGAATTTCCTGCTGTTCTTACTGATGAGTGGTTGAGGTAGGAGAGACTTTAGTTGGGATGCTCCACTTGATGTTCATGAAAGCAGTTCTGAGGCTTCTGTTCTGGGATGTGAAAATAGAGATAAGGATCCTGGACTGATGTCAAACACAGGAGACTGTTCACTGATAAAGTTAAATAAACAATCCAACATAAGTGTCTGGGCTTTTATGAAATTGGCCTTGATTAACTTTCTTGTGAATAATGATTTGAAGTAAAAAAAGTGGAAGTTAATCTAGCTATTTGGGTAGCTTGAGGAGTTTTCTAGGGTATATTAATGCCAGTTTATGTAGAACACCTTCAAGGAATGGCACACTTTGTCCAAAGCTTTGTCTTTATGGTAAAGTACCTGTTCACTGCTTTACAGATCCTCTGAGGGGTTGGAATTTGCTGGCTCATCCTTCTGATGATCAGAGTGTCATAGTACAGAATGTCCTGCAGATGGGCTTTGACCCCACCTGGGTGGCAAACCTGGTACAGAATAAACTTCTGCTGACTGGGACTTTCTACCTGTCTGAGTCTGAGCTGGTTTCAGACCTGCTGCAGTCAGGCTGGGGGGCCAGCAGCAGTGCAGGAGGAAGCAGAGGTAGGCTTGACTCACAGCTGGGGATTGTTGAACCTCCTCCTCACTGCACCTGGAGCACTGCTGGGAGTGTCCTGAGGGGCTGCCTTCACTCTGGAATTGAGAGGGGTAACATCCCAGGGTCTGCCTTTCCTTGGGAGGCTGAGCCGTAAGGTTCAGGTTTAAGGAAGCTGGAGAAGCTGTGGTCACTGGTGGCTGAATCTGCCTGCACTGGGCTGTGCTGGGGATCTCCTTGGTGCTTCCTGCTGCCCTGAGAGCTGCAGCCACCGGCAGCTCCACCGCGTGCAGAATTGTGCACAAATTCTCACCTGATCCAGACAGAGGCAGCTGGCTGAAGCAAAGCTCCTAGGATAGATGATCACTCCATGCCTATTTAAAACTGGAGTCAATAATTTGATTAGAAATAGCCATAGTTCTTGTCTAGATAATATATATTTTCCTTAACTTCTGTCTTGTGCTATCTGTCTTGTGAAGTCTCTTTGCCAGGTGAAGTTTACTTGAAGAGGCAGTTCCAAAGCTCTTGCCTCCACAGCATGGTCTGCCATTTCTGTAGCTAACATGGAAAAAAAAAATCCACAAACCTGCATTTTTTATTAAATAGCAGCACAGGATTTGGAATGACCAGCCAATATGATAGATAAACAAACTCTGAGGAGAGAACAGGTTGAGAAGAGAGGTGAGCTTAGCTTGTGAAGCACATCAGGTTAGACAGAGAACATCAGCCACACCAAGCTGAGTTAAGAAGTTTTTAACCAAAAGTTTCTGAGGTCCAGGGTGTTTCATCTTCTCACACAGCACTGCTGGGAGAGGGTAAAAGGGGGTAGCACTGAATACCATCTTCTGTGGTTCTACAGGTGCTGTTCAGAGAGAGACTGGAACATCAAGACAAGAAATGCGATCTGTGCAGCAAAAGGAATCAGGTGCTCTGGGCTGGCAGGGGTGGGCAATTGAGCTTAAGCATAATTGGGAGGAGTTCTAGAATAACAGTATCAGTAGTCATTATATTAACTAGGTTTTTAATTTTGAAGGAGACTGTGTTCTGGTTTGAGTGGCACCTGAACACAGGATCCCTTATTCAGGGATGCCCCTGAGAAGCAGCTGCTACAAAAAAATGCAGCTCATGGGGATAATTTATGTCCCACAGTAAATGCTGTTGATCTGCATCCCTGCTCAGTCCAGCATGTGTAGATAAAGGTGCATCTCATGTAGATAAGCTAGTCTAGAGTAGCTGTAGTTTTTCAGCTTAAATGAAATTTACCTGAGAGGTACTTTTGCCATCTTCAGTCTCTGAACAGAACAATGGGCAAGTTGCAATGTGACTTCCTAAGCTGTCACAACTTGCACTCTGCATCTGACAAGACTAACAGTTTGGGCTTTTGTTTTTTTTCTTTTTTGGGTGAAGACGAGTCTCAGCTGAGCACGGAAGAACAGCTCCGCCGCCTGCAGGAGCAGAGGATGTGCAAAGTGTGCATGGACAAAGATGTGTCTGTTGTGTTTGTTCCCTGTGGCCACCTGGTAGCCTGTGGAGAATGTGCCCTCAATTTGAGGCTGTGTCCCATCTGCAGAGCTGTCATCCAGGGCAGCGTGAGAGCTTTCATGTCCTGAGCCATGATGCACCCACGGGGAAAGATAAGTCTGTTCAACTCATTCACAACTCAGCAGAGGGAGGAAATAAGTAAATAGTTTGCTGGAGCAGTCTTATTTGCAGGGTAGCTTGGCTTTTAAGTGTAAAAAACTCACTGAATGTGTCTCCCATGCACAGTGCTTCTAGGAGGAATTGCTGGTTTGATCTACTCTTGCTTTAGGACTCCTCCAGGAAAATTCTGCTGGGTTTTTCTGTCCTCCAGAATGAAGCTTTTATTGACAGAGTTTCTACTTTTTCACATTTCTGTGTTCTCAAGTGAATCTTTGCTCTGTGTTGAAATCAAAGACTGTTTTCAGCAGACTCTCTGGTTCTTTTTCACTCACTTAGCAGTTGTCTAGAGATTATTGTGCTAGGGATTCCTTCAGGAAGTTTGATTGAAAATGGGAGTATTTTTTGTACAAAATGCATTCCATTGAGACTAGAACACTCAGCAGCAGTATGTTGTGGGGGAGGGAGAATCTACCTTTTTCTCCCCTTTTTGTTGAGTTTTCAACAACTGATGAAACGTTTCAGTAATACTCAAATTTGCATAACTAAGTGGAAAATCCTGGCCTGACTCTCCAACCTCTCTGCTCTCAGCTGACCTCCCCAGGTGGAAGCTCTTGGCTCAGGGTCACTGGATGGTCTCCTGGAAGCTTCTTATGGAGCTCTTCCCTGGCTGTTGGGTATTATCCTCCTAGAAAACAGCTCTGGAAACATACCTTTTTACAACATCTGTTTGCTGGTTAAACTGGTGATTCTTATTTAAAATGGAATATCCTATCATGTAGCCAGAAAGATTAAGCTTCATGCACCCTATCCCTTGTGAAGTGAAGGGAAAGGAAATATGTTTTTAAAAATAAACTGTTCTTTTTCATGGAATAATTTTTTTCTTTGTTTAAACTTAGAAGTCTGAGTATGATTCTAGTACAATTCCCTAGTGGGGCAGGGCTTTGGTGGTGTCCTAAGATGTTAGAGTGACATCAGGTTGTAAATGACATCTGTCCTTCAGTGCTACAGGGGCATGAGTAAGAAAAGCAACTGTTAACATCCATTGGTTTCCTCTGTGTTTTATCAGACAGCACATGGGCCACAGAGCCTTAGAATGGTTTGGATGGAAGGGACCTTAAACTCATCTCCATCCAGTGGACACCTTCCGCTGTCCCAGGTGCTCCCAGCCCCCTCCAGCCTGGCCCTGGACACTGCCAGGGATCCAGGGGCAGCCACAGCTTCTCTGGGCACCTGTGCCAGGGCCTCACCTCCCTCACAGGGGAGAATCTGGCTCCTCATGATTGTCTTAAACTGCAAAAGAAGGGGTAAGAACAAAGGAGAATAAGGATCTGATACATGGAACTCTGCAAATGCGGAATAATTCTGATCTGAACTCTTTGTAGACTTTTTGTAAGTGGCTCTTTAGTGTCTTCGTGGCTCTGGAACTGCTTTTCTTTGGTTCCACTCTGGGTACTAAACAGCTTAAGGGCTTGCCTGTGAGTACCTTTAAGGTGTCAGTTATCTGTGGACCCCATGGGAGGGCAGCTCTCTTCATCCCTGCCTTCAGAAGAAGGGAATATTAGCACAGTTCTTGGCAAAGATGAGAGGAATTTCAACTTGAGTGGTTTAAACTCTGCAACTCTTGGAATTGGTTGGGTCTCTGCCAGACAGCAGCTTTCCTAGGGAACAGAATGTCACCACCATGCCGAATTAGGTGTTGGCTGGGTTCAAGATATCACTGGCATTGTTTTGCCTCTATAAATACAGCAAAAACTTATAGTTTAAATAGATGTGCTAATCTGAGGAGGGAAAACACCAGCTCGGTGCTGGAACAGTGTTACTTCCTTCCAAACTCACCTCAGTGTGACTGGACACGAAGCGAGGCTGGAAATGCACCAACTATTTCTGGGGTTTCTCCTGCTGAACACTGTGAAAACGGTGCCTTTCCCACACCAGGAAAAGGGAGGAGCTGGTTTGTTTTCCTGCGGGGATATATCCCTTACCCAAACAGGTCCCAGGTTGTTTTTTTTTGTGAGAATCATCTCCAGCGCTGTCTGTCCCCAACAGAGGGCACTCTGAAACTGGAGACGAGGGAACCACCACCCTCGGCTGCTGCTGGGGATGGAGTGGGGTGGAACGGACCGGCAGTCCCTGCCCTCACAGAGCAGGGGCACTGCGTCAACTTGTGGATGTCAGAGTGGCTCCAGCACCAACAGACCACGAGAGGAGCTCTCGGGGCACGAGGAGGAATGGCTCTGCTAATGGAACCTGGAGGAGACAACGAAGTGTGGAATATGACCCTTGGTAGGTTTGTTTCTTCTCAGACTGATTTTATTTTCTTATGATTAATGGTAGTCAGTGATAGTGCATATTAAGGCTTACCTGAATACGGGCTGGTGCTTATTTTCCTTCTATTAATTGGTGCTTTATGCTACAATGAACACAGGCAGTTGAGTGCTAGTTCTGAAGTGACTCAGTCATCACACTTTTATTTCATTGATCTTTACCAGTGTGTATTAAAGCCAAGGGGCAATGCTGTTAAGTGCAGAGTTTGATGCTTTATCTCTTCAGAGTACTTGGCGAGTGGTTTTGATCAGTTTTATTGCTCAAAGTGGCATCAGAGCTTGGGCAGTTGGAGAGGTGCAGTGTTAAAAACATGCAGACCTCAATTACAGAAGTTTCCTCCTCTTACCATCTAGAGGAATTGCTTCCTAAACTACCAGTAAAATCTTTCAGATATTCAGACCTGAAACTGCTTTTTCTACCATCTGTGCTGAATTTTGGTTGCTCCCAAACCAAGCTGACAAAGACTGCTGGTATTTGATTGATAATACTCTCTCTCTCTGAGGAAAAGAAATCATATTAAACCCAAAAAGTGTGAAGTCAGTGCTTAATGAGAAAATGAAAGATTAATTTAAAAAGCCACAAACAAATGAAATATTTTGTGGGAAAATCTCACTGAGTAGAGTATGTGTATTCTCCTTTCTGTTTTTCTGCCTCTCCAGGGAATGTCAGGTGGGCAGCCAGGAATGAGTGATCCAGGAAAGAAAGTGAATAAAGGAGAGTTGGAAAAGTGTTAACGTTGTGCACACTGCTGTGTGTGATCTCAAAATGGAGAGGAGCTTGTGTTCATTGGTATTTTTTTAACCTGGTAGTGACAATATATTACTAATATGGGAGGTAGCTGTTTTGTCACACAGGGTTATCAGGATTGAGCTTTTTTTTCTTTCCAGTATTAAACTAGGATCAAACTAGTTGTTTGTTTTGCTCAGTCAGAAGCTGTGGCTTTTGGTGGCTAAAAGAAGGGAAAAAAGACCCTACAGAAAACAACATTTTTACTTGCAGCTGCACCCAAGCAGAACTCAGGATGTCTGGGTATCTGGAATAGAAGTTGCACAGAAGCAAAAAAATGTTCTCTCAATGCTTATGCATTTGGGTTTATAGAAGAGGATTTTGCTTCCTGGGCCCTTTGGAATGAGACAAAAGAAAAAAATGAAAAAAACCCCACAAAACAAAAAAAAAAAACCCACAAAAAATACCCTGTGTCATTCTGTCTTTGATTTAGCACTTAATGTTTTTATTTTTTTTTAATTCTTCCCTCACACTTCTCCCTAGCATGGCTTTGAGCTTGACCCTTCTGAAAAGCATTTCTCAAAAAATGCCAAGTAATGCCAACCAAATTAGGCAAGACAATAACGAATTACAAAAGCACTTGAAGTACCAGCCCAAAAGTGCCAGGGCTGGCTGACAACTGCTCCTCCCCTGCTTGTGACACTCAACATGCTGGGAGACACAGCTACCCAAACTGACTTGGTTTTGTTCTTCTGTTTAATTAATTGCTGCAGCTCATTAATGCAACTTAATTACCCTCCCATTCCCCCTTCCCTCCCCTCAAAAGGCTGTCCCAATAAAAGCTCTTCCATCAGGATGTTACCATGGAATAGCTGTGGCTCTGGGTGAAGAGGGCAGCTGATCCATGAGGAGCTGGGCCTTTTCCAGGGGCCTGCAGCAGGATTCAGGGTTAATTTAATGCACTGGGGCAGACCCAGAATAAGCTACAGCTGCTCCAGGGAGGGCTGGGCTGCTGGACACGGGGTGAAGCTTCGTGCTGGCTGAAGAGTTGATGGCTGTGCTAATTTCCAGCTGTTCAGCATTACAGGAGTTAGGCCGCAGAACGCTGAGCTCCAGGACAAACCTACTGCCATGAATATGGAGTGAGCAGGGGAGTCCTGCACGGCTGGAGATGGAGAAGGGAAAAGTTCTCATCTATAACTTAGAACCCAACAATGCCTAAGTAACTCAAGTGAAAAGAGCCCCCACCTCGCTTTATAGAGGCAGGGAGGAGATGGAGTTGTGTTAGGGGATTTAGGCTCTGCTCAGAAAAAGGGGGAGAAACTAACTACAGAACGTATGCAGTGTCCCAGGGTGTCACGCAGTGCTTCCTTCGCTCTGGATCCGTGGCGCAAGGAAGCAGCTCCCACTTCAGCTGTAGCTCTTGAGAGAGGCTCTTGGTGAACTTGTTCTGCCAGAAGTCTGTAGGCCTGTGCCGTTTCTGGGCCAGTACCAGCAGACTGGGGTAGGAAAGGTTCGTCAGGGCACTTGGAGAATTAAAAACCAACTGTGTGGCCGTTCTTTGACGTACATTCATTGCGTTTGAAAAGAAGACAAGGAACAAAAAATGGAATGGAGTTCACCATCCTGCATTTCCTCTGCCAAAGATCCAGGCCCCAGGGGACTGTTTCCTGCAGCACCTTTGGTGGAGTGCAAGGTTTGTCCATCCTCTGGCTCCTCTTCACTTACGCAGGCCTATAAATGGGGGAAAAAAAGTGAAGGCAGGATGTGAGTGTGGAGCAAGTACTAAATTGCTTTCTTTAGTAACAGAAATGGTGCGGAAATAATGAGGCCAATGTTTTCTTTCCTCTTCTGGGCTTTTAAATATGATTGACTACATGAGGAATAGGATTGAGAGCTCAGGAGTAATGTAGTTAAGTAGTCTTCAAGCCTGGAAAGAATGCTATGCATATGTCAGACCTGAATATGCTGCAGTTAGGCACAAGTGTTAGATCTATGGATCCACAGCGTTTGGAGCTGCATAAAATTTGGTTAGGAACTTAAAAAAAGCTAAGGGTAATCTCTAGGAGCTGCTTGAAATTGCAGTGATGTGGTTTTTGTGTAGGTGCAGCAGGACAAGCAGATCTACTTTTGGAGCCAGCAGTAAAGGTGAGTGAATGCTTTTGGCTGAAACATCACCTCTTACACATGCAGCTTCAGGATGATCAAAAGAGTTTGCAAATTCAGGTTGTTTGTTTGGGAAAAAGTCTACCTAGAAAGAGAAGCAGAAGCGTTTTGTTTTGTGCTTTTTCTCTCCTCAGAACAAAGTATGATTTATTTTTTCCTGTCTAAGTTTCCTTTGTACATTAGTCTGGCCATCAAAGTTCGGAGACAAAAGGTGGGAAAATAATTCTAAATGAGTTTTCCTCTCTCCTTCTTATTCTGATGTTTCAGTCTTGGGTTTTGACTTTTTGATTTAATGTTATCTGTGTGCTTGTACATATTGGTGTCTTGAAGCAGCCACTTTAATCCAGTGAGGGATGATGGCTGTAAGGGAACAAGTCCTTTAATGCTCACAGCTGCCTGGTGCCAGCAGACAGCGCCCCACAACAGACTGAGCAGGGAGCACCAAGGTGAGCAATTGCCAGCTGGAGCCTCAGATCCCCCAATTAACCAGAACCTCCTGTTGCTGCCCTGTCCCCACCTGATCAAAGTCACACCCTGTGTTAACACAGGGCCCTTCCCAGGGGTAGATCTGAAAGGAAAGTCCATAAAATTGAATTAAAGCTCTGGAGCCCCTGATGTGATGCAGTACTTGAGATGCCAGATCCGTGTCAGGGGCTGGAGCCTCACAAAGGTGCAGTTCAGTGTTTTAAAAGGCAGGAAGGTCTCGTGCTTCTCCCTGTACCTTTTAAATAAAGAGAGGGCAGCTCCTGTCAGCCAGCAGGTTCTTGATTTAGCCCTACCCTGTGTGCAGAATCACGCTTTGAGGCCATTCTGCTTTATAACTGAGATTGCACAGTGCTGCTTTCCAAAACAAATTCGGAGAGGGATGTCAGGAAACTGAGAGGATTCAGCAGGCAGGAGGTGCTGACAAATTCTCAGGATGCTCTGGGTACTTGGCAGGTAGTGCAGGGGCTTGGAGAGAACAGCTTGAGTGAGAAATGTCAAAGCTGCCTTGGCCAGCACTTCCACAGTTACTGGTGCAAAAATGCTTTTTTTGCCTCAAGGGATGAGAATTCTGTTACTACAAATGAACAAACAAGAAGAAAAGCAGCTCAGAGCTGAGGTCCTGTGCTGTGCAGCACAAGGGGACACAGTGGTGCCAGCGGGCACAACCTGAACTGCTGCTCCAGTTGAGTGAGCAGAAAGAGTTCAACCCTTTCTTCCTAAAAACTCACTGGCAATACTCTTTTGGCCTCAGGTGAGCAACTTTGTCTTTACAGAAGTGATTTGCTATCCTTTGGATAAGTACTTTGACACAGAAACTGGGGCACTGAAGAATTTAACATTCTTCTATCAGGAGTGCTAATACATTATTGTTAAACAATTAGTGTGGTGCCTTGATTGGTAATCAGCAGTGAGATTATGGGCAATTCTTTTGCTCAGTAAAACTTCCAGAAGAAGCTTTTTCATAATAATTTGAGCCTCTTTTAGTTCAAGCAGTAACTATCACAACCAAACTCCCCTGGAGTCAATGCAAGGTGGAGCAGAAGCAGTTGTGGAACCTGAAACAGAAATAATAACTTTATTTTTAGAATATCATTGTTGCTGTGTAAGTGTTCAAGGTGTGAATTGGGATGAACACTCAAATCTTCCCTTTCCAAACAACAGTACAAAATGATGGTAGACTGTTGCTTCTGGCTTTTTTTAAAGAGAAAAATAACACCTGAACTGAAAAATCTGTGAGGTTTTCCACTGACTGGAAGCTTGCAACTGAGGTCAGGGAGATCATGATGATAAAGCTGGGACATCACTGGATTGTGGTGTGGAAGTTCCAATTATCAGGAACAGTCTGGGGAGGTGTTTTGTCCTCCTTGCAGGAGGCAAAGGTATTTAAGAACTTCTTTCAGGGCTGTGGCTGGAAGCTGAAGGCCAGAACTGGGGTGCACAGTTTAAATTCTGAATTTAGCAGCTCACACCATTGTTCTGTGGGGTCTCAGCTCTCTAAAAACTCATGAATTCAGAGAAATTAAGAAGAGAGACTAGAGAAAAATGCAGGAAATGGCACAGTGGGAAGAAAAGTGTGATCTCATCAGAAAACGACAGGTAAAACTGGAGTGAATAGGATAATTCCAGTAGGGAATGAAGGAAAGTGATCCTGCTAGAGAAGTGTGGCAGCCAGAAAATGCATCTGACTGCAGCCAAGGGTGTGATGCCATCCTAAAATGGAAGTTCCTGCTTGCAGTCAGCTGCACGTGATCAGTAGTAGAATAAATGTTGTTTCATTCAGCATTTCCACCAACAGAAAGGAGTTCAAACCAGAAACCCCATGTTCCTGACCCTCAGCTCGTCTGTAAACCTAAACTTCACATAAGTTGGATATATTTGGTGTTTTACATCTTCTTGAAAAGGATATATTAAAAAAAAAGCCTTCAAGTCATCACTAACTGATTTTCCCAGCAGGACAGGGACATCTGGCAGTCAGTGCCCCAGCCTGCAGCCCTCCATGGCACCAAACCCTGGGAATCAATTCTCCCTTCCTCCCCTTACTCCCATTCACCCACATGGAAAAAAGGCAATAGGCTGAAATAAATAAACAAAAACTGCTGTTTGGGGGCTGCTGAAATTTATAGAGGGTCACGTTATCTACAGCTCAGCAGCTGTTTTCACCTCATGTTAGTCTGGGAAGAAATATTATTTTGTGCTGGCAGAAAATATCAGCAGAGAAGTGATGGGGTGAAGTATGGGAGGGAGGAGCAACAAAATTATCTGTGGACTTGAGCAGCAGCTTTGCCTCTGACTGAGGCCCTGGAGGAAAGTTTTACATTGCTAACTTCTCTTTATCTTACAATCTCCCCCCATCAGCATCTTCATTGAGGAGTGATAGCTTCTTTCACAAGCAGAACTGATCATTTTAAGAAAAAAGCAGCCCAAACCCTGTACTATAAAAATGTGATGCTTCTTCAGCATGCTGCTACATCCAGCTAGTAAATCAGGGAGCTGCTTAAAGCTGCACAGCTTCTGCAGACTATGAAAAATTCCACCCCACTGTGACAAAATGAGAGAGAAATCAATATTTAATCTCCTGTAGCATCCCTTGTAATAACACCACAGAACCCCCAAAGTTACAGGGAATTCAATGGCTTTGCAAGAATTACTTGTATTCCTGATCTCGTGCAGCAGTGACAAAGTGGGCAGTAAGTCCTTATGAAATTAGAGGGGCACATATCCCATCTACCACAGGGAAGGTTTTCTTCCCTCAGCCCCACTCTTTTTCCACCATCCTCCCATCCTTCTTTTTGGCAAGACTCTGGTCACATTGTTTGTGAAAAACAGCCTCCCTCAGCAGCTGCTGTAAAAAAGCTTCCCTGTGTTGAACTGCCTCTTGCAGACCAATT
Source organism: Bombycilla garrulus (assembly GCA_013400315.1). Lineage (NCBI taxonomy): Eukaryota > Metazoa > Chordata > Aves > Passeriformes > Bombycillidae > Bombycilla > Bombycilla garrulus. The sequence goes on from VXBU01005400.1 coordinate 2,354,930, forward strand.
TAAAGAATATAAAATCAGATCTCATTTCTGCTTTAAACAGACAGAACTGGCCTTTGTGTTTGAGGATCTCATTAAGAACCAGCTTTTAAGTGGACAGAGTGAAATTGTGACCTTGGGAATTTGACAGTGGCCCTTGATTCTTGGCACAGGAGAAGCTGCTGTGGACAACTCCCCTTTCTGCTCTCAGCTGAACTCCTGAGCTGCCCCACACATGGAAGGCTCAGTTCTTGGAAAAAATAGAATTTAAAATAATTCTGGAGCTGACAAAGGGCAGCTTCACCCCTTCTGGTGTCCATTTGTTCATTATTTCCATGTCTGAAAAGCCTGCTGGGAAAAGCAACCTGCAAGGAGGAAAAACCCCAAACCTGTGGCACCTTTGAGCTGTGATACCAAGCGTGGTGTGGAGTTTCTTTGCACAGATGATACTTACAGGTATGTCTGCTTGAACAAAAGGTTGGTGGGTTTTTCATTGACATGGTAGAGAGGAAATGGATCAAATCCACCAATGAAATCAACTGAAAAAAAATCGAAACTCAAATAAACAAACAAACATGGCCAGAAAGTTGAAAGGAAATGAAGGAAAGGCTTGGTGCATGGCATAAACACAAAAATTAGTGACAGAACAGAAAAGTGATTTTTTTCAGGTATGGATTTCTGGCATTGCCTGGGATGGGCAAGCGTGCCAAAGAGGAGATTTCAGCTAACACAAACCTTAAAGCAGAGCTAACACAAGGGTTAGAGAAACCTCCTTGGGTGTTGCTACCATGCTGTGACTGCAGGTGAGAGAGAGGAGCAGACCAAGCTGGGGAAGGCTCCTGAGCCAGGGCAGAGCTGGCAGCACAGCACTCCCCCTGGGGTTACACAGAGCACTGGGAATTCTCTCGCCCCACTTGTCTTTCTGTAAGACCACAGCAGCTTTGGAAAACTGCACCCACCTCATTATCTCCAGCTCTGGTATTTTTCGTGTCCCCTCTGCCAGCTGAATTTCTTTTAAGTGTGCACAAACAGGAACAATGCTTCCCTTCTCCAGGGCTCACGGAAGGGCAGCGAAACCCAGCGGGGAGAGTTCTAAGTGACAATTCCCTTAGCAACCAAGGAACAATTCTCCAAGGCTGTGTCAGTTCCCTGGAGTCCAGGCCAAGCCTGCACACAGAGCTGGCCAGCACAGTCAGGGCAGCAGGGGTGTGAGGTGCCTTGCAAAACCCTTTAAACTGACCTGGTTTGGATCATTTTTTGGTGCCAAGTTTGTACGTTTTCTATGGAAGTGTGAAAACCATCCTGTCCAACTGCCATTTAAAAATAACTGGAGAGTTTTAATTAACTATTTAAGTGCCTGCTTATTTTTCTTTCCTGAAGGTGGCACTATTATTTTAAATTTAAGCTGAAGTGGTTTGAGGTTTTTTTGCTGATCAAATAATAGAAAAAATATTTACTAATATACTGGATGTGAAAAAAACCAAACTTCTTAAAATATGTTTAGAAACCTAAGGACAATGGATTCTGACAAATTCCATCTTGATGGAGGGCTTCATGCTGATACTGTGATTTTGGGACAACTGACAGGTAATGGTGAAAGCTGCAGAGGTTCTAAGTTAATTGTGGGGATAAATCCAAATAGTTTCAGTGAAACTTCATCTTTTCTCAGCCACTTTTGAAAGCATTTGAATATTCTAAAATCAAAACAGGCTGCCATTTTTAAAAACCCCAAGATATTAACTTTATTACCTCAGTAGTGGAACGCCTAAATCGGGAAACTTTAAAGAACTGCAATTTTCAGTAGCTATCAAGTACCTTAACAAACACAAGTCTTATCTGAACATGCAAGAATGAGGGCACTCAAAGTCCAAGACACTTAAAAAAAAAACTTAAGTGTGGTTCCTTGTGATTCAATACACTGCATTAGCACATCTAAAATATTCTTGCCCACAATTCAGCATTAGTAGGTCCCTACTGCTGTGTTTTCTCATGAAAATCACGTTAGCATGAGCTTCCTGATTAATGTGCCTCAGCACTTATAATTACTTCATGCTGCATATCAAAGCAACATTTAAAGGAAACCACAAATGGAAGAGAAAATTAAAACGCAGCTCAAATTTATTCAGGTCACTGGAAGGATCTATCCCTGTGAGTGTGAAATATTGATGGTTTGTCATTGTTAATTATTCAAGCTGGCATTTTAACTCCAAGCTGGGAAACTGGGAGGCAAAGTGAAATTGTTAGTGGGAAAAAAAAATACATATCCTGAAATTACCAGCTCTGTGTTCCCCAGATAAAGCTTCCTTCCATGTTGGTGCCTCTCCTAACAGATCCCCACTACAAAAATGAGTTCTGTCAAGTTATTGCTTTACAATATTCAGCAGGGGCTCAGAACTGGAGCTATTTAGTTAATAGAAGAGCTATAGCCTAATTTAAAAAATATTACTATAATGTAGCACCTTCTCTAAGTGCACTGCCAAGCTCTAAAGAAATGATCAATAAAGCCAGGAGAATGAGTTCAGCCAGGAAGGAAGGAAGAAACAAACATAAGGACAAGGCAGATAAGTAATGCATCTCCTCTCGCTCCTATGAAAACACATTCTTCACATACTTTCAACTATTCAGTTCAAAGCTGTTGTTTTCCAGCTCTCCTCCATGCCAGCTGCTCTTTAAACAACAAAGCTGCTTGCACAAACCTAATCAATGCCTTAAAAGAATTGATACTTGGATGTAAAACCTTTGGATGAGATCCTTTGCTGGAGTAAACTGGCCTGGACCCAACACATTGCCAAACAAATGTAACTTCCCATTTACTTTAACTCTATGCATCCGTCTTCCTGTTTGTAAAATTATTGGTCCCAAAGGACATTTTGGAGGGAGAAAACAATCCAGGAGCAGCTGGATACCTGCACAGCCCCCACAGACCCGTGAGTCTTTGCCCTGACACGTGTCACAGTGCCTGTCCCTGAAGAGATTTGTGTACCCAACACGAACGAGCTGGCTCCTTCCTCACCATTCAAATACAGCACTTCCTCTGCTCTTAAATTAAGTGGTCAGATTGGTTCTTGGCAAGAACTCTCATGATCTGCTTCATCCTCAGCTTGTGGCACGAGATGCAGCAGGTCTCCCACTTGAGCCCTGGGCTGAAAGCTTTGTTGTAGGTGCTTTTAATCGCAGCAGTAATATTTCAGAACCATTATGCTCAGGCTATATGAGCTTGGGAACAGAAGCAGCTGCAGCAGTTTTTCTAAGGCTTAGTCCAGCTGAGAAGCCAAAACCAAGCACTTTTTGTGCTCTAAGTGTAGCAGAATTACAGCATCTAACACAGAGTGACATGGGGAAAAACCCCTCACAGTAAAAATAGCTGATCCTTGAAGAGGAGTTAGTGCCATAACACACAGAGGCAGAGAAGGAAAGGAGTCTGATGGCAGCTCAGACACACATCTGAGGGAAAAATAAAATTTACTAAAGCCTTTGCCAAAGGATCGGTTGATAAATACTTACAGCTGTCTTCTTCTTCTGTGAAAACACTAACCACGTAACAGGCGTACACGAAGCCCACCAGCTGGAAAGGAGAGAGAATAAATCATTTTAGCGTCAGCCAGTGTGAGCCTGGTCAGAACCCACTGGGCACAGCTTCAACAGGCACTATCTACACTCAGCTTGGCAGCATTTCTGTGCCTGTGGAACCAAGTCCTATTTGCTGCAGGCAGGGGGGCAGGTGTGGGTGTCAGGGAAAGCACAGGTGGAGCACACCCAAAGCTCCAGAAGGAAAACTCCTAAGACCCATCCTCACCTTCAGAGCAGCACCTTCAGTTGCTGGAATGATTGGCAAGAACATGGGCTGGCTTTGTTGGAACTGAAATCACTGTGCCAAGTTAACTCTCTGTGATGGGGATACAGGCGAGAGCCGTGTGGGACAAACAACAGTGTACACAGACAGAGTTTAATGACAAGGACTCATCAGCTCGGCACTCCTGTCATATGGGGTAAATTACCAATTAGAGGTGAACAGTTTTTATGCAGATGAGATAAACTAGTTAAGCATAAGAATGGTGATGTACTGGCAGAAATGTTCAGAGACACCAAAATCTTTAGTAACTCAGTAGTTTCTAGAAGCCCTAAAGCATCAGAGCTGTCTCCTCCAGGCTCTCTATCAAGATATTCCTCAGCCTAAACCGAGAAACAAACCCCTGGTACTATGGGAGTTAAGCATTCCAGATGCAGCAGGGTTTTATTTTGCTTTGCCTTCTTCCTGTTAATCAAATATCCTCTCCATCCTTCATTTCACATCTTTACATAACACCCCACTTAGCGAGATCTTGGTTGACAGTAACTGTGTTAGTAAAGTTATTGTGAGGCATAATTGTTTTCCACTGTGAACTCAATTCCTGGGAACAAGAGTCAGCCTGTAACACACAGTGACTCACTCCAAGCAGAGACAGAATGATGCATGGGAGGGCTTGAAAAGTAGAGTCCATTCATTTTTAATATGACAGAAAAATACATCACACCCAAAAACAAAAGGCAAGATAATGAGATTTCTGCTGGGGAGTTTTACAACATTTGTGGTTTCTCCAGCTCTCCCTGACAAAACACGCCTTGTTGGGAGGAAATGGAATGTTTCTGTAGCATCACTAAACCCTGTTCTTCCTTGAGGATTTTTCTGTAATCATCTGAAAGAGAAGGCAGCTCACTCCTTTCCTCTTGGGTGAGCCTTACGGGAGCAAATCCCAGGCCCTCAGTGGAGAAAAGGCAGCTCTGGGGACTCCCTCATTCCTCTGGGCATTTCTGAAACCAAGGCTGCTTCAGGCTGAGCTCCTGTGAGCTACATGGAAACCTAAATCCTCTGGCCACATGCAATGGCCAATCTAATTGCACCTCCTGCCTTTAGAACTGTCTCAAAATAGAACCATTACTGTTTAAGGCAGACAAATCAAAACCAAACAGAATACCAGAGATTTTTCATCTCTGCTACACCATAAAACCTGGAAAGAATTTTTTTTTCCTCAAGTTTGTGGCAGTTTTTGGGCAGATCAGAGCAGTGAAGCTGAGGAAGGGTCTGGAGCACAAGTTTGATGAAGAATGGCTGAGGGGGCTCAGGAGAAAAGGAGCTGAGGAAGGACCTTGATGCTCCCTATGACTCCCTGGAAGGAGGTTGTAGCCAGGTAATGGTCACTCTCTTCTCCCACAAAACACGCAGACAACAGGAACTGGCCTCAAGTGGTGCCAAGGAGGTTTAGATCGGATCCTGGGGAATATTTCATCATTAAAAGCGTTGTCCAGCCCTGGCACAGGCTGCCCAGGGCAGCGGTGCAGTCACCATCCCTGGAGGGGTTTAAAAAACGAGTAGATGTGGCATCTGGGGACAGGTTTAGTGGTGGGGTTGGCTGTTCTGGGGGAGCTCGATGTTCTCGGAAGCTTTCCCAGCCCAAAGCACCGCAGGACTCCCGGCCCGGCTCTGGCCGTGGTGCTGAAGCTCCGAGGCCGCTCCCCGGAGCCGGGAACCGCCCGCTCATCCCCGGCCTGCGGGATCTCACCCTGGTGCTCCTGGAGACACGAGAGCGCTTCCTGCGCATCCCAGCACACCCTCATCTCCAGCAGAAAGGCATCTGAACCCAAGTGACAAATTCGGAGTGTGCTCACACACATCCTCTGGACTTGCTCGAGCATTTCACAGTTGCAAGATGCCGCCTCTCCCACCAGGTCAAATAATGAAATTCACACACACACGACTATCCAGGCAGAAAAGATGCATCCTGAATACACATCCTGATTCCAAGGGAATTCTGGGATGGTTTTCTCCCTCCCCAGATTTCCCACCACCTCTCAGAGCAGGAACTCTGGGTTAACAGCCCTGCACAGGGGCAGCCCTAAATCCACTCCCTGTCATTATTCTCTGTAACACATAGACACAAATCTTATGGGATACCTGCGTCAGGAAACTCCTGATAGAATTAACAATGAAAGTGATTTACCTGCCCAGTTTATGAGCAGAGTCAGGAGCGATTATCAGCTGTACTGTCACAGCAAACCTGACAAAGCTCTGGACATTTTTCACGGTTCAGAAGCACCAAGCAATGTGATTGACTTGGGGAGTTTGTTTTGCACAGAAATTAATGCCCCAAAACCCTCAACCATCATTCTGCCCACCTCATACATTTTTCACTTGATGACTAAGGTGACTTTTTGCATTCAGAAAAACAAACCAACCAATCAAAAACAAGTGAATTAATAACTTCCCTAAATCTCTAATTCCAGCTCCATTGGAGTGGAGGGTTTTCTTTTTCGACTCCTTCCATCTCCTGACTTTGTTTCAAAATAATTTCCCTAGTGTTTAAAATTTACTTTTTATTGACTTTATAATCCNTGACTCCTTCCATCTCCTGTTTCAAAATAATTTCCCTAGTGTTTAAAATTTACTTTTTATTGACTTTATAATCCATTCCTTCTTTAGATGCATTTCAGCAATAAAAAAACCACTTGTTTATTTAATGGAACTTTTTACTCAAAGAAGCTTTGTCTTGTGACAGAGCTTGTCTCCTGGCCAGAACAGGAGTTTCAGTGGCAAGGGGGGAAAGAGATGTACAACATAAATATGAATTCCATTTTTTTAATGTGCTGACCTGAACTGTAATTAAATACTCTAAAGGATTAATCTGTAATTAAATAGCTTCAAATTAAATAATCTCAAGGATTAACTGAACTCATGGGAATCTCCATGTCTTACCTTTGGAATAAATTGTGAATGAAATACAGCTAAGGAGGAGAAATGCTGCTCCTATAGCCCAGTCCTTCCCCTGGAAGAGTCTGCTGGGGTGTGGAATGAGCAGACTCCAAGAAACACCCAAAATTCCCTTCTGACTGCATCTTCGATAACGATGTGTTGAGCCCCCAAACATCACCCGGTTTATCAGCAACTAACAAAGAACAGGACACTTCACAGAAGCCAACAATTTAGAATAATTTCACCCTTGCTCCAAGTGCCATCCTGCCTGCTGATTTCAATACAAAGGAGGGGTTTAAGCTCTGTTTCCCAGGAAATACCAATAATTCCTGGATCTCTGCAAATTACATCAGGGAGGTGGAAGAGGAGGGAAAACGTCAGCGATGTAAAACGACACTAAGCCACTGCTCTAATTCCCCAAAGAATGTTCTAGGGCTTTATCCTCTGCTGCTGTTTCTCTGCTCATTCTGCATGTGCAGTACCAGCTCTCTCCAGGCTGCAGAAGGATCCGATTAAGGTTTTTATTGGGAACACATGTGGAGGGCAGGTGGGCTCTGTCAGCCTGGGAACACACGCTGCCCACAGGAGAGGATGGAGCTGGGCTGCCCCGAGCGCTCTGCAGGCAAACACAGTGGGAAAGACAGGAAGAGACAAGTGAGCCCCAAGGGAATGAGGGAAACATATGTCTGAGCATCCCCCTGCCCCGCAGTGCTCTGAAGTGAACTTTTTAATAGAGAGTTGGAAGCTGTTCATAAAACAGCAGTGTTGAATTGAATGAAGACTCTGGCTACAGAAAGAGTAAATTAGAGGAAAACCTGGAGAAAGGGAGCAGCTGGCTGCAAAATGCACAAAGGATGGGAAAGGCAAATTTTAGGAGGTGTTACTGTTACTTGTGTAAGATCTCAGCTTTAGTCTACCTCTGTCCTAGCGAAGGTTCTCCAACTCTCCTCTCAATAGACAAACTCGCCACTGCTTTTTCCACCACACAGAATGGGTGCAAAGTCTCCTCTTTCAGGGCAGACACATTCTAGGTTTCACTTCTAATCAGAGCTAATGAAGGTGCGTGCACACTGACATCAGTGCAAGAGGGGGAAACGAAGGGAGGTCTGCTATGAGAAAGCAAAAATCCAGTGTGTGAAAGAGCTATTGTGACCAGATAGCCGAAGAGAAGCAATCAAAATCCTTTAATTCCTTGACCTTCTTTACTCTTTGGATGCAATTACAAGCACTGAAAATCTACCTTCTGCCAAGAGCAAGGCCTCTCTTGTGCACTGGTTCTCACATAACATCTGCTGTCAAGGCTTGCCTCGCTGCCTCCCTGGGAACCTTCCAGCCTGTCAGTCTGAGTGAAAACAACAGACAGGCAGGCAGGCAGTGAGTGCTGGCGGCTGGGAAGACATTTCCAATTTCTGCCCCATTCAGAGGAGCCTCAGGAAAAGCCCAACCCTCCCCGTTCCCAGAAGGACCATATGGACAGCCCAGAGCTACGCCAGGTATTTCAGAGCTGGGAATCGCTCCTCTCCCTGCTGGCTGGTGAGCTGGGGACGTGCAGGATGAATCCTTGCTAAGGCAGAAGCAAAGCAGATTCTTATCCTGATGAAGTAGCTGCTGCTGCATTTCCTACCTGGCTTGGTAGGATTATCTTTACATTCATTTCTATGCCAGGACTGACTTTTAGATGTTGCCACAATGAGCTTTTACCTCAGACGTGTTCTGTGCTAAAGCATTGAGAAAGATTTTCATACTGGGCCCTACAGCAACCTGTACCATGTGTGGTGACTAATATGCCCAAGTTTGATTGCATTCCAGATTAAAGGAATCGCTTTTGCCTTCAAGGAGTACAGACAGGCTCTGAGCAAAAGCAGACTGAGACCTTATGTATCCTCAAATGTATGCCCAGGAGCAGGATGAAATCATCAGCAGGAGTCAAGCTGACAGCCAACACTCTGCTCACCATATGGGTCCAGGTTTGCCTTCCCTCTCCTTTGGCATGCAAGACTGAATTCAGGGAGCTTTGTCCCAAGTACACAGCGCTGCAGAACAGTCCCTCAGCAGTCTCAAGGAATTGGAACTTCCAGAAAAAAAATAAAAATAAAGTGCTCACAGTTGGGCACTGCATATTCAAACAGCATGGATTTCAGTGCTGAATTTGGGGTGAAAACCAAACCAAGCAGAACACAACCCCCACCCCACAAGTTCTAAAAACCATTAGACAAAGCAAAACCAAACTACTGAAAGCACAGCTTTGCCTGTCCCTTGCCCTTCCTAACGGGGAACTGACTGTTCTGGTCTCAGACAAGGAGGGAACTAGGTCATGTCTCTGCTGCATCCCCTGAGCCTTCAAGTTGCTGGTTGTGTTTTTGTGCTATTGATCTGCGTCCCTGCCTGTCTGCAGCACTGTACCTGCCAGCACTCTGGGGACAGCTGCCCGCAATAAAACCTGCCTCAAAGTGAGATAAAGAGAACACAAAAACATACTGGCAGGGATCAAAGAGTTTGACCCTCAGAGAGTAAAAAGGGAGAGAACTGGCTGACTGCTTTCAGGCAAGGTCTGAGGGAGAAAGAAGACTTGCTTTTTGCCTGACCTCAAAGAAGAGGGGAAAAGCTCCATTCCTCCCACTATATGACAAAATGACATGAGCATTTCAGAGCCAGCAGCAGTTACAGACCTGGGGCTTCAATACTCTGCTTTTATTACAGGACACATAGAAATTTAGTTCACTGCATAGCTCAGCCCATATGGGTTTCTTGCCTACAAGTATTTTAACCCCATTTCCACAGTTTATGACTCAAACATTTATTGCACCTTAAATCTCAGGGAGAAAGAGAGAAAAGGTATTTCCCTAAATCTTATTTTGTCTTATATTTCCCTCCTGTCTCCCCATCTGGCCCTTAGTGGTGTTGTGCAGAAGCACAGAGAATGTTGTCATGCTCCTTTGGGAACCAGCAAAAGCCACTGGCAGAGACAGAGTCCCCTATACCAGGGTGATCACTCAGCCCAGGGCCACGTGCCTAAGTCAGCAAGCTGCCAAAAAACAAAAATATCTACTCCAAACAAACACAGGACCATTTGCTGGCTCAAGCTCTAGCCCAGGGCACAGTGGCTGTGCCAGCTCAGGAGCTCAGGAAGGACGCTGAGAGTGAGAAACCTCTGTGTTTTAAAAAGGGATATTGTGACTGCCAAGCCCACCCTTGTTTCACCAAACTCAGGTACAGCACCAATCCTGTTCCCCCTAACAAACAGCCCTCTCTAAAGACAGCAGGCTGTGCTCTCCTGCACACACAGGTTTGCCTTTCTCACGCACAGCCGTGGAAGCGCTCACAGACAGATTGATGCAGATCTTTTGCCCCGAAGAACTGCTGGAGTATTAACAGCCAGCACACGTGCCAGGGAGCCCATCCAACTCAGGAAACTGGAGCTTCTGCCTCTTCTCTGTGACACGGCAAGAAAGGGGCCTGAGCCTTCCCCCTCCCTGCGGTTCACTGGGTCACACAGACCAGCCCAGCTAATAGGAAATGCAGGAGCAGGACGGTACAAAGCTGCACCAAAAACGTGCAGAGAAGTACTTGGCACCCCAGAAACTTGAAAAATCTCTGTTATCCTTCAGCATTTAAACAGGGCAAGTCGCCTTTCTTTTTTTAAGCCAAAACTGAAAGCCAAAACGTGAATCGTTCCCCCAGTTCACGTTTGGAACTAAAGCCATTAACCCCAAAGTAACAACCCAAAGCAGATTAGAGATGTGGGCTACAAAATGCAAGAGCAGCACCAAACTGAGCGGCACAGTGGGCATTTTGTTTGAGTTAACTTCACAGGAAAGTGAGAAACAATTAGGCGTTAAGTGCCCTTAGCAGTAAACATTAAGGACACTGCATTTTTGCAGAGTACTGTCAAAAACCCGAGGAAGACTGTGATGAGGAAAGAGTGGATGAAAACATTTAGTGAATATATCTTGGGTAGCAGCAGAAGGAAAACATGCTGCTAACTGCCTCCTAAAAGCTGATTTCATTTTCTGGAGATTCCTCACAGCAAATGTGCAGGTATGTGCTGCACCACCCATCACTGAGTCATGGGGAGTAAGAGCAATCCTTCACAGAAACACGGAATTAAGGCTGGAAGAAGCCTTTTGAGATCAAGTCAATCATCAGCCCAGGATCACCACCACGTTCATCACTAAACCACGTTCTCAAGTGCTGTANAAGATCAAGTCAATCATCAACCCAGCATCACCACCACATTCATCACCTAACCACGTTCTCAAGTGCTGTATCCACACATTTTTGAACACTTCCAGGTATGGTGGCTCCACCACTTCCCTGAGCAGTCTGTTCCAGTGCTTTACAACCCTTTCTGTGCAGAAATTGTCCCCAGTATCCAAACTAAACCTCCCTGCTGCAATTTGTTGCCATCTCCTCTTGTCCTGTCAAAACTTTTTCTTTTGACTCCCTCCAGCAGGGTCTCTGTCCTTGTGAAAACATGAATTCCCACACCCCAACAGGGGTTCGATCCCTTTGCTCCTGTGTGCTTGCACCGACGCATTACTTCAGGCACCAGGCTGCTGATACCCACTGTCTCAAGCAGTATTTTTTGTAAGAGAACAGCACAACGACCAAAACACATTTACAGAGGCCTTTGCAACCAGGCAATACAAAAAGTGGTGGAAAACACCAGAAGCAAGCAGCATGTCCTCAGGACTGCCCCCAGCGGGGCACTCACCGCGATGAGGATCTGGAAGGAGCTGTGCATGACCTCGATGTAGCGGTACTCCAGGGCACAGCCGATGACAGAGATGTAGGAATGGTTATCCAGCCCCTTGATGCCAGACATGGAGGCCTCCTTCCTTACACAGCCAGGGCCATTTTCACTCCACCACGACTGGTGCCGGGAGATGTTGAATGTCAGGAGTTCGCTGTCCTGGAGGGAAAGTTGCAGAGATCTCTGTTTAGTCTGAGGGTGTCAAACATGCTGTCAGCAGGAGGCCGTATTAAATCAATGGGAAACTTAGTTTCTGAGATCCCCGCTCCCCAGAAATGCTAGCACCGATCAAAGCACTTTGGCTTGATATTCCTTCATAGAATTGTGGAATGGTTCGGTTTGGAAGGGACCTTAAAGAACCTTCCACTGTCCCAGGGTGCTCCAAGCCCCATCCAGCCTGGCCTTGGACACTTCCAGGGATGGGACAGCCACACCCTGTGCCGGGGCCTCCCCAGCCTCACGGGGAAGAATTTCCTCCTATTATCTAATGTAATCATACTTCCCAGGCAGCTGCTGTGGTGAGAACCACTCCTGAGGCAGCCCTGCTACAAATCCATTTCACCCTCCTGTAGCACAGTTTGGATGCAGGCTGCAGACCCGAGAACATTTTTCTAGTGGTTTCTTCACCCAGAAAAGAACCCTCAAGTTTTGGGTGTGGGAGATGAACCCTGTACCTCTAGAGGAAAAAGGCAAACAAGGCAGCACTAAGTGTCCTGCCAGGCTCTTCCCAGCACGGGAATCAACACAAGCAACTGAAAAAATATGACCTTCATAGCACCAAAAGTGAGCTTCAAAACCCAACAGATCTTCCTCTGTTCCTAGTTTTTAACATGTCTGACAAGATCCTGAACCATTTTTGCCTGATTTCCTTCCACATTCTTCACATCTGGTGCTTCTGCATCTCCTGCGGCTCCTACCCGGCCGAGCTGACCTCACAGTGCTGCCTGCAGCTTCTTGCAAACACCTCCCCTGCAATTTCTTAGCAACTTTACCTCGAGAGGCTTTTTGTTCTGCTCCCTTGTCTTTGCTAGGTAAATACTTTAAACCATTTGAGGGGGTTACAGAGTGAAGCGCCACACAAGGAGTGCAGGGATTTGGTGTGCAGCCAGGTGCTTATTTAAAAATGACCACACTTTCCTCACACTTGAGAAAAGCGCAGTATTTACAGGAATATTCAGAAGAGCTTTGGGTTTTTGAGCTTGCAGGACATGGCAGAGCCCTCCTGCAGGTACAAGACAAACTCAGGACTGGCTGAACAGCTGCAACCCTTCATGGATGAGTGCCAAGTGCTGGCTGCCCCCAAAATCCACTCTGATGCAGAATCAACATTTCCTTCTGAGCACCAAACAAGGCAAGGGGGTGGAGGTTCTATTCTGAAGAATATATTAACAAATTTGAAGGCAGAGAATCTATATCTCTGAATGCTGGATATACGCATTCCCCACCCATTACTAAAGGTTTTAGCACCTACCCATAAACTATTTCACACTGCTCGTGCCAGGGTCCCACAGAGTCCCAGGAGGAAAGCCATGGCTCCCAGAACAGCAGCAGTCAGAGCCCGGGGTATTCACACTTCCCAACATGGAAAACCTCACATGGCAGCTCCTTTGTGTCAGCTCCCCACAGAGTCAAAAGGAAAAACAGATTCAGAGCAGCTTATCCAAGCCCCTGCTCCAAATCACCCTCTGGAGAGAGGGCCTCTCTCCACAGCCAACACAGGAGCCAAGCCAGGCAGTCCTGCAGATACAAAACACGGACACAGAAAAGCAAATCCAGGGCCAAACTGGAGTCACAGGGGCAGGAACCTGAATGCCAGCCAGAGAAGCAGTGAACAGTCCCCAGTGCCCCGCTCTGCCCCTTGTTTTGGGACCCTCTGTGCACCACAGACACCCCAAACCAGCCTGCAGAGCCCTTACTCAGATCTGCTGCAGGAAGCAGGTGCTGAGAAATGTGGACAATTAAGTGAGAAGACAGCTGCCAGGCTCCTGCCATAATCAGCACAGCAGATGGCACGTGCTGTGCAGGAGATGGAGGAGGGCACAGAGATGGAGCGTGGCACCGGGGCGAAAGCAGCCAGAATGGCAAAGACAATGGAAAACAGTTGGGAGCTTAGCCCTCTCCTGGGCTTCACCCTTCAGAGGCCCACACCGAGCTCAGAAAGTCACCAAATCACAGCTTTTCAGGATTTTCCCCAGCCAAAGCCAGGCCTCCAAGTGGCCGGGCTCCTCTCCTCCTCATGAGTTACTGCTTTAGCCGGGGAAAGAAGCAATCATCTTTCTCAAAAAACAAATCAAACCCCCACAAACAAACAAACAGAAAGAAATCTCCAAAACAACCAAGAAACTCCCCAGGTGAATTCCTGTTTCTTTGCCTGGGGCTGCCCCCATTAGTACTGAACCAGAGCTGCTCCAAGGGCACCACAGGATCTGTTCTCAGCCTCAGTCCCCAGGGCTTCCCTCTCCCAGCTCACAGATGGTGCCTTCCCAAACCTTCTGCCTCAGTGATGCAGACAGAGCCCTCAGTGTCCTCTCTGCTCCTTACAGAGGCAGCAGTGTGTGTTTGGCACAGTAAGAAACAGGCTGCTTTCCTTCCAGAATCTCCCTTTTGTCAGTCTTCAGAGACCTGGCTCTGCCTTCACTTGGCTGCAGGAGCTGAACCTGCTTGTAAATTCAGCCTGGAAAAGCAGAACAGGTGTGGCTGGAGGTGGGCAGGTGGAGGAACAGGAGGTGCTCACCAGCACTCACTGCTTTTTGCCCACAATCATACTCCAGCTCTGAGCAAAAAAAGAATAAAAAAAAAAAAAAAAAACCCACAAAATTTTAAAAGTTATACATCAGTGAAGAGCGGATTGGAAAAACTGAGCACTCTTGGATTCTAGAAGTGCCACAAAGCCTCGAACTCATGAGCCATCCATGTCACAGATGTACAGTGAATGCTGACTGCACACGGGGATCAGGGATTGTCTCTGCTCAGAGCCACCTTCCTGAACCAGCAGAACAAACCAGGGTCTCAATGTGCAAAGCAGAGCTGTTCCTTTGCCGAGTCCCGGCTGGATGCCCTCGCCATACCTGTGAGATGGGGCACAATGAAAAGAGCACTCAAGAAAATCCCCTAATTGACCTCTCGTTGCTCAGAGCTTGCTGGGAGACTACGATAACAGCTCCAGGATGTCTCGTGTGGTTTGCCAGCTTCGTTTGTGAGAATGCAGTTGGAGAGAAGTGAAACCTTGAATTAGAACAGCACACAAAAATCAGGAGAAAAGAGCCAGTTTTAAGAAGGTTTAGGGAACAGCTGTTTGCCAAAAGCTTTCTGCGATCCATTTGGAATCTAAACACACTGAAATGCTCCCAGAAGTGGAACGTGGGCTGGGAGATGTAAATCAGCCCCAGCAGTGAGCCAGCCCTGCTGCAGGGACAGCGATCTGTGCGTGCCTGGCCCCTGCTCGTCCCTTGCCAGGGCCATCACCGCCTCTTTAGCCTCCAGCCTGGAGGGAAACCCGAGCCAGCAGCGATCCGAGCTCCTCCTCGGGGCACCCTGAAGGCCAGCCAAAAAAAATCACATCTCACTCGGAACTGCTCAAGCACCTGGCTGCCACCCGTGTGCCACCAGGGTGAGAGGGAAGACAACAACACCACACCTACACCGCGCAGAGCCTGTTCTCCCCAGCGTGTCCCACGGGAAACTCACACCTACCTCCAACACCCACGGAGCCAGCTGTGCTCCTGTGCTAAAATAGCTTCCTGAAAGCTGTTCTGAAATTATTTTCTAAGGGACACTATCAGAGGTGGTTTTATTTCTTCTTGTTAACAGCCTTCTGAACTGCCTCCCCCAAATTTCCTTAATTATCAGGCAAAACCACGCTAGGACAGCTCTGGAACAAACTGAACCTCGTTAGGGAGCCGCCAGAGTTTGACAGCAGAATCATTTTAAATCTTTTTAGATGGAAACATTTCTTATTAAAATAGGAAATATAATGTTCATTTTTCAGTCCTGTGTTTGGAGTAGCTGCATCACCACGAGACACAGAGGAACACTGCCAGTGTCTCTCAGGGGGCTTGCTGACAATGCCACAGCATCTAAAAGCCAAATCCCAGGCTTCCAAGTTCTAAATTTAGAAGGAGATAAGGGTCAGTTTTACATAGACATGAATTTATCCATCCTCCTGGTATTTTAACCAGGCACAAAATCATCCCAAGATGCCATCCAGATTCTCTGAAATACAAATAACCCCTGTTTGACTCACAAGGGCTGCTTCCATTTCAAGAGGAGATTTAGACCACCACGGCTCTGGATTCAGATCAAAGCAGTGCATAGACAAGACAGAATATAAAGGAAGGATAAAAAAAAATAAATTAGAAATCACCATTCAAGAATAATTCCAGAGGGGAAAGACAAAGGAATACATTGAAATACAGGACAACAGTTCCTCAAACCTCTCTGAACATTTCTCAAGTACATGGTGAAGAGTCAGTCAGCATGGCAGCTGGACAGACAGATGCTCATATGTCTGAACAGCAGGATTTTAATAATTAACGCAGACTGAGGGATGCAGGAGGGCTGTGTTTCATGCTTGAGTAGACAGGGAGAAGCTTAACACATTACTGCAAACACAGCCTGTAAACTCCAGAGCAAGCTCCCAGCAATTCACCACCCCAATGGCCACATGGACACGGGACAGGAGGAGGAACAGCGACCTGGAAATTCTGCTGTGAGCCCCTCCACAGAGCAGTGGCACAGCACTTGGAGCTGCAAGTGTGCTCAGGAGCACGAACAGAGCAAGTCAGCAAGGCAACGCTGCCAGAAGCTGCTCAGAGACATCAGCACCTCCCTGCAAATCCAGGCTGCTCCAGCAGTCGCCTGCTCGCTGGCAGAGCACCTCCAGGAACGCTGGCAGGGGCTGTGTGCTTGGGCAGGCCCTTCCAGCAGCAAGAGAAGAGCTTCCTTAGACACTTGTGCTGAGCCACCTGTGCCTGGCCGCCCAAGGAAGTTCTGCTGGGCCATATTTCACACTCTCACTCCTGCTAAGAAAAGGTTCCAAGATAAAAAACCCTGGCAAGATAGAAAGACAGAAATCAAGTCAGTTTAGCTCTTCCAAGAAGCAGGGAATCGATCAGTAAAATGTATTTTCTTTTCCAATAAAAACTCAGTGTAACTAGTGATTGGTAGCTGGTTAGTAATCAGTTATAACTCCCAGGGCTGACCAGAACAGCACCCTCAGTGATTCCATGGCCAGGAGACACGGAATGGACATGCTGGAATAACCTGGAGGATAAAGCAGCACTTCAAGAAATGTGAAAAACAGGAGGAAAGAGAGGATGAGGAGTGGTGGCAGACACTGTAATGGAGGAAAGATGCAGCAGAGAACAATTCCTCGGTTAGGGAAAGCAAACAGCCAAACTGCACCTACCAGCCCTTACTCTACTGATGAGCTAAAGTTTGTAACTGAGAGATTGTCTCAACCCCTTTGCCAAGTCACTCATGGGCTGGTGTGGGACTGAGGGGTCCCTGGTTTCTGTTCATTGAATCAACCAAGTCAGGCTCCCAAAGCAAGGGGGGCACAAGAACAATGCCGGTGTTCTGTGACCAGCACTTCCCTGTTCCCATCCTGTACTCCTTCACCAGTGTGAAATCAGATCCAGGCAGCAGAGCTCAAAGAATTGTTTGCAATGAGTGCACGTAACCATTTCCTCATTTTTTCAATTCCCTGAGCTTTTCTTAAATCTTTTACATCAGAAACATTGAATCCTTTCTCACCCCACCTGCGTTATCACCTGTCTCAGCTGCACTGGGCTGTCATTACCAGGCACCAAGTTAACAAACTCCATTCTCTGCAGCTCCTTGCCCTCTCTGCATTCTCTCACTGTAAATCAGCTGCTGACAGAGCCTGCCCTGGCAGGCTGCCCTGGTCACAGCACAGCGGGGTCAGTGCAGGGCTGGCAGCAATGCCACCCTCCCACTCTCCCACTCTCAGCAGCAGTCACACAGGAAACAGTTCCCAGGAGACCTTCAGAGCTCCCAGCCCCTCAAGGGACTTGCCCAGCCGTGTCCAAGCACTCCCCAGTGTGTCCCTGCTCAGTCTCGTAGCTAACGAGTTGGTTTTTATCAGAGCAGCTCCATCAGCCTCCCTCCACCACAGCCCTTCTTCCAGGATTTGCAATTTCCCTGCCTACTGCCAGGCTCACGAGAGCTGTGACTTTGACTTTTTGTCAGGACTAGAGGGCAGCCTCCTCCGAGGGTCACACAGAGCTACCTGCAGCCCTGCTGGAATCCACTGCTGCCTGACACTGCCCTGCCCTTGCCCAACACTGTCCAGCCAAGCCCAGCGTCCTGCTGGGGTCTGATCCCACCGCTGAGATCAATGAAACACCCGCTGGCTTTGGATCGGGTTTCCAGGAGAGCCCAGCCTGGGAAGGGTCCTACAGAAACATCAGTTCCTGCTTCAGGTGGATCTTTTGGTCTCCTGTGGAAGCGAAGATTTGTTTTGCCACTACAAAGACCCAAATTACTTCAGTGAAAGTGGAGGAGGATGGAAAGCAGCATCATTAGTTTCCCTTACAAAACAGCTTTTTAAAGTGAGAATAACTCATTAAGAACAGAGGCAAAGCTGTCAACTGCTTTACAGCCAAACAAGCACAAATTCTCTCTTGGTTTTGCTGGTTGCCATTAAATGAACTAATTTCTCATTGCAGAGAGGAAAGTCCACTGAGTCAATAACAACTGACACTGCAGCCCAATTCTATAAAAAACGTCCCCAGTCACAAGTGTCACCCTGTCGGCTATAAAAAGCCTCTCTGTGTGCTGGCTTGGCTAAAATGAGCCCCAGCACAGAGCAAGGTTACCAGGTGAAGCTCCTTTGTGGCACTAAAGAAAGGAGATTTTGGTGCTGTCTGAATTACAGAACAGCAACCTGACGTGTTACAGCGCAGGTTGGGATTAGCAAACACGAGTATCCAGCTGGCTGGAAGCAAACACTGCCTCTGAAAAGCTCCCAGAGCAGTTTATCAAGCCAACATTTTCTCTGCAGAAGGGAGCATTTAAACAGTTACATAATATCCTTTTTTTGCAGTTGGTAGCAGCCAACATCGAGATCATCTCAGGCTGAGGTTTCAGACTATGAATAATCACTGTTTTGGGCAAGAACTCCCTCAAAGTTTATGGAATAATTGAGAGGGGGAAAGAAGATGAATTGAGACATTAGGAAGTTACATTTTCTTATCTGCAAAGGATTTAGGCTGCCACTCCTGACTTGCTGTAGGCTTGATAAAACCACAGGGCAATTCCAATTATGACTGCAACCCCAATGCTTGACCTGGGAATTTAAGCCAGATGTGGAGTGCTCTGAGATGAACCTGCATTCCACAACCACTCTACAGCAACACTCATAATTCATTGCTTACAGCCCAGGCTTAATTTAGGACCTGCCTCCCATTTTTATTATTTCTGACTCACCCCTCATTAGGCAGACAGCAATACTCAGCTAATCCAGTCTTCAAAGAGCTTTGCATATTAACTCACAACACCCTGGCCAGCAGCCATGAGTAACTACCCCTGTGATTAAGAAGGAAGAATTACAACAGGGAAGCCACATCCCAAGGAGAGGAGCCAGATTCCTCTGGGGAGGGATGTCCTCTGTTCAGCAGACAGAGGAGCCTCTCCCCAAAGGTACAAAATGAAATATTTTGGCTGGTGTGGCAACAACCA
Organism: Bombycilla garrulus; assembly: GCA_013400315.1. Classification (NCBI taxonomy): domain Eukaryota; kingdom Metazoa; phylum Chordata; class Aves; order Passeriformes; family Bombycillidae; genus Bombycilla; species Bombycilla garrulus. The sequence continues at coordinate 2,374,087 of VXBU01005400.1, forward strand.
GGTATTCATCCCTGCTGCTGAAGTCTTCAGCAGGACTGGGAGGCACAGAAATACCAAGAGCTGTTCAGGTGCAGAGTTCCAGCAAAGACCGTGGTTCAGGGCAGGCCCTGCTGCAGCCCCTGCCTGGGACAGGATGGCACAAGGGCCCTCCCCTGCAGCACACACCTTCTTGCCAAGGCGCTCTCAGATCCCACGAGGATCAGCTGCAATCCAGCTGTCTCCTAGCCCTCATCCACCTCCTCTGCATCACTGCTGGGAACTGGCCCTCAAAATGTCTCTGCTGCCAGGCCTGCCTCACCTCTGAAAGCAAATGCACTCTACCTGCTGTGAGGGCAGGGTTTATTCCAGCCACCACCTGCACCAACCAACCAAGAGCTCCAGAAACCAAGAGTGGCTCCTCAGTTTCCCATACACGCAGCAGGATTCCCCTTCCCTGCTAAAGCAGCCCTCTCCACAGGCAGGAGGGCAGCACCTGCTCCCAGGCAGCCCCCAGCCCTCCCCTTCGCCCAAAGCCCGGCCACTCACCCAGGCAGCCCCCACTCACCTTTGAGAGCCCTCCCACTTCTAAGTAGAAGCAGATGATGAAGATGTTCCAGGTGACCCAGACTGCAGTCCAGATGGCGTACTGGGAAGGAATGGGGTTGGGGAGAGAGAAGCAATAAACATTAGGAAGTCACTAGAATTAGCGTGTGTATATATATTTATACTGATGTACGTGTGCTCTAGCTGGGGGCAGTGGAACACCCTGAGTCAGCACTGAAATCCTTTTCCTCTCTGTTTTCCATATTCTCTTGCCTGCTAAGACACACAGGGGCAGCAGTCTGGAGGGATGGAAGAGCTTCTGTGCCGCATTTGTCCAGCCCCTCGCCCTCCCTCTCTGCTGGAGCAGGGCTAGCTCAGCAGCGGTCAGGATTATCCGAAACCCTCCCGGTTTGGCACAGGCACAGCTCGCTGAACAGAGCGCTCCTGAGCACAGCCAGGCACCTCCTGCTAGAGCAGCGTGCAGGGCTCTGCCTGACCTGCCAGGGCCTCGCTCTGCCCCTCCTCACGTGCCCCATCCCCGAGCACAGGCTGGCACGGCTCCGGGAGCCCGAGGGGCACTCACCACCACGATGTAGCGCGGCCGGTACTGGATGGTGCCGAAGAGCCCCAGGATAACGATGATGATGTGCAGGAAGTTGGCGAGGATGGGGGCCCACTGGTACCCCAGGAAGTCGAACACTTGCCTCTCCAGTGCAGCAAGCTGGGAGGGAGAAGCACAAGGACAGTTAGAGCTTCTTGTTCTCAGGGGTTTGACACAAATCCCTGCGGCAGCTGAAGGTGGGACTCCGTTCCCACAGCAATTTGCTGCCTCTGAACCAGGTGAGCAGGACACAAGGGCTGTTTGCACATCTCCCTTCCCCTCTGCTCTCATCTCAGCTGCTCTGATGGCTGAGCTCTAGTGCTGTGTGGGGCATTCCTCTGTGGTGGGCACGCTGGGCCTCTGGCAGAGGACAGAGGGGAACAGCAGCATGGGAACATCTTAAATGTTGAACGTGAAATACATTCACAAAGATGTCAGTGTAACTTTCTAGAGCTCATTTGTCAGAGTCTTCACCATCACTCCATCACTCCTGACACCTCCTATATTTCTGCTCTCCAACACACATCCATCAAAGTGAGGGAGAGGAGGAAACTCTCTCCTCCACCTTCGCCCCTCAGAAAATGCTGCCACCAGTAAGGAAATTCTGCCAACACATCAGTTTTCCAGGACAGGCCGTGTTCCTCTTCAGCACTAATAACATGGTTCAAGGCTAGTACTGTGTTCTACACATAAAACTCCATTACTGTTGGAGTGCGGGGGCTGATTTTCAAGCCATACCTGCATAAAGATGTGCTTTTCACCTGTAGCCATCATCTGTGTATCAGAGAACACCTGGTCACCTGGCCCTGAGCCCCTGGGCAGCTGAAAGCACACAATGCAATTTCCTGCTGGCCTTTGCACACCCACAGCCTTTAAATGATCTATCTTTAGGAGAAATTCAGTGAGTGTATGGGGGAAAACTGTTAATGCATGTTTTTCTCCTGTGCACAGCCTTGCATGGAGAGATCTTATCTTTTTTTGTCTTTATTAGCACAGTGCAAGCCCCTCCGTGGACCTGTGTCTTCCCTGTCAGTACAAGATTTGAAAGTCTATTTAATTATCACAGTAGGCCACTGGGGTTGCATTATGGCATTTCATATTTATTTTTGGCTAAATAAATCATTACAGTTTACTATCGGCAGTCAATATTAATTTAACTCCTAATCAGGCATTAACCGTGAGTAATCCTGGTGAGCTGTGTGTAATCAGCTGTGTGACACCTTTTCCTGGCTGGGATCTAAGCACCAAGGCTTCTGTGATGGCTTAAAGCATTTCAGGATGTGAGTGGCTGCAGGTTCCTCTCAAGCCCTGCGATGAGAGAAGCCACATCTATTAAACGGCCCTTATTCCTCCTCCTTCCCGGCTCAGTGGGGAAATTGCCTTCACACCTCCCTTGGGCTAGGAAGGGATTGCAATTCCCAACACTACTTTGAAAGTTCAATAAAAATCTGTATTTCAAAGAAATCTGTGGTTAAGGGCGAGCAGACAGGGAGGAGGCAGGCGGCTTTGCCTCTACAATACCTTACTGCTAAGTAAAGAAGGACAGAGAGTGGGGAAGGAATGGATGCAACCACTAAATCTCTCCTGCCAAATAATCTTCCCTTAGAAGCAACGCCCTCTGCGTGCTCTGGTCCCCTGAAGCACCTGGGAGATGCTGTGGCCACACAGGGGGCTGTGGGCCCAGTGCTGCTCCCCCAGCACAGCAGGTTTGCCACGTCTCCTCAAACACCAGCCGCAGGTTAAATGCTTAATCCTCCAGGAGGGATTAGCGCACATACCTTAACGATATCGGGACATTTGGGATCCTGACTGGCTGGCAATGGGCCACTCGACTGTGACTGCTTCATCCAATCAGGCGTTAATTGGCTTTGTGCGCTCCAGGAGGAGCGTGTGCCTGAGATCCTCACCCAGCCCGGGACACAATGGGGTGTTGGCCGAGGTACCGCCCTGCCCAGCCTCCCCTCCTGCCCTCAGGCTCTGAAAATCAGGATAAACGCCGATCCCTGCTACCCACGCCTTCTGCCGTGAGTTCTCCCCGTCCAGAATCACGGCAACCCATGGCTGGAGGAGTGGTTTCTTCTCCATCCTACTCCACGAGTGTTTGTTTGTCATTAGGGCTGTGTAAAAAGGGGAAAGCTTGTCCTTCCACCTGGCATTTCCTGGTTTGTCTGCACCAGGGGAGAGATTGGGCTGTGAAGTGACAGATAAATGCCCACCCTGGAGATGGACCTTCCAATCTACACAATTCAGATTTGGGCACAGCTCCTTGAGAAGCCTCTGCATTTTTCCCCATAACCCCGAAAATTATCTTCACACCATACATCCTTCTCCCTCACCTCCCTTGTCTCCAAGTTCTTTCCATCCTGATTTACTTCCTTTTGCCACTTTCCCAGCATTGTTAAACTGGTTTTGTGTACCTGGGAGCTGGCATGACTCAGCCGGTCCAGAGAGGGGCTGTGCCCATCTGCTGGCTCAGGGAGGGAGGGGGGATGTGGGATGTGCGAGCTCACACAAGCTGTTTCCTCATTTATAAAAATAAAATTACGATTTTCTGTAAAACATGTTGGTGACAAGTGAGTGCTACTGGTGAAACTCCAACACTGTGTTAGTGACAGGCAGGGAGTGAGCGTGTCCTGCAATCCAGCCATTGGAAATGCAGCCTGAAGCTATCCTGGGCTTCCCCCTGCTCCCTCAGGAACTTTACCATAATTAAGGATATATTTGCTGCCAACAAACTGATAAACATCCATTTCACTCATTGCACTGCAGGTCTGCGTGCACAGCTTACCCACAGAATGCTGCTGAGATTTGCAGGTGAACTCAAATCTGATGCTGGGGCTAAGCTGGCCTTGATTTGGGGTTGGGATGTGAGGAATGTCATGGTGCCCTTCCATGCTCAGAGATGGCAGGGCCAGGGTTTGCCCTGATCCATCTGTCCCCTCGTGCTGAACCTCTCTTGCTGAGCAGGGAAATGCCATCTTTCTCTTGTGCTGCCAGGTTTGTGCAGAGCAGTATCCTCATTGTGGAGCTCCTTACAATGATTCACACTGTCCTATTGAGAAAGCCTATTACATTCCAGAGACACCGGTTGTAAAGAGAAATGTCACAGATTGTGGCACAGGTTTCAACCCACTCAAAGCTGACAGGACCTTTCCATCAGGGAGGACAAATTTTTCATCTTTATGACTGTTCTTATTAAAACCAGGATTCCTTCTGCTCCTTCTGCTTCTCTAACCCAAAGTATACTTTTGCCTTTCATTCTTTAAATTAAATGATTTATTGGAGCACTAAAATCAGAAGAGTCGTGGCAGAATTTTCTCTCCTGAAATAAAGCACATTTCTGCTGATCTGAGTGAAACGGGAGTAGCAAATAAGCACGGGAAGCAATTGTTAGCCAGGCAAACAACACAAGCCAAAGCTCTCTCTTGGGCCATCATTCACGTGTGCAGCTGGGGCAGAGATGAAAGGCACAGGGAAGTTCTGCAGCCCGTGGAGCCCATCCCACAGCCCACACAGGGAGCACACGGAGCTCTGGACACGCTCAGGGGCATCACACAGTAAAACTTCTCCAAGCTGTACCTGAGCTGGAGGGTGCCCACAGCAAAATAGGCAAAATGTCGTAGAAAATGTCTCAAAACATGGGACAGTTTCTCACTGGGGGTTCAAACCATTCCAGCTGCTCTTCCAGTGGCTCTGGCAGGACTGTCACTGGCTGGTGTCACTGCCAGCAGACACTCTGAGCTGGTTCAGCATGGGCTGGGGGTGCTTGTTTAAATTCTAGCCCCTCAAATCTTTTCTATCCCCTCAACTTTGTCTTCTGTTGCTCCTCTCCTGCTGATAAGCTGCAGAGTCCAACCTGTTCCCCTGTGCTGCTGAGGAGGAAGGGAGGATGCTGAACAGTCAGGTACCTGTAATTCCTTAACTCCCTGTCCTTTATAGCCTACTATCAGAGCCATGCTATCAGCTAGATTTGCTCTTCTTAATTTATTAAGCTTTTAAAGCCTTTAATCTTATTTGGTTTGTATCTGTGTCTCTCATGGCATTTCTGAAATCAATTGGGATACAAAAGGAAAAAGTATCGGTCTCAAGACATGTTGACGTGACTCGTACAGGAAAGGTGCTCAGAAAACCCCACAACAGGTGCACCCTCACATCCATTTGTAACTCTGTAAGCAAACCTGCTTTTAACCTTTCCAAGTTAAGCTTTAATAGGAGATTTATTTTCAAGATGAAATGTTAGAAATAAATATCCAAGAGTGCGATAAAGAGAACAAATGGGAGAGGTTGATCCTACTGCTGAAAAATAAAAACCAAAAAAGAGAAGAAAAAAATGTTTTACCCAGAAACTCAGGCAATTTTCCACTTGACCTCTAAGAAAACAACCTGAAAACTCCTTTGCTGCTCCTTGTCTCTTAGTGCTGTGAGGACACAGCCTCACAGGCTGCTCCAGCTCCAGCTCCAGCTCCTCCTCCAGCTTCAGCTGGGAATAAATTTGCCACTTAACCCCCTGTGTGTGGTTCCTCTCCAGCCCAACCCAGCCTCAGCTGCAGCCCTGGGTCCCCCCAGCCCTGCTGGGATGATGTTGTGGGCTGATCCCAGAGCCCTGATCCAGGGTTTGATTTCCTGCCAAGTGGCTTCACTTTTTAAGATGCTCTTTCTTTGTCTGCTGTGCAAACACCACCGGAGCTTTCACTGGAAAAGGTCATGGGCCTTTTCTTGAGGAAAAACCTGCACTGGTTTCCTGAGGTGTTTTGGCCATGAGATGTGATGGCTCGAGCTCAGCGCAAAGTCTCAGTGCTAATACCCCTATGAGGCATCATACAAGGATGGAAATTTATGTCCTGCCACCTGAAACAGCAGGAAGAAATTAAAAAGTCTCAGATTGTACAGTTTGAAAAATATATCTATTTAGGTTTTGAACACAAATTATTTTTTTTTATTATTCTTCCACATGGTTTGGCAATACTATACATCTGTTTGCTGTTTATTATTATTAATATATTGGTATTATTATGACATCATGTTTAATTCTATGCAGCTTTCTATATAATTCATTTGACTCTATAAATCATGGAACAATGCTAGAACTAAAGAACCCTAAACCCAAGCTGCTGTGTGCTGAAACTATCAGAAGTGAGCAAAAAAAATATCTTCTGTGCCACTGCTTCTTCAAGGTGGAGAAGATTCTGTAAGTAGAAAAACAAATAAACAACAAGCTTGCTTTTACCACAGTGGCTGCATTTCTAAATAAATATGAATGGTTGCAACACTTCTTTAATTAAGTTTATCTGGAAAAGCAGCTCATTGAGCCATTACTTGCCATCCTCAAATGGAGGGGCTCGTTCTGCGAGGTGCCACGTCCTTGTCTCTCCCAAAGTCAGCCTCTCACGTGCTCACACCCGCTGCATTCATGAAATCTCATTTTTCTTCAGTAAGTGTTGTCAAGGAAACCTTCCTTGGGGCCTTGTGATCCACAGCTCCTCTCCCAGCATCCCTCTCCCCACCACAGAGGTCAAGAGACTAATTACACAGGAGGGCTCTGTTTGTCTCTCGTCTCTCAGTCCTCTTTGGTCACTCTGGCCAACGTGCCCCAATCTCTGCTCCTCCAGTCTATGTTCTCCCCAGAAGCTGCTGAAACCTCTTCTCTTCACACAGACATTAGAGAGGCCTCCAACAGCAGCGCTGATACCTTGTTGGAACCCAGGGGGTTCCTATGATGCCTTTGGCCGACCCAAAACCTGCTCAGGAGGCTTTTCAGCCTTGCCAGAGGTGTCAGGGACCCTGGAATGATACTAAAAAGGCCTGTAGCTCTGATTCTAACCCATGGAACAGGTTGTCAACTTTGTATGAGGAATTTCAAGTCACAAAAACTTAGATAGAAAAATAGTAGTAGTTATAAGTAAAAAGAAGAAAATTTGAGTGTATGTACAGGGGGGTTTAAAGCCCTGTACAGGGGGGTTGGAGATCTGTACAGGGGGGTCTGAGGCACAAGATGGAGAATTTTTACACGTGGCATGTTATCTTATGTTCTTCTTCATCACCTCCATCTTCTTGGTGCTGCTGGCACTTTTGGATTGGTTTGACACAGATCTGGGCAGTGTGGTGTGAGGGGCATAGATTGGTAATTAATTGTAAACATTTAATACGTAGTTTTTAGTATAAAAGATCAGAGCTGACCCGGGGCGGGCACAGTGTGTCTCTGGACGCGTTCTGTGCCAACCCTGGCAGGGCAGAGAAATCTACTTTTGATAAGGAACTGATAAACTGCCTTGAGAACACCAACAAACCACTCCAGACTCCTTCAGCAGCACGGGCTGGAAACCTGGACTTTTCTATATATTGTGGGGTCTCCTGGGGCAAAGGGGATCCCCACAATACCTTCAAGTCATTTCTATTTCAGAAGAGAATTGGTCACTGTGCTGGCCCTGCCCCCACGGGGCAGCAGGGCAATTCCCCATCGTGGTCCCACACCAGGTCACTCCCTGCAGCAGGGCCTGGCTGCTCCTGGGCCCCACACCCCAGCAAACACAACTTCTAGGCTGTGCCACATCCAAGGATCAGGACTTCTCCCAGCCCCGAGCCATCCTGGGCAGAGCCTGGGCAGGTGTAACACCCTCCCTGTGCTCACCACAACTCTGCTGAAGCCTGGAGCATCCTGCTGTTAAACATCCTGGTGCTGAGCCCCCGCCTCCTCACTCCCCCTGGCCTGGCACCTCTGAGCTCTGAGCTCTCTCCTCCCAGCCCCATTCTGTGCGTGGGCAGTGATGCTCTCAGGAGTGCCGCTGCTGTGACCTTGAGCCCTGAGCTTTCTGCTGCCAAGGCCTCCCAGAAACATCTGAGCCGCAAAGATTTGTCATTATTCAGTCCCACATGTGCAAATGCTGTTTAGCATTCCAGGGAAGGCACAATCCTGCTAAACATAAGGGATGAGACTGGCACTGAGCAGTGCAGAAGGCTATTTGTGTGTGGAGCTGAGGCCCTGGCTTCAGAGGGACCGAGCTTTCCTAAGTACATCTTAGAAACACCACTCAGCCGAAGACAGGGGCCGTGCACAACAATTCACAGAATCATGGAATCCTTCAGGCTGGAAAAGCCCTCTAAGATCACTGAGTCTAGCTGTTCCCTCAGCACTGCCAAGCCACCACTAACCCATGTTCTTCAGTGCCACATTTGAACATGTTTTAAATCTCCCAACAAATAGTGACTCCTGGGCAGCCTGTTCCAATGCCTGACAACCCTTTAGGTGTAGAAATTGTTCCTCACAGCCACTCTAAACCTCCCTTGGAACAATTTGAGGCACGCATCCAAGCAAACCTCTTAAGCCAAGTGTTGCATTGTGCCATGAAATTGGCAAAATATCAGGAGCTGGTAGAACATTTTCTAGCAAAACACCACAGCCCATGGTCCCTGGCACATCCACAGGTGCTCTCTCCTGATCTACAACCTTCTCAGCAGGGTGCTCTGCAGGACAGTGAATTAACTGCATGGTGCTGAGAATCCAGCTCCTGGGAAAAAGACTGCTTCCTAGGAGGGATGCTTCAGGAAAATGATTGCTCTGGTTTGCCTGAACTTCCCCCAAATCAGGGTCAGTCACGTGTCTGATGAAGCCTGTGCTCTGTAGCCCTCACAGCCTCTGGCCTGTTTGTTTTTATGGATCCCATCTCCCCTTGGGGCTCAGAGCCCAGGGATGAGGCAGCACTGGATTTGGGAGCTCTGTGCTCCCCGTGCTCCTGCCTGTGCCTCCTGATGGCACCTCAGCTCTGCACGCTGCTGTGATTGCTGATTGCTGAGAGCAGCGATCAGGCTAAATTAATAAGCAGCTGCCTTTGTGATCCAGGCAGAAAAGCACTCTGGCAGGAATGACAAACTTGTTTTATTTGCAACCTACGTCAACACTCCAACCTAAGTTCCCCAAACATAATTAAATTGATCTGTTGTGCCCACAATGTTCTCCCCTAAGCCCCCCCAGTGTTTTTCTCCTCCCTCACTTTCATGGCTCAGCTTTGAGACAGAGGAGGCAAAAAAAAATGTGACTGCATTTGCAACAGACGTAAAAGCCAGTGAGTTTCCTCAGCAAGTGCCTGACATTTTTATCACCCAGATGCCCAGGCTCAGGCTCCACACTCCTGGCTTTCCCTCACCTGTTGAAGAACTTGCTGAGCTGTTTTACCCACCTCATGCTGCTGCGCATCCCAGCTGCTCCCCCAAACAGAATCCTGGTGTGGCTGACAGCTCCAGCTCTGGGGGAAACTTCTCCCACCAGGAGCACAAATTTCCCCATTGCATGAAATAATATTTATTAAATGTGTGCCATTAACGCAGCAGCCATTTCCCTCTGGAGATCTGCTACCAGTTATGAACCCATCTGAACACTGCAAAGGCTGTGAGACAGAGCAGTGCTGGAGATCAGCAGGAATTTAATTTCCTAATAGAGAGATTTATTCCCTACCAACAGGGCTTTATATTGTGTGATCCCTGCTCAGCCATGAAGCATTTCTGAAGTTTGGGCTTGTTCCCATGAAAGAGATGCAGGAAATAAAGTGAAAATATTTGCAAATTAGCCAAGGGGTTGTTTAGGGAATATAACCGATATCCTTTTGACCTGCTATCCTAGGCATCATCTGCTCAGCTAACAGAGAAGGGAAACCATTGACAGGGCTGGCACAGGAGGCACAAGGCTGCCCTGAAGCACTGCTTGGACCAGTACTGCCCAGCCTTCTTCTCCTGATGCAGCCTCTGGAGTCTCCTGGGTGTGGGAGCAGCAGAGTGCGGAGAGCGCAGAGATCCCATGAACTCCCAAGTGTACTAGAAAGACTTTAAATTATTCAGGGGTCTGACCAAAACTCTCAGTGTGTATAAAGCCCATGAGACACCCACTAGACTCATCCAGTTTAGGAAAAAAATTCTCTCTCTGCTATTTTATAGGCACTTACTGCAAACTGCAGTTTTATTTCACTGCTGTTTACCCCAAAGCTGCACTGTGGCTGTAAATACACCACTGGCAGTTCCCCCAAGGGAGCAGCAACTTTTGCTTCAGGCTCGAAAAACCCAGCTCAGTCTTCCCTCTGTCCTGCCCAAACACAGCCTAAGAAAGACTTGCTGTGACCAAGTGACACTGAGACCACCCCCTGCTTTTGGCTTTATGAACAGAAATGTTCACTGGTGTCCCCTGCCAGTCTAATTCATGGCTGGCACCTGCAGCACCTCCTCTTCAGGAAGGGTCAGCTGTGGCCCAGTGACAAAAATGCCTCTGAAGGCCGAACACCTGCAGAAATCACCTGAAGCCCTTTCTCTCATCCAGCAGAAGAGGAGGGTGAGAGTTGTTTGGTGGCCATGGAGCACAGGTCTGTGTCACAGCAGCCCTGGCTGCACAGGATGCTCCCAGCACACGGGGCAAACAGTCCCTGAGCTGCTGGACTCGTGCAGGAACCCTCCAGGGCCTGGTGAGCCCCTGCTCTGTCCCCATCCCTGCTCTGTCCCCGTCCCTGCAGCCACAGCTCCCAGCCCGGCCGGCTCAGCTCCGTCCTGCACATGGCACTGGGAGCTCCGGCAGCTGATCCCCTTAATTAGGTCACAAACGGATCACGTGTAGAACACTTGCACCAGCCAGATCCTCTGAAGGAAAAACACGCAAGCCCTGCAACTGGGGGAGAAGCTTGGGAGACGAAAGATGCCAAAGCTGAAATAACTCCTCAAAACTTTGTCCGTAGGAGCCTTGCTTCAGTTTCTGCTCGACAGCTGGGCCCCTGCTCCCTGACACTGGAGCTAAGTGGTAGCGTTGCTTTAATTTCCTCTTGCTTCTGCTGCGATGCCAGATTGCTTGGATATTCGTAAACAGAAGGAATTTAATGAAAATTATAATTAGAGCCCTGCGGTGCTCTTGCAGGTCGCCTTTACACTGGGCTGCCTATTTACATTACAAATCAGGCTGGTGTCACTGCAGAGTCTACAGCAAGAGAGGAGAATTCATTAAAAGGGAAGCACAGGCTGGGTGAGAAATAGGGGAGAGGGAGAAAATGATATTGTTATTATTAATAATCTAGGAAATTGGGATCTGCCACAGTCTTGCTGTAGCTTTGTTCCTCGAAGGAAAGCTCATCCTAATCAGCCTGAAGCAGGAGGGGACTCAGCACAGTCACCCAGAGACTTCCCTGGCAATTAGTGTACAAATGGACCCTTTTTTCATAGAGCAAGGCCTTCTCACCCCACCAGGACACAGAGAAGTGCTCTTAGCACCTAGCTGTCAATTTGGGGGTGTTAGGAAGAGACAACACTATGTCAAAGGGATGCAGCTCCCATAATTTTGCAGCTTCCCCTTTCCACCATATGATGCTTTCGGCCCCCTCTAATGCCACAGCAGCAGCTCCTGCTCCTTACACCAAGCTGCTCAGCACAGCTGGGGACTCTCTGTCTTCCCATCTCTGCAGTGAAATTAGGAATAACAACCTTGTTCTCCACAGAGGATTGCTGGAGACCGGGGTCCTGTTTGTAAAAAGCTTCTGTAGCATTCCACACCAATACTCCTGCCCCAGCACTCACAGAATCCTCACTGCCACGGTGGGTTTTTGGATGCCCACGTGGCCGTGGGGGCAAGAAGAGGTGGCTTGGGAACTTCCCACAGCGACAGCAGCATCAACCCCAACGCCTCACCTTCCCCTTCATTGGCACATCCTCAACACAGAGAGGTGAACTCCCCCTGTTCCCGTGCCTGCATCCCCCAGATGAGAAGCTGGAGGTAACACTGATGTTTGTGCTTTGCCAAAAAAAACCCCAAGCAAAACACAAAAATGTGTTTATATCAGTTAAAAAATAAAAGGACAAAACGAAAAATTATAGTTGAAAACGCATGTAGAAATTTTTTCAGGTGAAAAATAGATACCAGTGAAGACATACCGACCAACTCTCCCCTAATGAATGTAGCAGCAAATTTCCAGGCCTGTCATGAGGGCTTGAAATGAAAAAGAACTGGGAAGAAAATAATATTTTGGACAAAAGAAACATTTAGCAGTTCAGCTTCTGGTTCCAGTAAAATACTTCTGACAGGAAGAGTTTTAAATTGGAACAAACAGGAAAACAACAATTTTGTTCAAAACAGGGACTGTCAGAGGCTTTCGGGGTATTGCAAGAATTTTCCAATAACCACAATCCCCACAAAGAACTTCCCTCTAAGAAGTGCATAGAAAATCAATCAATCACTACTGATTTTCATCATCTGATTGCTCCTCTGGAAGAAAATCAGTCCTACTTAAGCAATTGATTAGTTACCTTAGCAATCACAGGTAAAAATCCTGGCTTTCCTTGCCTGTCTCCAGGCATGCAAACTAGGGATATTCCAGTTTTCCAGCCGTTTCAGGAGGCAGAGGCAATTTTATGTGATCAAAGATGAGTTCTGAGCTCACATCTCAGGAGTCACCAGCACCCCCAGCACGGTCCCTCACAGGTGGGGAAGGCTGAGCACCTCCTGGGCTTCTTCCTCAGCTGTACCTCCCCAAGAGCAGTGCAGGCTGCAGAGCTGAACCCCAGCTCTGCCTTCCTCAAATAAACACAAGAAAACAGAGACACACAAAGTGCTCAAACAGATTGATCAAGAAAATATCTAAGGAGGGAGCTGGCAAAAAGTTTAGGCACGATTTGAGGCTGAAGACGTGCCTCCCTCTTTCACCTTTTGGGTGATGGAGCAGTTTGGGAACTGCAATCTGCTCTGGGCAGCCAGGGAAGGGTGAGAGCACAGCTCTGCTGCAAAACACAGTCTGAGTGCTGGGAATCAGGGCTCCAGGGTGGATTTTCTGGGATTCACAGCGTGAGAGTGGCTGAGGGGGAAGTCACTGTGGTTTTCTCCTGCCCACTGTCCCCTGCACTGCTGTGTTTTGAGAGGAGCTCAGCAAAACCGAAGATTCTCATCAGGGATTTATCAGCAATACGGGATCATGCTGAAAACCCACTGAGGGTAACCACATTCTCCCACTGGCACTGAAAGCTCTGACCACCTCACTTTTGGTGCTGCATGTCCTTTGTTTTTTCGCCTCAGCCCCGGTGGGTGATGAAATGAGAGCCGTGACGTTCACTTTGATGGAGGCGAGCTGCTGCCTTTCCAGCAGGGTAAATAGGGATTCAGTGCCTTTTAAAAAGCATTAAAGGAAAGCCCTTTTGAGTGAGGGCTAGAATGGGGTTATTTTCCACATGACCAAGCACCAAAAGGAAAGCAGCAGCCCAGTCCATGCTCTTATCACCCTCCCTGAGTCACCCACTGGATAGATTTGTCACAAGGTGAAATAAGAGCAAGTCCTCAATTTATTATCATTTTCTACTTGTCCTCCTTAATGCAGTTCCTGCCAGGATGAGTTTGCTGTGGGAAAGTGGAATGAAACCAGGCCTTTCAGTTTGCTGCTAAATGGGACTGGGGGGAGGAGGCTTCCAGGGGGGAGGGAAAATCTTCCTCATTAGAAGGGGAAAATGTGCAACGCAGAGTTTTCATCGGATGCTGCCCAGCCTCCCAATTAGGGTGGCTGGGACAAACAGTGGTGTTATTATATGTAACTGTTTATCCTGTGTCACTCAGCCATTGTTTATTTTATGAGCATAATTTATCTCCTCCGTTGTGCTACCCAATTTGTTTGCATTTTCACTCTACTCGAGTGTCTCTCTTTCATTGTACACATCTTTTGGCCTCCCACCAACCAGCTCTCCAAGTTTCCAGGAGTGTCACACAATGGCCAGGCCCCTCCTGTGCTTCATTTTTCTCATGACATTTCTGTCCCCTTATTTCTGGGCTGCCCCTGCCCCTCCCCTGCTGCAGCTCCTCAATGGCTCATGGTTTATTCAACAGCAAAACTGAATTTCTCTTTTCCTTCTCTTTTTTCCACTTTCCCCTCCTTTTGGAAATAGAGGCTGGTCAATAGATGCCACTCTGGCAGCTCTGGAGAACAAAGTTCACTTGCAGCCAATCTTCGTGATCGTGGCTCCACAGGGCAAGAGTTTGGTGACCCTGAGGGGGCTGAGTCCCAACCAGCAGCTCACCCATGGGGCCTCCAAGACTCTTGAGTCTCCTTCAGCCATGGAAAGGGACAAAAACCTGTCTTCTATTAGCTTGTGACACCAAGGCTTCATCCTCACCTCTCCTTGGAGGTGTGAGATGATTCCTCATCCCTGGAGCAATGGCATCTTTGGTTTGCTCCTACTCCAAACTTCCAGGCCATTTTCCCCCCCAAGTCCTCTGATCCTCTTCCTTGTGGGTCTGACTGCAAGGATCAGCTAAAATAAAAAAGTGGTAATCCACATAATGGAAATTCAGATCCTTGCTGCTACATCAAGTGATTTCAAGGAAGTTTTATCTGGAAGGACTCGGAGGCGACTCCAGACAGTGACAACAACATCTGCGCATCACCTCCTCCTCCAGCCTGGTGGCACTGCAGCAGGAAGATGCAGCATTTTCCTCATCACTGTAGCAAAACCGTATTTCTGATGGGTTCTGATAAGCTCTCAGCCCTGCCCATAGCTGAACCTGGGGTTTACTGCTTCATTCCCGTTGAGCATGCCAGAATTGGGATTCTGGAATTTCTGACAGAAAATCTGGGCAGTGTCTCAGCACCAAACCCTGGAGCTCCATCTGAAATGCCCTTTGTTTAGAGGTTAGTGGCCAAAACTGGGAGTGAGGAACTTTACATGGCCACGGGAGCCTTCATGAGAAAAAAAAGTTGGCAGCCATGAAACCTGGGATACGCCTCATGCAAGGAAAGCATCCTACAGGATCCTGCCCCGCCACCTCCTGTCACTGTGAGCTGCTCCAGAAATCCATCCTACTTGAAATGATGCACTCAAGTATCCATTCAGTCTCAGTTCATGGATTGCAGAGCCCTTATTACACACCCATATATTTAGCACTGGGATAGTTCTCAGCAGTTCTAACAGCCCTGTCATCTAGGGGATAAAACAAAGAGCCATTATTCATCACAAGGGAGACACAGTCTTTATTGTCTGAAGCCACGGCAGAGTTTTTCTATCACCCTATCTATTCTTTCTTGTTGTCACACAACTCAGCTTTAAGCTGTCTCGGTGACAGCCCTGGGAGCCCAAATGTTTTGTAGCTTCTCCCAGTGAAGTGCCCAGCTAATGCTGTGTTGGACTGACCGCAGGACTGACCTCAAGCTCACAGGAGGAGGAAGTGGAACAGAAACTTTTTTTTCCAGAAAAGTTTGAGGTGGGCATTCATCTCTGCTAGGTCAGGAGTAAAAGCCAGGCAGGCACAGCTACAAGGAGACATGGATGGACGTGAGTTTTGGGCACTGATTAGACCAGAGGATCTGGGGTTTGGCCCTGGCCCGATGGCAGAGCTGTGCTGGCTGTAGGACACGCCAAGCTGTGCACATCACCTGTCCCAGCCTCCTGCAGGCCTCCCAGACAGCCTCAGGGTGTCCTGGGTGGATCTGTGTTCAGCCTGCAGCTGGAGGAGCCAGTCTGCTTCTCTGGATCTGCGGGGATTAATACACTGGGACCTCAGCATGAACCACCCTCCATCCTGCTTAGCACCTGCCTGACCTGCTCTGTGCCTCGGGGAAAAGCAGGCAGATTTGGGGCCACAAGATCCTCTTAGGCCCCATTTCGGGCCACAAGATCCTCTCAGGCCTGATTTGGGGCCACAAGATCCCCTCAGGCCCCATTTCGGGCCACAAGATCCTCTCAGGCCTGATTTGGGGCCACAAGATCCTCTCAGGCCCCATTTAGGGCCACAAGATCCTCTCAGGCCCCATTTGGGGCCACAAGATCCTCTCAGGCCCCATTTAGGGCCACAAGATCCCCTCAGGCCTGATTTGAAGCCACAAGATCCTCTCAAGCCCCATTTGGGCCCACAAGATCCTCTGAGGCCCCATTTAGGGCCACAAGATCCCCTCATGCCTGATTTGGGACCATAAGATCCTCTCAGGCCCCATTTAGGGCCACAAGATCCCCTCAGGCCCCATTTGGGGCCACAAGATCCCCTCAGGCCCCATTTGGGGCCCCCAGTGGTGCAGATGAGCCCATTAAATGCAAACAAAGCAGCACATTCAGAGAACCAACTACATCATGGTCTCCTCAGGAGCACCTGAGGCTGTGCCCGTGCCAGCACAAGGCAGGACAAGGAGTAGAACAGATATCTCTGAGAAGGTGCAGTGCAGGGGCTCTCACCAGCTGTTTGCAGTAAGGCAAATTCATCCTCTCCCTGGATATCTCTGCTCAAAATAATGAGACAGGAAACTTGGAGACCCACAATCCTAAAAAGTGTCAGACATCTGGAAAAAAAAATGCACTTTCCCAGCTTTTTAATTTGTTTTAAGGTTGGCAATCACATCTCCAAGCATCCAAGCTCACTTTTCTCCACATGCTCAGACAGCAAAGGGCACAAGACAGCCTGTGAACTCCCATCACACTTCTCCCAGCACCCGCTCTGCTCCCTGCTGAACAGCCAGCAATCTCCCAGGCTAATTAGCCAAACGGTATTCTGCACATATTTAGCATTTCTGAGTAATTAGGATAATCAGATTTCTCCCCTAATTCTGTACATCCACGATATAAGCAGGTGTATTGCCTTTCCCACAATGATATCACAAGAAGAGCGTTGTCTGCTGCAGCCAGGGGTGCCTGTCAGAGCCCATCTCCCACATGGAAACCTGCTAACAGATTACCAGCAGCCACGGGGAATTGGGAACTGGGTTTGTGCTGGCTGAGCAGCCAGCAGTTCAGATATTCATGCAAGTTATCTAAATGCACAGTCCTCAGATCTGGCCAGAGATGCGGTTCCCTTCACCACCCTCCGGGAGTTGTTTTGTGCGGCAGCTGCACAGCAGGTGCTTGGCCCAGAGCCTCAGAGGTGTTTTGGGCTCTGGGGAGGTTCTGGGAGCCTGCCCAAGACTCAGGACTCAGGTCTTGGTCGTTTTCCACAAGGTTCATCAGCCCATAGGCCTAGTGCTGATCTCTGTGAACCTGCGAGCTGGAAACCACTTCTCTGTGGGCTGTGCCACTTCCAAGGTCTATTGCAATGAATGACCTTAAATGAGGGTCCAAGACATCAGGCCAGGCCAGCTCCTTCTTGTCCTGCTGAGGTGGGTCTTTGATTCAAGAGGAGTTTTTCCAGTAATTCCTTCTCAGGGAAGCAGGAAAATTTTGTTCTTTTTTTTTTAAGTACCCATGAGTAAATCCTGGATCAAGGAGCATTTGGATGTGGTGCTTCCACCAAAGTGGAGTTCTTAAAGAAGCATCAATGATCCAGAATCTCTCAAAGAAAGGTTGCTCACAAGCCCCACAGCACAGAGTTACACTCTCCCAGGTATCTGGACCAGAGCAGTAATATTAAGCAAAGACTCTGCCAGATTCCCTCCACAAAAACTCGATCCATCAGCTGAGCTTCAGGAAGGGAAGGGGTTTGCCTAGAACCCTAGAGCAGAACCCAGTGTACTCTGAGCTCAAAGAAGCCATTTCTAACATGCAGGACAATGCTCTTGTTGTAGTGCTGCAGAACAACATCCAAACTTCCTAAATATGAACAAACCTGAGTGAGGGCAGGACTCAAGATTCCTCCTGATCTCCAAGTAGGTCAACCATGCTGGTAGTGGGATTGAGCTCTGGTTACTACAGAGGTAATGTTCAGGTGGAGCTGAAGATAGACAGTGACAAATGTTAATTGTGGGGAGCCTGTTTATCCTAGATGGATGACCACAGCACTCAGAGCACACCACGCAATATTTTATAAGTTGTGTGTGGGTAATAGAATGCTCCATGCCCTTCTTTAGTGTCCTCTATCTCACCTTCCTGTTCAGATAAAATGGTGCTCACAGATGAACAATCCCCAGGGAACAGCACTTGGAAAATATAAATCAGCACCAAATGCTTTAATGGGTCCAAAGCTGTTGTCAGGATCACCACCAACACAAGACCCCCGAGAGGTGTCACAGGAGGCATCTTCCCAGGTTTTGTAATTTGCTGTAACTGTATATTCACCTGAGCACCTGAATCCATTTTTCATAAGGACTTCAGGAGAAATGAAACAAAACTATACTGTTCAATTCTTGTTCTTTCCCCCTAGTGCAGGTGACCAGCTGGCCAAGGACAGAGTGTGTCCTGTGTCATTCTGGCAGTGATGTCCCAGGTCCCAGGGATGGCACAATGACAGAGCACAGCACACCCAGCCCTCCCACCCCAGTGCTGGGCTCTGGGATGGCTCTGCTGCTGAAATTTAAAAAACCTGTGCCCCCACACTGCTGAACATCAGGGCTGGGCCCACACCTGTGTGCTTGCTCTGCTGCTTCACAAGAACACAGTGAGGATCCTGGTTTTCTTCAGTTCTGAACATCGGAGGAAAAAAATGGAGGGTGGAAAAAAATGGAGGGTAAAAAAAATTTAAAAAAAGGAAAGAGGGAAGAAAGCAGATATTTTGCTGGCCAGAGAGAGCCTGGGGAGCAGGTGGGAGCTGCCTGCAGGGCTGGCCAGTCACTGAGAGGTGGCAAAGGAAGCTGGCACAGCCAGTGCTGACGTCTGCCCGCCTCGAGCAGGTGATGAACACAAGCTGCTGCCTCAATTCCCACAGTATATTTTCATTAGGCCAGGCAGATGGCAGCTGAGGTCACCGCGTCCACACCGTCATCCTTTCAGCCCAAAGGTGTCAGGGAATCTGACATCTCAATTACTAAACCTGGAATCACCCAAGCAGCACCTGATGGACGATGGGGGAAAGGGGATCAGAAAAGCTGCGCTCCTGATTTCCACAAATTCTCACCTTTGAGAGAAAATCTGGGACGTGCGCTTCCCTGATAAACAACTTATTTGTGTCCAGCCTTCTGACACAAAAGCAGCTGTGCTAAGAACGAGCCACAGACACCAGGAAAACGGCAATTAAGTTCTTGTGGAAAATAGACCAAAAAGCGCCCCTTAGAAAAGACATTTGATGTTAACGAGCTACAGCAAAGTCAAGGGAGGAGATATTGATCCTGCCCCAGCAGAGATCTTCTGCTCACCCCTCCATAGTCTGTGAAGCCTGAGAACACAGAGCAAAAAATAAAACTTCTGTTCTTCACAAGGACTCTCAGATGTGGGGCCAGGCAGGAGGAGCCAGAGCAACACCACCATTGACTTTCCTGTGCTCAAGGTGAGACACAATTCTGACACGCTGGTGAGAAGCAGCAACTCTGCGAAACATCATCTCAGAGATTTCTGCCAGATATTTCCATCATTTCAGTTTTTCTCATCCCTATTATTACCATCTACTCTCCTATTATTACTTTACTACTACTGATTCTCGACTTTTTACTCCTGTTAATCCATACTTTTGTAATCCCTCCTATTATCCCTGGCAAGAACAAGGTGAAATAAGATTCTGACTCTTACCAAAGATCAATAAACAAACAGAAGTTGTTTATTCTTAGTCTGAAATCTCATGAACTTTAAGGTAATATTATGACTCTGGAATGATTATGAAACATCTCAGATTCCAATTTCCACAGGGCGTTTATTCATTTGAGTTTCCTTCTGCAACAAAAACACCCCAAGCCACTGGGAGCAGATGAGTCACTGCAGCCAAGCACCACCCTGAGCAACACCCAAACCTGTGCCTTCCCTTTGAGGATTTTTGTCTTAAAATCCCACCATGAGCTGTGTTTGGGGGAGACATGATGATGCCAGAGATATCTGAAAGGTGAGAACATGCAGGGTGCTCAACCCCAATGAGAAAAAACAAACCAACTGCTTTTCGGGGAGACTTTTCAACTTTTTTCAGAAGTGTTTTCAAGCTTCTGTGAAAGTTCAAAATATTTGGGGTTTGGCACAATAAACACCCCCATCATTTTCAGCAAACATTGCTAAATACCAGGGTATTTTCTTCCTTTTTTTGTCCAAATATGTCATTTTTTCCCTCCTCCTGTTCTTTAGACAGGGAAGGGGTAAAGAATGTGCTGCTTTTGAGACAAAAGTTTCCACTGAAACACAGAGACACAACCTGTGCAGTTGGGTGTGCTCATCACAACTAATGCGGGAGGAGTGAGGACAAAGGGAACATTAAATCACAAATTATCCCTGGTTTTGAGGGGGGGTTTTAACAAGAAAGAAAGGTTCAGTTCTACTGACCTCAGAGCCAACGTTCTGTTAATGCGAAAGGCGATGCTACAGCTGGGGCACTAGCTGCTCACTGGATAATATGCATTTTCTTAAGTGCTCAGAAAGCAATGGGCTAGTCCAGGGTTTTCCTGGAGGAAAAGAGATCACAATCTGGCCTTTGTTATCCAGTTTGTTCTCCAAGAGTTCATACTTGCGGGCCCCTGGAGCGGATTCTTGGAAGAGCTCCACTTTGCACCCCGGCCAGAATGATCCGAGTTTCCATATATTATTAGCACACAATGGAGCAACGTCAGCTCCCTTAACCCCACACCAGCCAGAGGGAGAGGGTCCCCATCGGGGAAAAGCGGCTCCTTCTCTTCTTCTGCTGAGAAAAAAATGGGAAGCCAAGGGAGCAGAGAGTGACCGGGAAAAATCAGAGCGGTCAACAAAGACACTGTGTCAGCCGAAATAAAACCCCAGTTCTCCAAGCAGAGTTGACTTCAACACCGCCCTGCCCTCAGCTGCTTTTCTGGCTCGGCTTTGGCCAAAGTTCATTCCTGGTCTGAGTGGGTTTGGTGAGAGGACACGGTTCCTGTGAGTCATCTGCAATCTCCAGCACCACCACAGCAGAGGCGGATGTGGGGAGCCAGGAGACCTGGGCACGTCTGAAACACAGACCCCAAACCGCTCCTCCCTTGCTCTTCCCTTGCGCTGCAGTGCACTGGCTCCAGCTGCACAGGAAAAACAGGGGAAGAAAAAAAATCTCACGCAAAAATTCAATAAGAAAAGCTCCACCACTCCAAAATTAAAAATGTTTGCCAGCGCAGCAAACATTTGCCAGCACATTTTTGACTTTTCGCCAAAATATTCCAGCCAAAACTTGGGAGAAAAAGTCAGGATTGTCTATGGAAAGCAGATACTTCTCATGAAAATATTCATTTAGTCAAATCCCCAGGTTTCTACTGAAAGTCAGCTTCAGTGGAAAATGCTGACGAGCTCTATTATTGGCACAGCTTTAATTTTCCTTTGTCTGGAGCAGACACGGAGAAGACAGCATCTGTCAAACGTAGTCTTCAGTCTTACGTTATTATTTAGCCTGGAGTATTGTTCAAGGACTTCAGGATAGGTTTGAGCCATCACAGAGCTGGGTGCTGTGCACATCCACCAAAGACGGCCCTTTCCCTGGAGGAGTTAGAATTTAAGCATAAGCCCTGGAGAGGATAAACAGCTGGGGAGAGCACAAGGTAATTCTGGAGGGGTCCTGAGCCGTGATGAGCAAAGGGACGCTGTGCTTCCCCTTGCACCTGCTCTTGTCCCCAAGGCTTTGTGCTCAGCCACACGGCAGCTGGGCAGGCTCAGGGCCCCCTCAGGGCAGCCCCGCTCTGCCCTGGCTCCAGAGGCAGCTGCAGAGGAGCGGAGAGACAAATCCTGCTCCTCTCTCCCAGCCTCCAGCCCAGATGATCCCTGCGGTGGGGAGGAGGAAGCCAAGCAAGTCATTTCTCCAGCCCCAGCCACTGCAATCCTGTGTGCTCCTCACCCTGGAGAGGGACACGCTCTGCCACCCTCTGCCCTGCAGCCCTGGGGAGCTGATGGATCCAGTGACAGAGTCAGGATCACAGCAGGGTTTGGGTCGGATGGGACCTTAAAGCTCATCTCATTCCACCCCTGCCATGGGCAGGGACACCTCCCACTGTCCCAGGCTGCTCCACGCTCCATCCGACCTGGCCTTGGACACTTCCAGAGATGGGACCTCACCTCCCTCACAGAGGAGAATTTCTTCCCAAAATCCAATCTAAATCTACTCTCTTTCAATTTAAAGCTATTCCCCCTTGTCCTATCACTACATGCCCTCGTAAAAAAATCCCTCTTTTCTAACTATTTTAACTCACACTTCATTTTTGCCCAGATCTGGCCCTTCCAGGGTATCCCACTGCCAGTTTGCCACACTCCTCTTCTGCCCTCACTCCTCACGTGCTCTGCATCATTTTATGCCTCGACCAACCCAACACAGCCACTTCAAGAGAGTGGTTAGACAAGGATCTGTGCTGGTTTCAAATAGCTTCCAGAACTGGTCACCCTCTTCTGTAAGAGATTAAAAAGGAATCACTAAGAAAGGAGCGAGGCAGAAAGAGAGCACGAGGAAATAAATAAATAAGTGTATATAGTTACTTTTGGTTAGTCTCGATGTGCAGTCCCGTCCCAGGGCGCCTTGTTCTGTGCTCATTTGAAATATTACTCACTTTTTCCATTAGAAGCTGTTATTCTAGGGGGATTTATAATGTATCTGTAAAATTGTCTCCAGGCTTTGCTTGGCATCTGAGCTCTCAATCCATGGACAGAATGTAAAGAAACTACAGTTGTTTGATTTATAGGGACAGGGCACGGGGAGCAAGAGAATTTTTCCATGCTCAGTGGAAATAAATTCACATAGTGCCTCCGGTGCACAGGCACTTACTGCTCCAGAAAATTCACCAGTTGGGTGCAATCTCACACTGGCCGAGAGGAAAGCAGCAAATCAATGATTATTCCAAATCTCCCTGCCTGAGACTCAGCCCTGGTCTGGGGCTCCTCAGCAGGACCCACCCAGCCCACTGGTGGGTGTGACAGCCTCATTCCACTCAGGTTTGGAAATCCTGTCCTTGGCAAACCCTTTCCAGTTCTAATTCCTACAAGGGGCATTTCTCAACCCACTGCAGAGGCTCCCTGACTGAGAACCCCATGATTTTTTCCTGGGGAGGCCTATGGCTCATTTAAACTTTGCTCTTGTTTCCTGATATGCATCTGCCCAAAGGTTGGGAGGGATGAGGAAGGGCTGGTGCTCTGCTGTAGGTGACAACAGCTCAGGATGGCAGAGGTGTTTGGGAAAAGTGAGAATGGGGAGGTGCCAGCCCCTTTGGGAATCACAAACCCTGGAAAAACACCCCACCACCTTGCTGATAGTCCTCCTCCATGGCTGAGGACAAGCCTTTTTGGAGGGTAGCCCTGACCTGGGCCAACTTTCACCCAAACTGCTGCTGGAGGCAGGGCTGGACTGGGAAAAAGGGAAGCATTAGGGACAGGGATGTACAACAGGACAGAGGGAGGGAGAGCCAGAACCTTCTCGCAGCTTCCCTGCAGCACCACTCAGCAAAGCACCGAGCCTAACGTGGATGCTTCAAGGAAACAATAATCTAAAATTGGAACACGGCAAATTATTTATTCAAACTCCAGCCTTCCCTCCCCCCTTGATTAGCAAACCGCTGGGGAGTCAGCCCTGATTTTCTTCAGGCAGATGCAAACGCTCTCCTGCGCTCCCTGTGCCACGAGGCTCAGCCCGTGGGGGGCTGAGCAGCTCGTTGGTATTCGCATTGTGTAGCAGCTCCTTCAATTCACACGTTGTTCTGCTCTCCGGCTGGAGCACAAACTTTTTCTTTGGGAGCACACACTGCAAATGATGAATCTGTTTGTTTTCTGCCTTTTTTTTTTTTTTCCTTTTTTCCCAGGGAAACATTTAGACTGCAATGTGCAAACACCTCCCCTCACGCTCACTCAACTACTCGCACCTAATAATAAAACAATCTGCATGAAGCGTTGCAACTCTGATCCCTGATTCGAGTTTTCTGGGGATTGTTCATGTTTCCATTCATCATTTATATAAAAAGCCCTGTGAAGCTCTGAGGAACAGACAGGAGAACACGAGATCCCAGGGGTGTGCTGCAGAAGTGGGAGATCCCAAGCACCGAAATCCTCTCCCCACTTAAGTCAGAAGCAAAACGTCCACACAAGAGCCAGAATTTCACCCCTGGGACTTCGGCAGTGGGAGACACTGAGCTCGGCAACAAACAGGGAAGGCTGTGAAGGGTTCAAAGTATCAAATGAAGCTGAGCGGAGACATGAGAGGAACAAAGGAAGTTCACGTCATTATAATTTATTGATGATCTTGGCCTGATTGCTTCAGTGTTTTGTCTTAGCAGAGCCCACTCTGAGCAGCAGCAAGGCCTGTACGTCATTTGGCCGTGCGGATGTGGAAGTGTTGTGATGATTTACGGACAAAGTTTGCTTAATTAAATAATAAAGTAAATAAAAAAAGCACCACGCTGGATCTCACCCTCACCCAAGCTCTTGCTGGGAACTGGCCAGCATCTCCTGACCTCACCCCCACCGGAGTGCAGCTCCAGAAATTCCCTCACCATAGTTCACATTTTTCCAGCTCTATCAATTCACCCAGCAAGTGCCATGGGAAATCTCTACGGCTGAGGCATCCAAACTTGCTGAAGAATGAGCCAAACTGATTCTTTTCTTCAAGGAGGAGGGTCTTAAGGAAAATAAAATGCTGGGGGTTCTTTGTCCCTGTATCTTGGATACAAGAAAACTCCCACGCTTGTCAGAAATCAGAACAGCACCAGCAGCTCATGGCTTTTTCTTTTTCTCATTCTCCCCCCTTTTTTTCCCCCAGTGTGTGAGTGTGTGCTTAGAGCAGGATGACACAGTGCTGGGTTTAAGAGACAGTGAGTGCTGAGACGCCAATTTCTAACGTAATACAGGGTGCAGCTTCTTTCTTGTGTGATCACGAGTGAAAAATCAAAAGAAATAATCCAGGAGACTAAATACACTCCCCAGCCATTCAACTCACTCATAAATATGCTGAGCAAGACGCTTTGTGCAAGAAAACCCCATCACTTCTATTCTGCATTCTGTTTAACGATGAGTCAAATCCTCCACACTCATCTTCTGATTGTGTTCACAGGGTTCACAGGGGTGCACTCCCACCCTTTTCCCTTTCCATTTGAGGCTGATGGGTATCATTTCAAAACTAGTAGGTTCCCAGTTTTCCTCTCCCACCTTCAGTCCTGTTCCTGCTCCCTGACTCTTTGCAGAAAAAGAAACGTTGTCACAGCACCCAACTCTGAAACAAAGAGTTTTAACTAAACTCACCCTTGGCACCAGCAAACTATTCAAAAGAACTTCTCAGGAAGCCTGCCCTTTCCTGCGCGCTGCTAACGCTCCAAAATAAAGCAAATTTAGGAGAAGTCAATGAAATGAAAACCCTCCATGCTGTCATTTCCTTTTTAAGGCTGGAGGAGCCCTGGAGCCCATTAGCTATTGACAAGAAGGGGACCCTCCAGATCCAGGCTGGATGCGCAGACACTCCTCAGGGAACAACCGGACCTTTGTTTATCATCCATGCAGATGTCACAAGGACCGGGAACCCGCACCCGCCGCGGACCGACCCGTGCCCACCAGGGACCGCACTGCCCGCGCACACTGGGAACTTTATCCCTACACAAATATACGCGTATAGACAGACACATTCTATCTAAGCACTTCACCTCGAGGAGGTTTGAAATAATTCCTTCCCAGCCAGCACAAACCCCAGCTCGGTGGGGCGCGGGCCACCAGCGTGGGATGCGGCTGGACCTCTCCATGAAAGAGGCTGAAGGTACCGCTGGGTTTTGGCACGTATGAAGTTTGGCTTGGTTCGCAACATCGCCACCGAGCCGCCGGGACTCCTCTCACACAGTAATTTTCTTATTTTTTTCACTTGTATTTTATAAGCACAAACTTATTAACTGAAAACTACTACCGTTTTTGTTGGGGTGGTTTTTTTGCCCCTTTAAGTATCGGTAAATCCCCCTGGCGCAGCCCAGCGATCCCGGAGCGCAGCCCGGCATCCCTGCACCTTGCTGTGCCGCTGCGAGCCCAAGTTGCGGAGGAGCGCAGCCCTGCCCGGGGCAGCGGGCACCGAGGCGCTTTTGTTCCCGGTCCCGTCCCGGGGAGCCG
>VXBU01005400.1:2400034-2471342 GCA_013400315.1 Bombycilla garrulus
GGGCCCGCGCCCGCCGGTCCGGCCGGTCCCCCCAGCCCGAACCCGCACTCACCAGCTGCAAAGTGCAGAGGAAGATGAGGGTGCAGCGGCCGGTGCAGCATCCCATGGTCCCCGAGCAGCGGGGGCAGGCCGGGGGCAGCCCGCTGGCCCTGGGGCTCCGCGGCGGAGAGCCGCCCGGGCGCCGAGGTCGCTCGGTGTCGCTCGCTCGGTGCCGGCTGCCGGAGCCCCTCCGGGAGCCGGGGAGGCGGCGAGTGGGGCCACAGCTTAAAAGGGCAACGCTCCGGCGGCGCTGCCGTCCCGCAGGCTGGGCGGGCTGGCGGGGCGGGGGCTGCCGCCAGCGCCGGGAAGCGCCCCCCGNCCCGGTCCCGTCCCTCCCCCGGGAGGCGGGGGCAGCTCCGAATCACCGGGCAGGGCAGCCCCTCGATTTTCTCTTGGCCGGACGCGGCAGTGACCGCTCCGGGCTGGGGCAGAGGGCTGTGCCGGCCAGGTGGTGTGTGTGCGGGGTCCACGCTCTGTGGAGCTCCTCTCTTCTTTGCGCATATGCTCCCCCGTGCAGGTGCTGGTGTTCACCCTGAGCGTTATGAAGCCCCAAACTAACCTAAAATGCAATGGATTTTCCCATAAAATTTCTCAGAGAAAGAGTACATGGAAGACAAACTCCTAAAGGACGATAAGACACGGGATTCTTTAAAATGCATGTTTGTGGGTATTTTAAAGTACACCCAGGCTTGAGAAAGAGTCCCGTCTGACTGGGAGCAGAGCGATGTAGGAGAGCATCGCTCCGCTTCCAAAAAGTGCTTCTATCTGAGAGCCATGCACGCACCACTCGCTGTACCCCGCACCTGGAGAAAAGCAATTCAGTCAACTTTAACTGTGAGCAGCAGAGCAGAACCCGCAGGCACACAGTCACCGAGTCCTCCCCGTTTTCTCCCCTCCTTAAAGAGAAGCAGGACGCGGAGGGCACGGCTCCTGGCAGCGTCCGCTGTGCACACGCTTGTGGCCGGCCGGAGGAGCGGGTCACACGCCGTGATCGGGACACACTCGCTGCTCAGCTCAGCACAACACGATAAGAAGCTTTGGGAGAGCCTCGTCTGGTGACAAGGTCGTCTCTCTGCAATCTCCGGCGGCTCCAGCGTCTGCACAAGTTTGTTCTGTCGCCTCAGGCTGTCCCTTCTTCCTGTGAGGCAAGTCAGGGTTTCATTTCTGCCTCCAAAGCAGGGTGTGACTCCCCACCAGCAGCGATCAGCTCCACTTTCATTTTAAATAAGCACAGCCCGCTGCTCCTTGCAGTGGGGTGAGAAGGAGGTGGCAGCTGAAATCACAGCAGCTCTATCATTTCACTCGAGGAAAACACTGCCTGCCTATATCCTAAGGAAGCAGGATTGGTCTTCAAGTGCTAGGAATGTTTAAAACCTTATGTTAACAACATTATTGTTATTCACATCAGCCACAGGGAGAAACAGAACAAACAAACAAAGTCTGAATACTTGAGATTAGAATGCAGACTCTGAATTGATCACAAATCTTCTGGTTTAAAATGGTAAAATATATTGATTATCTGACCTGTGCACTGTGCATAACCAGAGCATCAATTAGTGCAGTCTGGTACAATAAAACACATTTTATTATAGCTGAAAGGAAAACACCCAGAGAAGAAATGCCCAGAGAATAAACCAATTTATTTCACCCAGAAAACTGTGGAGTGAGGAAGCTTTATCACTATTCATATTCCCCAGAAGGTGGATTTTGAATGGAAAAGGCAATGGAGCAAAGATCAGATTATTTTTTCATGAATGCAGATAAAATTCTCCTTACAAACTGCACAGGGAGGTCTCACTCTGCACTGCAGGGTCAGGCAACTGGCATCAGAATTAGAGCAGGAGCTCAAGTTGGCCAAAAGCAGCCTGGGGTTAGGCTGGACTTGTTATGTGCTCTGGAAACTGCTGGGAACAGCAGGGGAAAGCAGGGATATGGCCATGCAGGTTAGAACCTGGCTTTTGTGCCAGTTCTTAAAGGTTTTCTGCATCTCTCGTTCCACCTCCTGCTTCTAAAAACCTCCTGTAGGCATTGTTATTTTCCAGCTCAGTTGTACTGTCCTTTGAGACACAGTGTGGAACAGCAAAAGGTATTGCTGTGAAAGGCTGTTTGACAGAAATAGGATTTTTTTCCACCTGCACTTTTATCTTGATAAGCTGTGCAGAAGGCAAGCATGGCTTGGCCAGGACCCCACATGCATGTGAAGGAAAACACAGTCTTTCCTAAGGGTGAGGCCACAGGAATAACACAACCTGTATTTCAAAGAGAGGCTTAAAACTCCCAGAGCCTGATATTATAATCTTCATTCCTATGGTTTCTTATCTGTGTATCTGACCATCTGAATTCCTGCACGAGTGCTGCAGGGCCACACATCTATCTTGAAAGTTTAATTCCTAAAACCAACTGCAACTTTAATTTAGCAAAAAAAGAAAGAAAACCAAAATTGCTCAGCATCCTGATTTTTTTTCCTGAAGTATAAACTCACCCTCAGCTTTTGATGGATGAAATGTTGCTTCAAGAGTCCAGTCTGAATGCTAAGAAGGATTTCTCCTGATTAAGGGGTTCTGGATGGGGTATGAGGGATTCTTAGCAGGGATTTTGGTGTACAGGGATATGTGTGCACAGAGCAATCACAGGCAGCTGCATCCCTCACCATCAGGAGAGGGCTAAGGACAAAGAATTGGTGAAGCAGTCATTGCTGCAGCCTTCTCCAAATGCCAGGCCACAGGAACGTTTAAGAGATCCTGGCTGTTTCTTGCATCCTCCTTTAATTCCTGAGGATGTGCCTGTATTTTAAGATCCTGATGCACATCCTGACTTCATGGAGGGAATGAAATCCCTCTGTGGGATGGGAAACATCCTCAGGTTCAAATGATGCTCCAAAGGTTGAGTGTTCCTATTCTTAGGAAGTGTTTGACTCAGGAACCTCTTCCCATCCAAATGTTGCATGGATCCAGATGCATTGCCAGGGCTGATTAACCTTAGATGGTGGCACCTCGTTATCACCTGTCTGATTACATCCAAATTTCTGGGAGGAGTCACAGGTTTACTTCAGATGAAATGAAGAAACAAAGCAGCAGGACCTTACCACAGCCTTTTATCTCTAATACCTGCAGCCTCCTGGCTCTGACAGATCAAGAGGAGCAGCAGAGGCTAAGAGTATTAGCTGGGGACGTGTCTCTTCACAGCCAAGCCCTGTAATCGTCACAGCTGCTGGAGGCTGGAGATGGTCTTACACCTCATGATGGGCTTTATTCCACTCGCTTCATTTACATCCACCCCCTGTCCATGTTAATAACATCAGCTGGGACAGATGTCTGATCAAACACAGCGGTGGCAGAGTGTTCCAACCTCCCCAAGCACACCCCAAGGGCAAGGTGTGTCTGTCCCAGTGCTCCAGGAGCTGATCAGCCAGCCTGTCCCCTCTGCAGGGCACGCTGCAGCCTTCCCAGGGTGCCCTGTCACATCCTATTTCTGTGTCACGATTACAAGTAAGCCCCACTGCCGGTGGCCTGAGTGATGGCACTCAGCACTGCACACAGCAGATTCCCTGCAGACACAGCCAAAATGATAACTGGGAAGTGTTCCCGTGCAAGGTGGGTGAGCTGTGAAGCTTCCTGCCACAGGACCCTGTGGAAGTTGAACTGGGAATAATCATCTTGAGTTGGGATAAATCATCTTCCTGCATGGGAGGAGGAAAGGGCTCTCTCCTGTCTCCTCAAGACCAATGCTGGATGCAGGGAGAGGATTTAACTGCTGGTGACTCGAGGTTGCCTCCAGTCACCTTGGGCAGCCAGCTTTGGCTGTAAAAACTGGACTCTGTGCTGTGTCCCATGTGTCTTATTGAAGACTTTCAACATAGAGAAAGATTACTGAACCAGCTAGAAAGAGAGCATGAGAAAAAGGACAAGAACTCTTGACCTTCTAATTTTAAACCTGTCATTTTTTAAACCTGCCATTACCCTGGGCTAATAACTGCTGCTCTGGGACTGAAGCCAGCTGAAGCCAAGACTATCATGGTAGAAGACCCAAGAGAGGTGGCAATGACCCAGACATGTCCTTCTTCTCTCCAGAGGGATCGGAGAAGCCCAAACTGTGAAGCACCACAGCGGAACACCCTCAGCAGGCCATGGCCACAGGAACTGCACAGTGATCTTCCCCTCCTTTTACAGCCTACTGAACTAAGTGCTGAGGAAAACAGCCCGGTGACAGCAAAGCACAATGTTTCAAAAATTGTTCTCATCACTGCACAAGAAAGGAAAAATTCTCAATGACTTTTATGCTTTGAAATGGTTTCCCAGCAGCCCAGGGCGATCTGTAAAATTCATCAGAACTGGTGTGTGAAATCTGTCATTTTCTCTCTGATCCCTGTGAAGTCTCCAATGTTGGGGGGAGGCAGCTCCTCATCAGGGCATTTCGGCATTTTTACACCACCATCATCTGCATTTCACGTTTGTAATTCTCTAATTTTAACTTGCTGAGCTGCACAACAAATTCTCCTCACTCTTTGATGAGCAGGTGGAGGATGGCAGAGGTAGAAGGCAGGTTCCCCAAGTTCTCTGATACGTCAGAGTAACGGCGAGGTGAACAATCTGTCCATATCTGGCTGATGCAGTGCCTTGTTTGTGTGGTCAGGGCCTGTATGAAGGAAACCTGACTGGAATCGTTCCTCCCTGGATTAAACACATCAGCAGCACCCATTTACCTCTACACTGGGGTCAAGGTTCACATTCACACCTTTACAGCTTTGCTAATGTGGTAATTCTGCCATAACATCCCACAGTCTCTCACAACCCTCTTTTTTCTATTTCTCTGTGACTATAAAGGAAAAACATTGAGACAGACCCACCCTGGAAGCTGCCAGTATTTGTGTTAGTCTGAGGGGGTGCCTTGTGGGGACACCTCACCCAAACAGCAACACTGAAAATTCTCCCTCATCCACTGATATTCCCCACCTGTCTTATTGGTCTGGAGACCAAAAGCATGTAACAACTACAGAACTTGAGAAAGGCTGCTCAAACTAGCATCCAGGGAAGAGCATGGAGTTGTGCCAGGAGAGGTTTAGGTTGGCTATTTGGAACAGGTTCTGCCCCCAGAGGGTGGCTGGGCAGTGGAACAGCTCCCCAGGGAAGTGATCTTGCCTCCCAGCCTGGCAGAGCTCACAGTGTGCTTGGACAATGCTCTCAGGCACGTGAAGGAATTGTTCTGTGCAGGGCCAGGAGCTTGATGGATCCTTGCACCTCCCAACCTGGGATATTCTGTGATTCTACATCAGCATTCCTGCCAAAAGAGGCACAGCCTGGAGCAAAGAGGAGGCAGTGCCCGAAGGGTTAAACCACGCAGGAGAAGCACAGCTGCCACCCCAGCACCTCCGCCATGCAATCCGAGTAGCTGGCATGATTGCAGCCACATTTCCAGCCGCAGTTTCACTAGGCACTGTGACCAAGGAGTAATTCAATGCAGCTGCCAAGGTCCCTGGGTATCGATACCAAGTGATTATTCAGGGTTTCCATGCAACAGTTGCATTTCTGAAATGATATGACAAAAAAGAGAGCCTGAAGGGTGAGAGCAGTCTCCAGTTTCGGGCACTGGCTTAGGGCGCTCTCATTTAGAAAAAGCTGCTTCCCCATTTGCTTAGGAATCATTTCTTCCTCTTAAATGATTACAAACTTCCCTGAGTCAATTTAACAAGTCTCAAGTGATGTGATGGAGAAGAAATCAATAACGAGTTTCTTTTAGCATGTCTTTTGAAGGACATCTGCAGCAGTGTGGGTGTGCTGGGTCAGGAGCCGGCATTTGTGAGTCCTGCCCCGAGGAGGGGATGGAACGTGTAGTCCTAAGATATTCCAGCACATACACACACAAACCCAGCTATTTTTCTTCTGTGTTTTCAGTGATATTCTCTCCAATCCCAGCCAGGGAGAGCTAATGCGTATTAAGAAGTTAGCAGTGTCAGGTGCCACCAGGCTGAGGGAGCATTTTTTGCACACATTTACCTAAGAAAGACTTAATTGCCTTGGAAATAAGCCACTTGAACCAGCCTCCCAGAGTTCATTCTGAATATCCACAGAACAGATTCAAGCAATACTTGAGGCTTTTTCCCCTTTCCTGGACCAAGCTGGCCACTTTGACAGCTTTGATTGACAGTGCTACAAACTGTGATGTGACACACATGGACGTGACATAAACACAAAGTTAAAGCTGAGTGGAGTAACAGCTGCTTAAAAAAAAAAAAAGATTTTGCTTTTCTGTTTGCTGTTCTAATAGCAGAGTAAAGCTTCCTGTGGTCTCATACAAAAGCTTTCCAAGTTTTGTTCAATTTTTGAAATAAAAAACATGTGCACAGGGGGAAGGACTGATGGAGGTTTATAAACACAAGTATCTGCTTAAGTTTTGTTTCAGCTCTAGCTCTGAGGTGGAAAAATATAATGAAAGGTCTGAGTGACCTGATGGGTGGCAGAAATGCACACATTAAAATGCCCTCACAGCAGTGTGGGGGAGCAGGCACAGGGAGCTCAATCAGAAGTGAATTCCCTATAAATATGCAGAGGAAGGATGGGAGCTGATTACTGTCCTGATCTTGTCTGTGCTGTGAAGAGCTGGACATGAAATTCAGTGCTGGAGCCTGTGGTGTGTGGGCATGGCTTAGGCAGGACTCTGATTTAGCTGTAGGACTAAACCCCTGCCTAAACTCCTCTGCCTTCTGGTGCCTGACCGCCAGCAGGGCTGTGCTGGTCATTAGATGGAGTTGCTGATTGTGTCAGTGTCAAGTTAACCGAGGAAATGTATCAGAAAACACGGGTTTCTCAGCTGAAAAGGAAGGAAAAAAAGTAATGTTCCCTTGTACAAGGAAAGGGAAGAGACTGTTTTATTAAGTGCATGTGACATTTCTGTAGCTCAATGGCAATACTCATTGTAGCTGGCTAGGTTTGCTAGACTGTGGCTGCCAAATGCAATGACTATCAGCAGCCCCGAGTGCTATGGTTAATAAAAATAAATCTTATTCATTCAGCATAATAAATAATAATATAAAAACAAGCATTTAATAACAACTGGTGTTTCATCCCGTGGCAGAAAATATTTCACGTACTATTTTTCTAGTATTTTTTATGTGACATAACATTAGTAGGAATCTTCTGTCGAGATTTACAAAGATAAGACCTCTCCCCCAAAACACTCTGATCTCTCAAGCTGTGAGGTTGAAAATGAGGTGACTCAGGTGACACCCTGCAGTTCCCAGGGTCTCCCCAAAGCATGCAACACACAAAAGTACCAAAAAGCCCTGCAGGAAAAGGGTGTTACCACAGCCCCATCAATTACCCGCACTTCTCCTGGCGCTGGAAGGGCTGAGTTTGGGGCTGCATTATTATTCACACAGTTACAGACACAGCTCTGTGTTACAGACACGGTTCTGTGTGACATTCACAGCTGTGCTTTACTCACACAGTTACATAAGTCACACACAGTAACAACGCAGAGCTCCAGTGGTGACATTTATCATGCAAACAGGTCCATTCCTCGCTCCTTGCTCCTCAGATTTATTAAGTAGATTTATCTAAGAAGGGATCTGCATTTCTTCTTGTTCCCCCTCAATTTAAGTGTTGTGACATCCTGATATAGTGGCTCATCTCAGGTGTGTTGGGAGGTAAAAAGGCAATAAAAATTCACAGTTTCTCGGTCCATGACAAGTGCTGCTACTGGTGAGGGCTGTAATTCAGCCCACATAGGCATCAGTAAACAAGTCCAAACAGGGTTTTGTGCTATCTCTTTTGCCTTTAATATCTGAAGCTCAGGCTGTCAGCTATTCTAGAAGAGAATTTCTCAGGTATTTTTGTGTCATTTAAACTGAGTGGTAATGCCACCTCATTTATGTCAGGGACTGCAATATTTAATAACCAAAATCTAGTCTTATTAATAGATTAGAAAGGGTTTAGTAAATCTGTAAAACAGGAAAAAGTGAAAATGAATGCTCTTTGGTTTAAATCCTATTCCAGACATTTTTTTTTGCCCTAAGAAGTTTCAAAGCCATCATACAAAATCATTAACTTGCAAGCAAAATTGCACACTATGTAGTTTATCTTAGTAAGTTTCCACTGGCTATCAGTCTTCTTCACTGCAATTATGGTGAACATACTCATGAAATCTCTGCAGAATTTGGCTCTAGATGTTTTTTTGTGCTCTCAAATCAGACTGACCTTTACATGTTTGCACATTGTCCTTTTGAAGCCAAGCAAAATGATTTCTATCTGGAAAATCTCAACATGGAAAACAGCTCAAGGATACTGTGCCTGCCTTGTATTATTTTATGTTGTAATTTGTTCCTTATCATCATGTTTCATATGTTCTTGACATTGGGCATAACAATTATAACAATGGCAATTGTGCTAAAAATATTTGTCATTTAGTTTCAACCTCGAAACAGTTCATGAGCAGATAAAGGGAACAAGTAGGGAAGGCAGTGCTGGCTGCCTTTGCAAATTTTTCTTCTTGGCATTATCTATTATCTCAGAATAGACATTTGCCACACATTGCAGAGATGGGGAGAGAGTTATGCACCCATCCCAAATTCCAGGAACGGTGCAAACTGGACTTGCCAGGGAATGGCACACATTTATTTGCTTGCTGAGAAAGACAAATGTTTGTGGTGTCCCTTCATTCCTACTGCACACCAGACAGCTCCATCCTGCAGCCCTCACGTAGGTGAATCTTTTCTGCTCTCTGTGTGTCAGGGGTTGAGGATGACTCCTGGTTCAGGCTGTGGACACCCACATTCACCCAGAACCACTGCAGAGCCAACACCAACACAAATCCCTGGATTACCTACCAATTATATGGAAAAACAAAGATTAATATGCTCATTAGACCCTGTTACACGGCATTTGTGCAATGGGAACCTCATTGCCTCTTGGTTCACGTTTACCAGAAAATGATGGTGCTTATGAGAAGAGATTACTTTCTTCTTAACTGGAAAAGCAAATTATTTAAGCCGAGTTTGCTTTATATTTCATACCCCTTCCTCTGCTGGCCTTACACATGCACACTTAAGGGCCCATTATCTTCTCATTGATGTGAGGGCATTATGTGTGTAGCCACCATTAATGGTAATGAAAATGGCTCCCGTTAATCTCCCGTGTGCTGATAGTCAGATAATAGCCTACTTATTAAGTACAGAGGCCAGACTAGGAGTTGCACTGAAATGAGCGGCGTATTGTCTCTGTGGGATTCGGACGTAAACGCTAAATCATTGCCCTGTGCCTACAGCTGATGATTAA
The DNA here is from genome assembly GCA_013400315.1 of Bombycilla garrulus. Lineage (NCBI taxonomy): Eukaryota > Metazoa > Chordata > Aves > Passeriformes > Bombycillidae > Bombycilla > Bombycilla garrulus. The sequence goes on from VXBU01005400.1 coordinate 2,409,343, forward strand.
AAAGAAGTTAGAGATAGCACAAATGTGCTCGCCCGGACAGAAGCAGCTCCGGGTGCTCTTTCCATCTGATCCACCCTCATCTTTGGGAGGATCTCTGGAGACAAAATCCTGAGTTGGAAGGGACACGCAAGAATCATTGAGTCCAGCTTGGACTTTTTGGGGTTTCCCTGCACAGGAAATCCCAAAATCCCACTCTGTGCATCCTTGAGAGCGTTGTCCAAAAGCTCCTTGAGCAGCCTTGGGGCCATGAGCATTCCCTGGGGAGCCTGTTCAGTGTCCAATCACCCTTTGGGGGATGAACTTTTTCATAATGTCCACCCTAAACCTTCCCTGACCCAGTTTCAGCCATTTCCTTGTGTCCTATCACTGGTCACCAGAGACCAGAGATGCTCTTCTCCATCTCCCCTCATGAGGAAGCACAGATCTCAATGATGTCTCCCCTCAGTCTCTTCTTCTTCAGGCTGAACAACCCAAGGACCCTCAGCCACTCCTCTAATGGCTTTTCCTAGACCCTTCCTCATCCTTACAGCCTCCTTTGGATGCTCCTTGGTAGCTTTAGATCCTCCTTATATTGGGGTGCCGCCAGCCATCCCAGTACTCCAGGTGTGACCACAGCAGCACAGGCAGAGCTGGGCATGAAGCCTTGGTCCAACTAGCCCCTCCATCTGCTATTCCCAGCCTGGAAACAACATGGGATATCACCTGAAAACCCTGCTTCACTCACATCAATAAGTGTGCAAGGAAAAACTACATAATTCCATATAATTCATCCCCAGGGGCAGCCTCCCCTCAGCGATAACACCCGGGGGTCGTTTTAGCAGCCTGGAACCGCACCGAGAGCAGCGCACACGCAAGGCTCGCTTTAAAGCTTTATTTCAGCTTTGCCCAGGTGAAACAAATCCCTGAAGTTTCTCTCTGGAGTTGGATATAATGGGATATTCTCGGCATTGCTCGCCCGGCCCGGCCCGCAGCGGGTTAAGATGTGCGCCCACAATGCCTCGCGCCCTGCAACGTCGGCGGCGCCGGGCGGGACCGGGCCGCGGCCGGGACCGGGATCGGAATCAGGATCAGGATCAGGATCTGGACCTGGACCGGGATCAGCACCGGGACCGAGCCAGGGGCAGCAGTGCTGCTCAGGGTCGTGGTGCGTCCCTGTCCCCGCGGCTCTCCGCTCCGGGGCTCGCCGTGCCGGGGCCGCCCGTGCCCCGCAGCCCAGCCCAGCGCTGAGGTGGCGGCGCTCGGGCCCGGCCCCCGCGCTGTCACACAGGACGGTCCCGAGGGCGGCCGAGGTGCGGGTGCCAGGCTGGCGTGGCGGGCAGGAGGCTTCACCCTGCCCGCTATTTCAGCTTTTTCTGCGTTATTTTCCTGTCTAGAAAGCAGAGGCCGGAGGGCTCGGCGGAACCCGGCCATGTTCTGAGGGAGGCTGCAGGACGCCGCTGGGATCCGGGGACCGCAGGTGTGCTGAAGGAATCGCCCTTCTCTCGGCCCTGCGAGGCGCTGCGTGAGGCGGGTGAGTGTGAAACTGCGCTGCTTTCGAAGTATGCACCGGTCTTTGATGTATTTGTGAAGGAGAGCCGTGCCAGCTCCATGGAGATGGGCGCAGTGTGATTTCCAGAGGTTTCTTCAGCCTCTGTGGCCTTTTTGCACTGGTGGGACTCACAGGGAATCTTCAGGACCGTGAAGTTGCCAGGCCACGTCACCTACTGACTCTCCGTGCCCAGGAGCAAAGTTCTGTTATGTATTATTTCCACTTTAAGTACATTTCTGCCTTTTTGCTTGTTTAGCAAACTAAAGATTTCATAACCAGAAAACTCTGATGGTGTACATCTAGTTTTTGCTCTGGGAGGAGATTGTTTGGGAAATAAGAGTGTGAGATTGGTCTGAGTGAAGCTGTCTCTTTCCACTTTGTAACCCCTGTCAAAATATTTGTATTTTTCAATGGAAACTTACTCCGAAACTGAATGTATTCTTCACTGCTTGTGTCCATTTATGCTAAATCAAAACAATGTATATTTCTTTAAGGTGGCTTCTTTCTTCAGTATTTAGTCATGAAGCCTAAACAGCATAGTGGTTATATATCCAGTCAGCTACCAGGCCTCAGCTTTTTGGTGGTAATCCATGATAATTTGAACCCTTAAAACTTTGTGGGAAAATCATTACAAGTAAACTAGGCACCTCTAAAGACATCACCTATTAGAAAGCTTAGAGCATGACATTTTTACTTTGTCCTTGATTTCCAAATGCTTTGGTGGAGGAGGACAAGGTGAAAAGCTGGTACCTTTAGTTACCTCCTTTTTGTGCATGTCATGGTGTGGGTGAAGCTCTGCCTTCCCAACCTTTGGTGGTTTGGGCAGGGAACTTGGTTCATGTGGAGTGGGTGTATGTTCAGACTGCAGTCAGCCAAAGTCTTTCAGTTTTTGTTTTAAAAAAAGTAGTTATGGCAGAACCAAAACCTATTGCTTCCTCTGTTACCTTGGGCCTGGAGATGTGAAACTCCTGTATAAACACTGCAGGGGGCTGGGTGTTGGCTGTGGGAGGATGGATGTAACTTTCTGCTTTTAGACAATTCCTGGCATGGGCAGAATTGGAGTGGGAAGAAACTCTCCTGTTCATATCCAGCAGTGCTCGGCTGCCATTGACGCTGGAAGGCCTCTGCAATTAGACTGCCTTTGTTGGTTACTCTGATTGAAAACCTGGGAAAAAGGAGGAAAATGGTAAAAGTGTAGGGGTAAGAGGACTGAATATCCAGCCAAAGAGAGGAGCCTTGGAAGCTGTCAGTAATGTACAGGAGGATGCTGGGGAAATTCATTCCTGGGGAGGAGGTGCTGACATGCAAAGATAAAGCAGCAATAATGGCAGAGTGGAGGGCCCAGAGGGTGCACTGTTGTCTGTCTGGCTATTCCTGCTGAGTTATTTACTTAATTTCTGTGCTGCAGAGGAAGAATTCTCCATTATCTCACCAGGGACAAGTAGTGGAATTGACAATGTGGACTGGGAGTCATGTAAATGTGTTTATGGCTGTAATTGAGAACAAGCAAATGCATATAGGGCTGTCTCCCTCCCTGCTCACATGCACGTAAGTTAAAGAAGGTTAAATGTTCTTGAAATGCTCTTGGAAAAGGTGTGTTTCATTGTATGAGGGGTTGTGTGCCACACTTTCATTCTCCTGTTCTGAAAGTTACACAGTTCTTACTAGATCATTGATAAAAATAACTGTGCTCAGTTTTATTTTAATGCAGGAGGACTGGAGGATTTTATTCACCGCTTCTTGCAGTGACCTTTTGACTCTAAATCACTTTTATCACAGTTACCTGGTTTTGCCTAATACAAAGTAATTAAGGCTGAAGAGGTGGCACATTCTAAACATCAGTGAAGACACTGCCCCTTAAATTCCACAGAATTAAGCATTTGTCAACAAGATGTTTATACAGGAATAGGTGCTTTAGATAAAAGGCAGTCAGTTCTGCTACAAACACCTGCTTTTAGCAGTGGCAACACGTAGATACAACACTGAGTTTTTTCCTTTTGAGTCATGTTATCTTAGCTAGTGATGCACAGAACTATTTATTGTACTGCTCTGCTTTAGAGATTTTTGAGAAGTTGATGACAGTCATACAATTCAGTGTTTCCTTACCTGTAGCATTCTACCTTTTTAAACACCCTTTCTTTATTTATTAAAGATACATCCTCCTTCATCCCCTAGGGTGTGGCAGTTGTATGTAACACTCAGTCATTTACCTTCTGAAATTATTGTGAGATTGTTAATTTTATTGATGTCCTAAGGACTTTGGATTATTTAGTCAAATAGCACAGTGAACCACTGTCAGTTGCATGAAGTCATTTTTACTTCTCACACCAGTGTTTGGTGAAAATATCAGCCTGGGTTTTTTTATTGTGTCTTGACTGGCCAATAAGCTTGACATTTAGTAGTTGGTGATGTTTCTAGTCAGCTTGGTGACTTCTGTCTTTTATTACATCTTAGAAGTTTGTTTTCTGGAGTAGAAATGACAAGATGGAGAGGAAGTAAAAAGGGAGAACAGATGTTATTTATTTAAAGTTAATTTAAATATGATACAATTAGTTGGTAATAGGAATTTATTTTTTATCTACATTGCAGCTTTATGGTTCACCCTGCACTACAGTTCTTCAAATCATGAGTGCTTTGTGTACTTTGTGTTTTTCCAGGCTGTGTACTGTGTGTGAATCCCATTTTTTGTCTTAATGTGAGTTTTATCCATAGCTTGACACTGCTCCCTGCTGTTTTCTGCGTCATAAAAATTAGAGTGAAATGATGTGGTCTGCCAGAGAGACATGCCTGTTGAATTACAATTCTATTCTGTGTAAAAGGTCCCAATAATTGCCTTAATTTCTTAGAATTCGGTTGATGAACAAGCTCAATATTTCTGGAAAATTACAAGTTCTTGTATCATCTAGCGAGGGGCTCTTTTAGCAGCGTGTTCTGCACTCTGAAGTGTAAGAGTTCTGCTATTTTTGCATAGGTCTGATGAGTTGTGTGCATGTGATCCTGTGCAATCATGGATGTTGTAAAGGGATGGAAGTGGATGGGTCTCGGAGCAGCATCCAGGAGAGTTTGTTTTGGTGCCACTTGTAACCTAGAAGAGTTCCCAGTTTATCACCCCGCCCACTTCCCAGCCATGACTGAATTACACCTTTCCCCTGATGGAGTTAGGATGAATCAATCACCCCAAAAGTGCAAAGTAAATGGAAAAAATAAGGCTGTGGGGTTTATGGTGGTTTTATTTGTCTGTTTTTCCTCTGCAGCTGGTTGGGAGTCAGTGGTTTAGATCCAGGCTCTTTGTCACAGAACTGTGCTTGTGAGGTACTGAGCATCCTACCAAAATCAAATCTGGGATTGACTTCATTTTTTTTCTTTTTCTCCCTCTGCAGAATCATGGCAAGTCCAAGAACAAGGAAAGTCCTCAAGGAAGTCAGAGCACAAGATGAGAACAATGTGAGAAAATTATGATCTTTAGATCAGTTTCGTAGAATTGAATTTGCTTTTTACCTACTCCAGATGTACACTGGGGTCTGCTACAGCTGCTGTTGTCTTTGTGCTATTAGCTCACTAATGCTAACACAGGAATTTGGGTATCTCATGTGTGCATTACAATGCATTGCTGCAGATTTGGCACAAGTATTTCAGAAGGAAAAACCCTGGGGTCTTTTCAGCAAGTGGTGTCTAGGGCACAACTCAAATGAAAATGGTCCATTTCAGGTAGCGTGATTATACCTTAAATGTGATAGTCCACGGAAAGATTCAGTTTTATTTATATCAATACATTAAATCTTGAGTGGTGAATCTGATCATAAAACTGAAGTTGTTGCACTGTATGAGCAATAAAGCTGTTTCTAAAGAAAAAATTCTGTTTAGATTTGCTGCCATTTACTGCCAAACTGTAGTGTGACTGAAAAAATGTTCCAAACTTTAAATATTGTGTTTATACCTTGCCAAGGAAACCACAAGAATTCAGTTTGGTTACTTTCTTTCAAGGCAATGAAAATGAAATCAAAATGAATTCTTTGTGTAGTAATTTCCATTTGCTTGTCTGTATTTCCTCACTCGTTTTTGGTGTAGTAATTTCTATAATCCAAGCAGCATAAATAAATACCTGAAGGAAGTTTATGATGTCAGGGAAGGTTTCTAAACATGAAGAACCATTCCTTCTGAAATTATTTTCGGCGTGTGTTGTTTCCATGATCTGCCATTTTGAGCTGTGCAAACTTCCCATGGCCAGTGGTGGTGGCAGATTGCAGAGATAACTGTTTTTCTCTCACAGGTCTGTTTTGAATGTGGTGCATTTAACCCCCAGTGGGTGAGTGTGACCTATGGAATTTGGATCTGTCTGGAGTGCTCAGGAAAACACCGAGGCTTGGGAGTTCACCTCAGGTCAGCCTTTCCAGCAGATATGGCCTGAGCTGCATTGCCTCAGAGTTCACTGTGGCTGTGAACAGCTTGTGTTGGTTGGGAATGTATAGAATGTCTCAAATTCAACATTTCACTGGCAGTTCTGCTTCATGCTCCTCTCCAAAGTGGGCTTTGCTCTCTTGTGCCTTGTCTGTAACTAGCTGGGTATAAAACTAGTCTAAAAAAACAGCTTTATTCTGTTCAGGAGATTTCTTTTTTCTTTGTAACATAAATTATAGTTTTTGTTGTTTTCCATGCTCAGCTGAGATGGGGATCTATGGAATGAAAACTGTTATGGGTTCTGGAGACTCACAGTGTGTCTGTTCCCTGCCAAAGCAGGGAACAGTTACTCAAATGAGGAAAGGAAAGTCCAGGAGGGAAATCACCAAAGCAAGGAGGCCATCCAGAAGTACATTCTTTGCTTTTCAAGTGGTGATTTGAAGCTCATTAGGGAGTAGAAGTTGCATAGAAAAGGAGCTTTTGGAGCTGTTCTCTATGTGGTATGGAAGAGAAGATGCAATTTCTGAGATGAGGACACAGAATCATAGAATTGCCAAGGTTCTAAAAGACCTCTGAGATCATCGAGTCCAGCCGTCAAAATACATGATAACAGACTGAAAAAGAAAATTTGCAGAGTGAAGTATGGGAGAAGTTTCAGTTACATAGTGGGCTAGATTGATTTCTGGACTTTGAAGGAAGCTGCTTTTTCAGTCACTTGCCTTCTGTTGACTGTCTCCTTTAAAATGCCAATAAATGACATGATTTTGGCTTATTTCAGTGAGGATCTGCCCACCTTCTGATGATGATCTGTCTTTCTGTACTTGGAGAGTGTTCTCTCACATGTTTATACTCTCAACTTTTGAGCTAGGTTGTAATAAGCTTTTTTTTGTCACTGTTGATACAGCAGGAAATTATAACAAGCTGTAATCTAAATTTTTTCTTTTTTTTTTGAACCTGCTTTAAAGTTTTGTGCGTTCTGTAACCATGGACAAATGGAAGGATATTGAGCTGGAGAAAATGAAGGCTGGAGGTAACAGCAAATTCCGACAGTTCTTGGAGTCTCAAGATGATTATGATCCATGCTGGACAATGCAAGAAAAGTACAACAGCAAAGCTGCAGCTCTGTTTAGAGACCAGGTGAGCTCAGTTTTAGATGTGTCCTCACCCCTGTGATCTGAAAATATCAAAGTGCTTTGTAAGCACTTGGTTTTGAAAGGAGGGAAAGTTGCAATTTTTTGAACCTCTGCAGTGGTTCCTGAAAAGGTAAATGTGGGAGAGTGAAATCCTGGAAGAGTTAATGTAAACCTGAATGAGTTCATGGCTCAGGTATTTGGCAGAAGAAAACAGGAATTTTGTCCTGCCAGGGAGATAAGGTGGAGTTAGAAAAGAGTGTCTTAGTCCAGAAAAGCTCCTGCCTGCCCAACTTCCTCATTTTGGGTAACTCTTTCTAATTTAGCACAAGGGTCTGGTACCTCAGAGTTGGCTGCCCAGGGCTGCCCTCTTGGGACTCTAAAGGTCACAGAGTACCTCTTCCCAAGTCTTGTAAGAGTTTTCTACTGAAACTTTCATTCCTGCATTTAGCTGAGGTAGCTCCAGTTTTCAGTGCTGCAGCTGTTTAGTCAGTGGAGCTGCAGTTCACTACTTCAGGTGTACAGTTCTATCCTAAGTGTTTTTATAAATAGTGTATATAGTAACATACAACAATAATGTAATTGTGTTCCTCCATTACTCTGTGATTAGTGCTTACATCTCTTTATTAATCCAGTCTTCCCTCTTCAAACCAAACCTGCCTTTTTCAGGAAATTGTCTAATTTTCTATTTCAGTTGCCTGAAATAAAGCCAGTGTTCATTCAATATCACAGCCTGAGAGTCAGAAAAAAATGGGTTTCTTGTGAAAAAAAGTTGATCTAGCAGCAGATTGGAAAAATGACTTGTCCTCATGATGCAGAACCAGTTTCTAGTTTGTATGAAATCTCTGACTTGGCATTCTTGACTGTCCTGCCTCTTGTAGGTAGCTACAGTAGCTGAAGGCAAGGAGTGGTCCATTGAAACTTCTCCTGCCAGGAACTGGACCCCACCTCAGCCGAAAATGTCTCTGTCCTCTGCTCACCGGTACGTGCCCTGCTCACCTGATGTTGGTACAGGTAGAGCATCACATACAGACACAGCATCAAAACCTGGTGGTTTCGTGTCTGCTGGGTTTACCCTGTTGGTGCTGGTGTGTGAACAAGCTGAAGTCGTGGAGTATGAGGTAACTTGGTTTCTGTAATAATTCCCACCCCCTGCACCTGAGCCTGAAAGCATGGCAGAGAGAAGTGAGAGCAGAGGACAGGCCATGCTTGTTTTATCCTGACTTGTAATGCACCTGAAATGAGATATTTGTGTCACTCACAGGTAGTGTGTGATATGCTCACCTTAACTGTGGTGCTGTGCCAGTTTGGGATTGGATGCCAGGGAAAAAGAAACCCTTCTGCTGCTAATTACCAGGGGAGCATCAAAGCTCTGCACCACAGCAATTCTGTTGTTCTGCTTTTGCATGTACTGTTTGTTACTCCGTGCACTAAAGATGCAAGTGAGCTGCAAAAGCAGTTATAAATCAAAGGAACAAGAGCTTCATGCCTTTTAGTGGTTGCATTAGAGTTCCCTTCTTGATAGATGAAATAAATAATCAATTTTTAACCTGTATTATGGTGATATACATCAGGCTGCACTGCTGAGCTAGTGGGTTTTGCTTAACATGGCTTTGATTCTTCGATGTTTTATTTCAGCTCTGCTGGACAATCTCAGACTGCAACTGCCTCTTCTGACAAGGCTTTTGAAGACTGGTTAAATGATGATGTCAGCTCCTACCAAGGGTAATGCAATATTTACTGACTTTGAGTGCCTCTCTCTCTAGCATAACAAAATGTTTGAAGCATTGAAAAAAAGGTTTGTAACTCCAAATATTATTATGGTGGGTTCCAAACCAGGTAATTCTGATTGTTTGTTGTACCTTAGAGTGATTTGATTTAAACAGAGGCATTTATAATGCTTCTTTCATTTCTTTTCTGATTTTCATGTATCACTTTATTAGGATTTACTCAGCTTTCTGATGTCAGTGATCTGTTAAATCTGGAGCATCATTAAGACCAAATTAGCTTGCACAGAGGAAATTGTATTGTGCTAGGATTCCTCAGTGGATCCTTGGCGTTTTTATGAAGTGAGTAGTTTTGTATTTTGGGTGCTGGGTGCTACAGGACTTCCTTTACCAGGTGCAAAACCAATTGTCATTCTTCCATGCTTTTCAGTTCTTGTTTAATGTTTTTAATGGCTGCATGCTGATACAGGAACTGTTTGTTCCTCTTCCTGTGGCAGTGGCCAGGAGAATCGCTACGTGGGCTTTGGGAACACTGTAAACCCTCCAAAAAAAGAGGATGACTTCCTGAATAATGCCATGTCCTCCTTGTACTCGGTAAGGAATGCCTTGGAGCTTTCTGAATTACTGTTTTCTTCTGGTTTAGCCCCTGTAATGGGAGAGTATGGATGGAGAGGAGAAACTAAAGACTGCAGGTGGAGATGGAGAGAGGCAGAGAATTGGTTGTATTCTCAAAGACTGAAGAACATACTGGTGGACTTTAAAAAGCAAAATGAAGAAACTTGAGCAGAATTTAAGAATTATTTCTGGTATCAGTTAGTAGAAATAAGTGAGGATATAGCAATGGGTTAAGAAATACTAATCAATAGGGCTGAAGGAAAAAAAATGTAATTACCTGTAAGGAATAGCTCTAGGTCTGTTAACCATGTTGGGGATGTTCAGAGGAAAACAACTGAAATGTGTGTGTATGTGGGTGCCAGAAGCCCTGAGGAATTATGAAAACATTTGAAATACTTGTGACAGGGTGTGAAGAGTTAACAGCATATGGCTGAACAGTTGTCCTGATTCAAGTAGAGATAGTGAAAGATGCATTGTTGAAATAAAGTGGGAATAAAGTCAGAGGCACTTGGGGCCATACTGGTGCTTTGATAAGCTGCAAAGTCACAGTTCTGAACAGTATTTGGGGTTTGGAGTATTTGGAAATACGTAAGGTGTCCTACCAAGGTTAGTGGCCAGCAGCCCTCTGCAGAGCCTCACTGGCCTAAATACTCACACCAGGTTCCACTGTGTATTTAAAAATAAATGAATAAATAAATATTTTCACTGGAACTTACAAGAGAAAGGTAATGCCTGAGCCTCTGAACAGGTTGGTCACCATATTGCAGGTGATCTCACAGGCTGCTTGGTATAGATGAGCTAAATAATTCCTAGATATCTCACAGTTCTTAGGCCAGAGAGTTCAGATTAGAAAGCAGATCTGCAGTGGATTGCAGGTGAGCTGAGACATCCAGGGAGAGGTGGCACTGTTCCTGTCCTGGCTGGAATGCCCTCGTGTGAGCACAGACACACATTGCAGTGTGCCCTGAAGCCCTGTATTTCTGGGAGGCTGAGTTCTTGCATGGTTTTCATCCTTGTGAGGAAAACAAGTTGCCTTCCACTTCATGGGAGGATTTTTCCCCAAACTCGCAGCCATTTTCAGCAGAGTAACATCTGAAACAAATTCACAAAAAAAATCACGAACAAATTCTTCTGTTCAAATTCACAAAAATACTGGACGTTCACCACTACATCTCGGTTAAATGAGAGGCTCTAATTTTTCACTCAGTAGCAGGTAGTTCTTATGACTACAGGACAAGTTGTATTAGAGAATTATGACTTAAGCTAATCTGTTTTGATGAAACCTTGGTTATTTGCTATTATTATTCACATGTAGCTCACAACTTTCTTGTTTTCTTCAAAGGGATGGAGCAGTTTTACAACTGGAGCGAGCAAAATTGCCTCAGCTGCTAAAGAGGGTGTAAGTAAATAAAATGTGGTTTAGTTAGCAGTGGAATGCCAGAGATGGTGATAATGGGTATTCTCTTTTCACTGTGAAATTAAAAGCTCCATTACCTTGGAGAGGATCATGCAGCATTTCTAAATGCATGTCTTTAAAAATCAAAGGGTTTATTCCAGGTAAACCTGCATGTATTTGCTTCTCTTCACAGGCTACCAGATTTGGATCTCAAGCAAGTCAAAAGGTGATTATAGATTTAGCTCTTACTCCATCTAATTGTCTTTAAGTGCCATGTGTTTGCCTGCACCAATTGACTTAGATTTGATCATCAACAGACCAGTCTTCTTTTCCTTCATAGTGCATAGGAGTGTTTAGTTCTGGCTTTTAATTCCATGGGAATTGCAGTCAGCTGCAGTGATCAAATTAAGCAAGAGATAAACAGGGGTACTCTGCTCTTTGTTCCTCTTGGATGTACTGAGAGGCTGCAGAGCTTGCAAACTTAACATACCCCTGTTTTGCTTCTGGGAATCTTAAATGTGGTCTAGCTTGAAGTAGTTTTCTTGGTGATACAATACAATGTAAGCCATCTTCCCATGGCTAAAGCCTAATAAGATGGTACAAGTGTGAGCTGCTCAATATTATTAATAAATCAACTTGCTTGCGTTGTTTTAAAAAGTAGCAATGACAAAAGGATTTCATTTATTAAACTGAGATTGAAACAGAGACAGCCAGACTTGAATTACACAGAGCTCTAACATAAGCAAGATCTATCTGCAAGGAAAAGTTTAAATTCAGATGTAAAAATGTATAAGAGACTGGGATTCTTAATTTGCCTGGTTCTGAGTGAGATGCAGATATTTATGGGTGGTTCAGGTGTTTCAAATGAGCTATAACTCTTGTGTATGTGCAGCATTAGCCTGGTTTGCTTTCTGACTGGCACAAAAAGTGCTGCTCAAAACCAGTGTGCAGTTGCAGGTGCTGGTGTTCAGACAGGGCTATGCACTGGGATATTAATCCTTCAAATGGCCAAACTTGGGCACGTTTGCAGCAAAAAATGTCTTGTTAAAGCACCCAGACTTCCTGCTTCAAAGTTTTGAAGTGTTAACTGCTTGGCTTAAGAAAAACTAAGTTTTCTACAGGTCTTCCTCTTCACTCCCTCTGGCAGTTTTCCTTTTAGAAGCTGTTCTTTCTTTAGTATTATTATTTACAAATATAAGTATAATAATAAGTTTAAAAGCTCATCACATCTACTGACAAGGACCACAGCAACATGATGCTCTGGAGTCTGAGCTGTGTTACAGAAGGTTAGATTTTGTTCCTGAAGCTTCTGACCCTTTACAGAACAGATTTAGCACATTTTTGATGCTCTGCATTGGTTAAAAGTGTATTTAGGGCCCAGTGACCAAATGCATTTCACTGTTTGTCTTGTCAGTAGATGTTAAAAGTTGAAAAAGGTTCATGCTACTTGCCTGAAAAAATGCTGCCGATTTTTTGCTAAAAGCTGCTTCTACCTTCCTTGCTCTTTTCTCTTTTGCTCTCTGGGTAAAGTTTTGGGGCTACAAGCAGCAGCCAGAGCCGGTAACACCCTCACATCTGTTCTTGTGCATGGACTCCCTGTCTGTTGGTGCTGAATATGTGCATTTGCTCCTGAGCTGTCTTTTCTTTTTCTGCCTTACGTCAAACCTGTTTAGAATAATGTTGTGTGTTTTGTATGGTAACATTTCTTCAAAGCTACTTAAAATTCGTGAAGTTGGGTTGAGATACCAAGCTGTGCACTGTCTGAAGATTGACTGTGCTGCTGTCCACACTCTGATTTCAGGATTTCTGTTTGCATGTCTGCCCCAGGAATGTGCCAAGAGCTGGGTGCTGCTGGAGGGCAGACACTTGAATGAAGTGTTTGTAATGGTGGTTAGAGTGCTGTCCTAAATTCAGCAATAGGAAGGAAACATGAAGTGATTTAGATGAAAATACAGTTGTACCCAAATCTTTCCATTCCACATTTACAAAATTAGGTGGTTGAGTAAGAGGGAGCAGATAAGAATTCTTCCTAACTCTAGCAGTGACTCCACTTGAACTGTTGCACACTTTATTATAAAACATAAACAGTTTGCTGGGTTCAGCAAACTGCAGAGGTTTTTCCAAAGGTGAGAACACCCCCTTCTTGTTTCTCTTAAACACTTTATAGCCTCACATCCAAAGGTAACAAGCCATTTGTGATTTCCCTTCATGTTTCTCACTAGGTGGAACTGGGATTTCCTTTTGCCTTTGCTTCTCAAAGAATTTTTATCCTCTAAAGAGTAAAAGTATGGAGATAATGGCTGGGAACAGGGGAGATCCTGGGAATGCTGTGGCTAAGGAAAGGCTTCCTAGACACCTGTGAGTCTTTGGAGGAAAGGTGTTTAAGGTGCTCCATTCCCAGGAAGAACATGAGGGAAGGCTCACACCCTGACCAATGGTAGTAAACAAATATGAACCCTTAGGAAAAGAAACTTAATTGCCTGGCATATTGGCCCTTTTGGATTAACCAGGATAATTCTGGAGGCACTCAGTATGAAAAAGTTTAAATCTCTCAAAGGTTTATTATGGTAGTAGGGCAAGGAATGATTTCAAACTCTTCTAAACCTGATGTCCTTGTCAGCATTGCCTTAGGAGAGTAATTCTGTGACTTAGACTGTGGGCTTACATTTTTATAAACTGCCTCTGAGGTACAATATCCTTGTGCATCTTGTTCTGGATTGCAGCAGATTTCTGGAGTTGATTGTTTTTTCTCCCCTGCAAACCTGGAGCTTTAAAGAAAACAACAAAAATCTTCTGTCACAGCTTTGGCTCCTGTGTATTGTTCAGAAAGACTTGGGCTCTTACTAACAGATGATAATTGGAGCACTAGAAAACAGAGAAATTGAGGGAAAATCAGCCCAAAAGATCTAATTCTATGAGTAATTTAATCAGTATGGAAAAGTAAGGGGGAATGAGGACAGTTCTTCCAAATATTCAGCTGCAGGCATTAGCAAGGGGCCCATCCTTGAAACTGTTGCTGGTTGCACCATTGTTTCTGCTTCCAGTGCAAGGTCAGACTTTGCTTGGGATCTGGGCTCTGTTGCCATGTGTATCTGATTTTCATTTATTGTCTTTTAATGTCTCCTGCAGCACTTTGCTGTGTGTGCTTTTCAGCTCATTCTGCTTGTATGAATCAAAGCTAAAGGCTTCTTGTGTTTTTGGAGATACTGCTGAGAAATGAGCCTGCACAAGGTGTTTGCTGTGGGTTTTTATTGGGTTTTTTGAAAAGAAAATATAACTGACTCTGTTTTTGTTTTGCTTTTAAATAGGCATCAGAGTTAGGTCAGACATTAAATGAAAATGTTCTCAAACCTGCACAGGAAAAGGTAACTTTGGAACTAGTAAATGACTTGCAGAAAAATGCTTATACTTACTCAGGGAGTGGTTGATTCCTCCTGCCACAGCTGCCCAGGTTCTCAGGGGCTCTTTCTGTGAGATCAAACAACTCAAAGTTAGGCTGTTACCAGAGAAGTGTTCATGAGAGTAAAATCCCTCCCCTGCCTTTCTCATGTCCTCCAGTGTCTGTCACATTCTTTCTTCTTAGATACCATTTTATGGATTTCATGCTTTCAATAATGGAAGATGGAACAAGGGGAAAATGCACCCTAAATGGATACAAAAACAGTTGTTGAAATATATATATATGTATATTTATATCTATTAGTAGTTGTCTCTTGAAGTGTTAAGTTCCTAGTGTTTTACCTGCCAGTTTTAATTCAGTCAAACATCTTTGCCAAATCTTTGCGCCATTTGAAGAGAATGTTTTAATCATATTGCAAACTAATTTCTCTTCCATTATCTTTATTAATTCACCATTCTTTATATGGCATTTCAAACCACAGGAGAAGACTCTAATTGGTTTTCTATTCCCTAGAATTATCCACAGTTTATTTCAGAGGGCTTAGATGCATTATTTTCAGGGTTATTTTTAGGGTGCATTTCCTTGAGCTGATTTTTATTTTGTAGGACATTTTAATCAGAAATTATGCATTCTGTGTTTAAAAAAGAAAAAAGACATCCATTTCCCTTAGGATGTTGTGCTGTTAGTTCTAAATAAGTGTTACTTTCTGAAATAAATATTCTCTGTATGGTTACACAAAGTCATTTGCTTTGGAACTACTGCCATTTATTAAGTGGTGAAAGGTACCTGTTGTATTGTGTTCCACCAAAATTCAAAGCCCTTTTAATATTTAAATAAGCATCTGTAAAAGACAGAGGATAAAAGGGATCTGCAAAGTTTTTAAAACACAATCTTCATAATGCAGTAGAATATACTGATAAAGCTTCATGTTTGCAGATGTTTTCTGTACTGGTGTTTTTATGCTCAGCAGTAGTGTAATGATATCTGAATTGTCTTTAAGTGATACCTTCCTCAAGCTGGGTGTGATACCTTCCTCAAGCTGGGTTTTTAGCCACAGAAAATTCCCACAAACTCAAAGGACTGAGCTTCACTCCACTATAAATCAACAGACTTTATATATAATTTATAAATATATATATAATTAGTTAGTTTTGACTTACATCTACTTCAGTTCAGTTTGGGGTTGTGTTTTTTGACATTTTAGCTGTTAAGCACAAATGAGCTGAACGTTTCAGTAATACTTTGTTTTATGACTAATTACCAATACTTTGGTCCACATAGGTGAAAGAGGGGAAAATATTTGAGGAGGTCACCACGGGGGTATCGCAGTTGGCCAGCAAGGTATGAGGTGGCCTGCCTGGCTTTAAGGAGGCCAAACAAGTCAAGCCAGTCTCCATATTCTTACAAAAAAATAATACAAAAGCCCCAGTGCAGCTTTGGCCTGTGCTTGTGTTGAGAAATTTGGGAAGTGGAATTTCAGCACTTCTGCTGGATGTTCAAAGCTGCACAGGTATGGTGGTGTCCTCTCAGCAATTAAAATGAGGACATAAGGGTGGTTTAAAACAGGCAAGAATAAGTGTGAGGGAATATGGAGACAGCTTGTGTTCACTGGGACAGTAAAACCTGCTAATGCTCTGCACCTCTCTCCTTTGCCTTCCGCTGCTCTCGGTGCTCGGGGATGGGGTAAGTGCTGCTGAGGCTGGGCACAGAAACCCTGCCCAGACTAACACCTGCTGGGGTAATTGCAGGGTGCTTCCCAGGAACGTGTGTCTTCCAGCTCTGGGAAAGCCAGCACTGGGAGCTCTCCCATAGACCAGTGTCTTAGCTTCTGGTGCTGTTTGAATAAAATAAAATAAATTATGTTACCTGTTCTGTTTAGAGCTTGGCAACTCTCAGGCTGAATTCTGGGATTCGTCCTCACTGTCTCTAACTCAGAATAGCACCTTCCATGGTGTCACTTCAGAAGTTGTGTTTTTAATCCAATTCTAGGACTCAACTTCTGGCCTGTTTTAATGAAATAATGCCGAGACAGAGTGAAAGTAGCTGTGTAGAACAGTAGAAATAGAAATACAAGTTGCATTGATCATAAAACATCAGTGCTTTCATTAAGTTTAATTTTACGTAAGGACTAA
Source organism: Bombycilla garrulus (assembly GCA_013400315.1). Lineage (NCBI taxonomy): Eukaryota > Metazoa > Chordata > Aves > Passeriformes > Bombycillidae > Bombycilla > Bombycilla garrulus. Next base: position 2,425,669 of record VXBU01005400.1, read on the forward strand.
TTCCAGTATTTTTGTCAAGGAAGTCTAAGAGAAAACTCAAAAAATGTTGCAGCAATGGGTGAAAAAGCTAAACCTGATGTATCTGTCCCTAATAGGTGAACAACCTGACTTATCTCCCACCTCTTCCAGCAGCACAGTGCTGTATAGTGTTCTTTACATCCACGTAACTACCCATCAAATACATAAATGAGCTGTGAAGTAAATGTGTTTGGTTTCTGGGAACAGGTGGAGGGATTTGTTCTGGCTTTTGCTGTTGGACTTGGCAGAGTTGTTGGTTCAGTCCAAATTAATGGAGTGTCTTTTTTTTTTTCTCTAGGTTCAGGGAGTTGGGAGCAAGGGATGGAGAGATGTCACCACTTTCTTTTCAGGCAAACCAGATGATAATGCTGACAGGTAATTTTTTGTTCTTACTTTCTATCTCTTTGAACACAGTTTTATCTCTTGTACATTCTCTGCAGTAGTGTAGTGAAAGGTAATTTCTCAATATTAAGAACTTCTGTCTTTGATAGTCCTCCTCTGTGTACTAGAGAGGAATTCAATATAACCTTGTTTATTATTTTTTTAAACTGAGAGCAAAGCAGTGCACATATTTTGGTTTAAAAATTACTCCAAATGCACGTTCCTTGTCCATGGGCCTGTTAAATCTCTTAACAAAATCTGTGAATTAGACAACAAGCTAATAGTCTTTTGGAGCAATATTTAGTTCTTCCTTTATCATAAAGGGCTTTTTTTTTAAGTAAAGAGCAGTAGAATTATGGTTTTCTTCGGGGTCATTTATTTTTACTGTTACATTTGGCATAACTAATTTATTTCTACCTTCCTTTCTCCCCTACCCCCCAAAAGACCAGCTGAGGGAGAGAGCTACCAGAACAGTGGAGGGGAGGGCTACCAGAACAATGCTGTAGATCAAAGCTTCTGGGACACCTTTGGCAACTCAGATCCTCCAAAAGCTCATAAATCTCCAAGCAGTGAGAGCTGGACCTATGTGGACAATTCCACAGAGAAGAAGAGCTCGGATAGCTGGGACGTGTGGGGCTCGGGAACGGTCTCCAACAAGAACAGTAACAGCGACAGCTGGGAGAACTGGGAGACCAACTGGGAGAGCACAGCAGGGGAGAGCAAGACCAGAAAACCTCCTAAGGCAACAAAAAATGCGTGGGATGACTTTTAGAACTCTGGTAATCCAGCTCTGCACAGCTGGCAAAGGGTGGCTGTGCTGGCTGATGGAGGGGAGGAAGTTTTACACACACCTGGAGTATCATGGCTGACCTTTCTGATCTGTTTGTGCTTCCCATTCTTTCTCCTTCCTTCTACCCCACTATAGGGAAAAAAAAAGTAGCATCTGAGTCTTTTCTTACATCAAGGTGGCTCTCCCTTTTTTAAGGATAGTGATAAGTCCATTCTCCTTGCACTACAGGAGCTGGCTACAGCTTTCTTAACATAAATGTTAAAGGAAAGAATTCAGTGCAGGGACACTTCCATGGCACAGCCTTGCATGTGTAGGTTAATAGGTGTGTTCATCCAGTCCTCATCTAATTTGAGATTTGGGGTGTTTAATGCAAACAAAGGGCAGGGTGTGACTTGGAAAGACAGCCATTAACTGGGCAAGTTGCAGTTGGATACATCGAGTTCCAATGCCTTATGGATTGCTCTGACTACAGGAGGTCTGGCAATTCAAGATGGTCTTTAACATATTTTTTATTGAAGCTTTGTTTTTAAACATGGTGACATTATTTTTTTTAGTAGTTGAAAACTTATTTTTCCCCTTTAGAATTCAGAAAGAATCTAGAGCTAGATTATTTGTATAAACTCACAGGTTTGACCTGAGCTCTCAAGGGATATCCAGAATAGCTCTCCTTGCCCACCTCACTCAGTGGATTGAGTTTGCACTGTGCAGCTCTGCTACACAGAAGAGCAAAGCTGTGGTGTCTTCCTTCCTCACCTACACCCCTACTCCAGTTTCAGTATTTTATGTACTTTCCTTTTTCTCTTTCTTCCTTCTACCTGTGTAGTATTTTATCAATGCTGTTAAAAATGAAGTTGTTCTGCTGCTTATGTCCTTCTGGACATCTGTTTGGCAATCTGGCAGAGAAAAAAGGAAATTATAAAGAAGATCCCAGCAAGAAAAGAATGGGTGGAAAATATGAGACCATTGAAGAAACAGCCTGGCAGCAAGCCCCTTTCAAGATGAGTAGATGTTTGGATTTAGTAGTAAAATTTAATTTAAGCAGATGTTTTCCAAACGATTCTTTAGTGTGTCAAGGTGTATCTCTGTTTCTGTCATATATTTCTCCACATTTTCTTCCTGGATCTTGTTAACGAAACACTATTTTGGAAACTTGAGAAACTGTCAGCATTAAGGACTGGAACAGGAGATTGAGTGATGTGTCAGTGTTGACCCAACAAATTGCTTTGCATGACACAAACCATAACTTGTAGAGAAGAATTGTGACTTTTAACATCAGAGGTATCATGGGTATCCCATTTTATTTTGGGGGATGGGTTGTGAATGTACCCTCAGCACGAAAACAATCAGCTCGCTTGAAAACTCAAATCATGATGTTCTCTGGTCTGCTTTTCCAGCATGGAGTTCTTTCTGTGAACCCTGTAGATCCTATTACTTACCTAAAAAACTTTTTCTTTTAAAAACTGGTTAATCTGTTCAACAACCAACCAAAGGTGTCAAAGTTACTTTAAATAACACTTCCACTTCTTCTCACAGAGGTTTTTGAGCAGGTAGTAATATCCACAGTTTAAAAAGGAAAGAAAATTAATTTCCTCCTAAGTAGCAGATTTTTAAGGCTTAAGAATGAGTAAAAGTAACTCTATTTACAGCCTGAACCTGTATTTCTATTACTGGGATCTTTCAGACAGTGAACAGAATATTCTTCCAGTCTTTTCTCCCCCTTTTCTGTCAGAGTTTGGATTTCTTTTCCCCCCTTGTTTCTCCTGAGGGTGTGGTCTGAAGCTGGTGGTCTCTGAGCCTCTGCAGCAGGACCCAGAACTGCTCAGACCCAAGTGCTGCTCCAGGCTGAGCCATTCCCAAGGTGTCCCAGACCCTTTGGAAGTGCCAAAGGCACAAGAGCTCCATTGGCAGCACTTCTCAGCCTGACTAAAACAAGAATTTTTTCTGCTTTTTCTCCAGTTCCAAGTGTAACTTTGTCATAGCTTAGCTGCATGTCAAACATAACTTTGGTTTTTTTATGCTTACACCTCTGTTGCCTCCTTGTCAATGTGTCTGCTGCCCAGTCTGAAACTGATTCAGCTTCTTCTGTACAAGTTTATTACAGTTTCTCTTTCATAAACCTCCTGAAATGGCTCATGGCAGGAGAATCTTTATTTCAGTCCACTCAGTCAGTGGTGTTGTGATGTGTGTGTGCACGATCTCCTCAGCTATGAGCTTTGCCTGGGACAAAAATGGTTTATTTATGTATCACTTGCAGCCACCATTGGCATGAGCCATTTGTTTGTTCTTCTGATTTGATTTTTGTAGCTTTTGAAACTTTTATGTTTTAAATCAAACAGCCAGAGCCCTGCTCAAGCAGAAGCTCTGGTAAGGATTTTTTTTCCAGTTGACGAGAGGGATGGAACAGTTGCCACCTCTGTGTTGTAGGGAGGCAACAAAATGCTACAACTGACAGATGTTACTGGAAGATCCAAATAACCCAATATCATGGCAGAAGGTGTAACTGCAGACACAAAAACAGTGTGCCAGCTGGTCAGTGGCAAATGGGCATTTTTTAATGACTTGTCTGAGCCTGAATGTGTGATCATGCCTTCCAGAGGAGAGGACAAAATGAGGGCATTTTATTTTTTTGCACACCCACTGTTTTATTGAATTTTACTTTTTTTTCAGAGTAGGTGGCTGGGAGGTTTCTTCAGTGTAAAGAAATGCATCCTGTCCAGTTTCACATGCAGAGCAAGTGTTTATGAATCAGACTATTTTATTTTTTAATTCCTTCTGCTCTCCCCTTTTGGCCTGATGAGGAGCAGAGGCAGTGAGTGCAGGCTGCTGGGGCTGAGAGAGGATCCAGCCGTGACTCTGAGCTGGGCTTTGGCAGGGCCGTGGTGTCTCTGTGGGCTCTGCTCCCCTCTCCTCTCCTCCCTGCAGTCACAGGTTTAAGTCATACAAGCAAAGTGCCAGGAGATGTGCAGTAGCTGAAATGGCTGCACCAACTGGACATGGTTCAAATCCCCTGGTGACCCAAGCTTTATTTCTTTGTATGGCTTCAACTTTGGAAAATACAGAGCAGCTGGATTCCTGCAGGTCGTCTGATACAAGAAAAATGTTAAGAAATCAAACTAAGTGCTGCTTGGAAAAGAGTGAAAGTCTTGGAGAATGCTCCCAAACATAATCCTGGGAGTTAGGGATTATTTTAAAATGTTTCATTTGTGTCTTGAAACCTGTTAATAATTAGTACAATTCCAGAAGTGCTTGGCCAGCTCTCCCTCACGGTTGAGACCTCAAGGATAATGCTGCTGCTTTTATTTTCCAGGCCAGACTGTAACATTCCATGGTTCATAATGTACTTGTCAGTGTAATGGTCTGTGCAATAATTTAACAAGTGTGGATAAAACCTTTGTTTAATCCAGGATACATTTAAAGATACAGTGGTCCTCTTGGAGAGTAACAGTCTACACAAGTATTTCAGTTCTTAGCTTATTTTGGCTGAAATACTAAATTTCAATGACCCAGGTAAAGGTTTGAGCAATCAGTGATTTAAACAGAATTCAAGAAACATTTCCATGGCCATTATTGAGAGTTTGATCCTGATGGCTGAGAAGCCTCTAGCTGCAGAACCCTCCTCCATTTCCATGCCAGCAGAAACTCAGTCAGTGTGGAGTACTGTATCTTTAATTTTCCTGCTATGTTTTTTGTGAAGTTCACAGGAATGGCGATTTCAGTGAACACTATTCATTGTTCTGTAGAGTGGTTCTGGGCCTGAACTGCAGTGTCATCTTTTAAAGAGTATTATAATAAAGCAAAGAGATATGGAGCAGAACAGTGGTCAGCCCTTTTTCAGGAGACTTCAGTTAATTTTCAACCCAGGTGCTGGTGTCAGGCATATTCTTCCCTGCCAGTAACAAAGGAGAAAGGAAGCTGTCAACATTAATAGAGCCAAAAACATCTTTATATTTTGTTGGAGTTTCACGGTCTGACTTCAGACTCTTACCTAGGAGCGGTTTGGAGACATTGTTGCCTCCTTATTTAAGAAAAGTAGAAAAAGTAGAAGTTAAAGTGCTGATAAATTTATGTACTCTGAGATTTGTATTAGCTTGTCTACAGAGACTACAGCAGAAAATGGTAACTTTTAAAGCAGTTTTCCTGCAAGAAGTGAGAGTCCTCTGACAAATCCTTCAGCTGTGGTGCTGTTCCACATTCAGATTCCAGTTTCCTTCGTGAGCCAAACAGCCACGTGAGTACTCCAGATAACTGCACTTGGCTTTGTGCACATTTAAAATATCTTCTATTATGTTCAGTCAGCAGGACTGAATCCTACTTGCCCTGTAGAGGCAATTTTACTGACTTTTACACCAAAAAAAAAGAACATTTGTGTTAGATAGCATCACTGGTACTATTCCACAGTCAGGCTGTGTCCATTCTCCCTGTAAGGGCTGCTGTGTGGGGTGCAAAGTTTTCACATGGGATTACCAGAAGTGAACAGGACATGCTGGTTCTGGAGAGAGGATTTGGGCCCTTTATTCTGACAACATCCAGAGTTAATGACCTGAAAACAAAACACCATGGAAACAGTGATGTGTATTCTGAATTTCAGGCTGAGCAGAGTCTGTAAACGCTGGTAGAAAAAGTGGAGTCTAGAGCAGGAAACCCTGAGAGCAGAAGACACAAGGCTTGGATGTGAGGGAGAGCAGTCACTGCTGCATTGCCACGTCCCACTCTGCTCTGATCCCAGCAGCTGGAGCTCCTGCATTGCTGCTCTGTGCAGGTGCAGGCTCAGAAGGTGACTCTGGGCTGCACAGCTCACTCTACACACCAAACACTCTGAGCTGTGCAGGCAGGCACTGGCGATGTGTCCTGGCTTCCCCCCTCGTGCTCCCCACGCCTTCCAGGAGGTTTGTCCACAGGAGCCATCTGCAGCAGGCTTTGGGCTCAGGAGCTTCACCATCACCACTCAAACTCCACAGCTCAGCCCAGCACACAGGGACCCCCCTGGGGCTCTGCACCTCCCCACTGCTTTGGCACAGGTTTGCGGGCTGGGGTGAAATCTGAAAATCCCATGAGAAAAACGAGGTGGAGCTGTGCTGTCCTGTTGGGAAGCTGAAAACCCTGGAGCTCTGGCAGACCTGCAGTGTGATCATTGCTCAGCTGTTCAGTCACTGATCTGCAGGAGGCCAAGAGAGGCTGTGTCAGCTCCAGCCATTTGTGCTCTGGCAGCAAGAGGCTGCATCTCCTCAGGATGGAGGAAAAGAAAGGTCAGCTCCTCCCGTGAGCAAGGTGCTGTTTGCTTTCAGTAGATGAAACTGCCCTGGTTTTTTATCCTCAAATGCTGCTTTGCCTCCAATTTGAATTTCACCAACACAGCCCTGATGGCAATGTTTAAACTGGCTAAAAACAGAAGGGATTTTTTTTCAGAAATACTGAAAAGATCTCCTAGGAGAAGCCTCCTTGTACTTGCATTTGCTGAGAACGAGTGGGAGAGACCGAGTTGCTGGCAGGGCTGGCTGCAATGACTGCCAAGAACAGTCATGTTGTGCCTCACCAGGATCGTGACCACTGCTCAAGCAGGAAAATCCAGTGCTATCAGCTCTGTTCACTTTGGAAACCTGTTCTTGTCTTTCCCTCTAAGCCCTGCCAAAGTGTGCTCCCTCAACGAGGCTGCTCAGTGTTGCTGAGGCTGGTGAATTTTACAATAGATAAATCAGCTTCTGCTGAAAGGCAGAAAGGCTGGAATGTATCTTTTATGAAAAAAAAATCACCACTTCTGATTGAGAAGTGCTGCTGCTTGGTATCAGCAGTTCTAGACCGGATTGCTCATCTTGCCTTCAATGGAATGGTGTTTTACTACCCAGGGCAAAAATCACTTTATATACATTTTTTTTCCCTACTCTGCTGCCATGGATGGTTAATATATGTAAATTGATGTGCCAGCCTGTTGTGATCAAGGTCAAACTAGGAATTTTCTTCCTTACAGAACCTCTTCTGTGTGTTGTTGTTGCATTGAAGCTTGATAGAGGGAATTGCTGTTTTAATTCTGTGTTCACAAATTGCCTATTGACTCCAGCCATCAGCTGTCACATCTGGGGAGCAGCTGCATGCACTCGACTTGAATTACAAATCTAGTCTGCCCCAGCAGGGCTTCAGCAGCCAAGTCAAGCTGCCCAGTGTTACTGCAGGACTGGCAAGAAGAGATAGAATCTGAAGCTGAGGCTGCTGCAACTCTTTTACACTTCTTGCCCATACCAAGGTGTGTCTCTAAGCTGGTCCCAAACCTTGAGGGAGCACAAACCATATCAGAGAAGTGGAATAAATACTCCTTGCATAATCTAGGCTGCTGGTGAGATCCCAGCTTGTCAAATTAAACCTCTGCAGAACAGACTCCCCCATTCCCATCTGTTCAATGCCTGTCCTCTCTTTGAGGGCGGTTGTGCGAGGCTCTCTGCCATCTGCTAAAGGCCACCCCAACCCTCTCTTGCACTGGGCTGAGGGAGGACTGGGGCAGCAGCAGCTCACACAGACGATGCTGATCTAGAGAAGGTGCCCGTGTCCACGGAGCAGGGTGGCAACTGGAGGACCTTGAAGGTCCTTTCCACCCCAAGGTAATTTTATGATCCTGTGACGATGCTCATTTCAGAGCTGATGGCAGATCTTGTCACTTCACCTTCCTTCCTCTAGAGGGGATTGTGTCCCTGGGCACGGACGGCTCTGCGGGAACCTTACCTGAGTGTTCGAATAGCTGGATGCAGGGCTGGAAATGCGCTCCTGCTGCTGGATCTGCTTATCCACAGCCCCACCCTGTCCTCGGGCAGTTTAAAGCTCGGGCTGTAACAAAATCCAAATACCTCGGCTTTGTTTTCCCTGTTTCCTGGCCCTTGCTGTTAAACCAGTGCAGGAGCCCTTTCTTTCTTTCTGAGGAGGAGCAGAGCCGTGCTGCTGTCTCGCTGCTCCCGGGTCAGGCTACACAGCAATAGCCAGCAGCTCTTTTTAATGGATCGGGAGAGGGTTACACTTCCCCTGCCACGAGTGGTTCCTCTGCCCGTGTTCAGTCCAGCCTAATTGAAAGGTAATTAGCACCTTCTCCTCACAGCAGGAGACTGGAGACTTGCCCACCTGAGCATTCCTTCTCTGAGAGAAATGTGGGTGTAGATTTGGCCATGGCACGGCCCTGACCCGGGTCAGGGTGTCCACACCGTGCTGGGGAGCTCTGAGTGCTGCTCTGCACTCTGCTCCTCCCTGAATCACAGAATCACTTGGACTGGAAAAAACCTCCAAGATCCTCCAGTCCTGAGAGGTTTCTGTGGAGCTGGGCCAGCAGAGGTGTCTCTCAGAGATGTCCCAGAGCAGGGACAAGGAAATCTCTGTGGTCCCCGTGGTCTGCAACACCTGATGGATCTTTTAGAAACACCCTGAAGAGCCTCACCCTGAGGTAAACAGGGAATTAAACTCCTCTGCTCTGCTTTGAAGTCTCACACCCACACACTGGTATGGGAGCTAAAAGTTAAGGACTATTGTCTGAAATATTTCTTCTGATGTTGAGGAATGGGGAAGTGGAGGTGACAAAGGTTCCGTGTCTTGTTGTGTAAGGGCATTTCTTTTTCTTTTTGTCATTTGTTCTTTGCTGGTTTTCTTTTTCCCAATGAAAACTTTTCTTAGTTCATAAAGAAGGTGAGTACTCGGTGGTGTTTTCATTAGAGCTGCAGGTAGGTCCTGAAGCAATGCAATCATGGGAGAATTTAATTTTTCAGTATTTGATGGGGGGTTTTGTTTGTTTAGGTTTTGTGATTTTTTTTATTTTTTTTTATTTTTATTTTTTTTCCCAAGCTTAAGTTCTATTCCTTGTTATTCTGGAGAACCAGGACTGAGCTGTATTTGTTTACAATTTTAAGGGCAACCCTATTTGTTACTTTGAAGCCAACCAAATTAATTTGGCTTGCATTTGATTGCATGGGGTTAGCAGCCTCTCTTTTCTGAGGAAACAAGCAACATATTGCTCCAACATCCAATTTTTTTTAATTTTTTTTGGAACAAAATGAGGGATACTCAATGACAGCAGAGCTCCAGCACAGATTTTTAACTAGGTGATGAAAAATGAATAACGTGTTCGTTTTCTGCCACTAGATGGTAACAAATCTTCCCACTTTTCTCGGGCTCTGAGAACGCTGCTGTGCTCTCCCAGCTTCCAGCACAGAGTGGAGGATGCTCCGGGGTGCAAAGTGCTTCCCTGGGGCACAGCACCCTCCAGGCTGGCTGTAACGCCCACAGGACCATTCCCTGGCTGCTGTGGGTGAAACACCTCCATGCGAGCTGCCCCCAGAATTGCTGATGTGCTGTTCCAAATGCCGGGGTTGATGTGAGGTGGCCTCCGGTGTTTGCTGAGGCACTGACACCGAGGAGTTTGGCACAAACAGCCCCGGGGGTGGGCTGTGAGCTGCACTGCTGGATAGAAACAGCTTTTCCCGAAGCAGCAGGGAGGGCCTGGCTCCCAAACAATGCTGGGCACTCTGCTGCCAGCCCCGGGAGCGCACCTTGTGGGGACAAGGACCGACCCCAGGAAATGCTGTCTGGCAAGGACAGCTCTGGGTCAGCTGGGCTGGGGAGAACCAGAGCAAACACAGGCCCTGCAAATCGGGGATTTTATTGTGTTGATGTTGGCAGTGAAATCCTGAAAAAAAAAAAAAAATTTGTTTTTTTTGTTTTATTTTTTTGCTTAAGCTAAATCAAATTTGGTGTGTGAGGCGAGCAGTGCTGGCTGGCTGCCAGCTGCAGCCTGCTGCCATCAGATGCGCCAGCTCACAGCAGGAAAAATCTGAATCTGCCTCTTGCCAGACTCTGCTCCCCTACACTAGAGATTTCTCCAGATCTCTACTTGAAATGCAGAGCCTGAATTGCCACAGAGAGGACAAAATTCAGGCAAAGGACTGAGGCAAACCTGCAGCCAGTGACAAGGACGGCTGTGACAGCTCCTGGTGTCCTCTGCTCACTCCTGGCAAGATTTACAAACAGGTTTTTTATCTTTTTACAGCTTTACAAAGCAAACTCATCTGATTTCTTCCTGTCTTTTCCTCAGCCCTGCTAGGGAAAAAAGAAGGAAACAAAAAAAATCAAAGGTTGCTGAACCTTCTGTTTGCTGTAACAAAGTTGGGAGCTGAAAGCAAAGATATTTGGCTGTACCCAGAGGTGCCTCTATTTTTTTCTGAACACTCAGTGAGTCAGACTACTCCTAATCTATTGAAACAGAAAATTCAGACACTGCAGTTCCTCCGGAGAGGGGACCGAGGTGGAGGGACTCTGCACATTCATTGTAGATTGGACTCCGAAGCCAAGCTGTGGAAAGCACTTTTCATCTGGAGATGGAGCTGATAACTAATTAAATCTCATTAATCCCTGCATGGATGGGGAGTGAGGGACACATATTTAGGGATTGTTTTTACCAGCCCTGAAATTCTGTCACCTCCAGGATGGAGTTAACAGCAGCTTGCTGGGTGTATTCCCTACATTCCCTTCAAAACAGGGAACAAAATGCTTTGGGGTAAAGCTGTCAGATCTGCAAGGACACTGCTGAGGTTAAATGAGAGCTCGGTGCTGTGAGCACGGGGCTTTGTTTTGACATCGCTTTTCTCCTGAACTGGTGAGATGCCCTTGCCACCAAATGTCAGTGTAAAAAGCCCCGGGGTTGTGGCGTTCAGAGTGCCGAGCTGATGGAGAGCAGAAGTTCTTCCAGGCAGGGATCCTTGCTCTGGTGTGGATCAGTAGCAGAAATCAGGGAAAGAGGAGAAGAAATTGTGAGTGAACAATCCACTAATGTGTTCTTGCAGCTTCCATCACTGAAAACAGAAGTAATCATCTGGATTTCCATGTTCAGTACCAAGACCTGTCCTGCATGAATGTACCTAATTATTTTTTAAAATTAATTTAGATTTTGAGGCTTAACATCCAGTATGGATAATTTGCACAATTTAATTTTATGCAGCTGAAGGGGAAAAACCCTCCTCTCAAGGAATTTGTCTCAAGGCTGCTGACGCATTTCATGAGCTTGGCCTTGGTCCTTGTTGGGAAAACAGCCACTCCAGTCACTCCTCTGTGGCAGCTGCGGGTGTACAGTGGTGCTCTGTCCTCTCAGGAGAAGTTTCAGTCCGTCTCCCTGCCCATCATCCTCAGCTCTCCAAGCACAGCTCCATCCTCAGCAGCCCCAGATATCCCTGGCTGCTGTGCCCTCACTCTGCTCCCTTCATTGTTTCCCAGGCTTGAGATGGGGAGAAGATATATTTTTAGTTGCTTCTCTTCCTTTTTTATGTGTCTTAAGTAGAAACATTAATGTCTAATTTAAAGGGCACATTTTACAAGGTTATTTATGGGAGAAATAAGTTTTATTTCCTCCTGCGTTTTTCATGGAAGAAGCTGGCAAGAGCTGAAATCCTTTACCTTATTACTGTAAAACACTCTCAGGACTGGAGCTGAGTATTTTTATTTTTTAAGGACTACAGTTATTTTCCAATGACTGAAGATAATTATTATCCAATGATTTAAACAGCAGCAGTTGAAGCAGCACAGTGAGCAAGAGGATGGGCACATTTGGGGAGAGTGTTCATGTTGGGAACGAGGGATGCTGCAGCAGGGCAGGGACGAGCCCAGCCTGCCCCGGGAGCACCTCCAAGGCCTTTTAGCTGAGACTGGCACGGAGCGGCTTCAGGAGCGTGCCCGGGCTGAGCGCGGCTCTAGGGGAGCCTGTCCCGCCTTTCTGGGCTGGCCCGACACGGCGGGAACTGCTCGGGGAGAGCCCGGACAGAGGGAGCGTTGTGGGCACAGCCCCTCCTGTGCTCCGGCTGTTTGCCTTGGAGCGGAGCACCGAGCGAGGTTTGTGCAGCGCCGTTTGTTACCGCTGCTGCTCCTCCGCCTGGAGAAAACCAACGCGGTGCCTTCACCCTGTGCCTCCCACTCCTGAAAACCAACGTGGTGCCTTCACCCTGTGCCTCCCGGTCCTGAAAACCAACGCGGTGCCTTCACCCCGTGCCTCCCGGTCCTGAAAACCAACGTGGTGCCTTCACCCTGTGCCTCCCGGTCCTGAAAACCAACGTGGTGCCTTCACCCTGTGCCTCCCGGTCCTGAAAACCAACGTGGTGCCTTCACCCTGTGCTTCCCGCTCCTGAAAACCAACGTGGTGCCTTCACCCCGTGCCTCCCGCTCCTTCTGGCCCCGGCCACTCCATGCTGCACTTCCCGAATCCCCAGCCCAGGTGGTTGGATTCAGCAGCATTTATGGGATGGGGGGATGTGAGCCTGGAAGTTTGTGCTGATGGAGACAACGGCAAACTCACTGCCTGCTGATGAATTAATGCTACAGAGGAGCTAATTAAAGACAGCATTTAGTTTATTGATGCTTTATTAGACTTTAAATTGAAGCAGAACCTCCTCGGCTGATAAAATTTCCTTCCCTGCCCTCACATCCATCTTCCCCACGCTCTCAGTAGGTTTCTTTCATGTTTCTGAGGTTTGGTCCCCTGTGCCAGGCAGTATTTTTCACTCCTGATTTAGCCGATGGAAGTGTGATTGCACAGGAATCTGTCAGCAGGGATGGATGGAGTTACCCCTCTCCACATTCCACTTCCTCTGCCTTTTCCTTTGGTCACTGTCCCTGTCGGGTCAGCTCTGGCCTTGCAGAAGTTCCTCAAGTAATGGGAATGATGAGTGGTAGCTGGGGCAGGTGCCAGTGCCTGGAGGCAGATTTTGGAGGTGGTGTCAGTGTCAGCTTGGCACCGGCAGAGCTCCAGACTCACCAGTCTCAGACCTTGCTGTTCACAGCCTGCGCTTCTCCATCCAACCTCTGCGGTGGCTCCTGCACACCGGGAGGGCTCAGGCTGCTCCGATCCCGCTTTTAGCAGGTGCTGGCCGTGGTGTTGGGCGCAGCCCAACCTGCGGAGAGGCAGAGAGTGCTCAGAGAGGAAGACGGAACAAGGCACCCGGCTTGAGTTGGGAACGGCACATCTTGAACCCCTGCAGGAAAGTTACAGCGTCAGGAAGGAACTGCTTTGTCCATCTTACGTCTCGTGCTCCAGCCGTGTGTGCCCGGAGCCTTCCAGAGTCACCCCCGGGCAGAGGGGACACTGTCCCAGGCTGCGGGGAGCATCCCGGCCACCTTCCCGGCTCCCAGCAGCCGGCAGAGCTCGGATTGCAGCAGGCTCCTCCTCCGGAGCCCGCCGGGAGGGAAGCAGGGGCGTGGAGCCGCACTCAGCAGCTCGGGGCTGCCTCACCTGCGCGGTGCCAGCGGCGGGGCCGGCGCGGGGAGCGGCATCTTCCCAGCCCGCGGCCCTCGGGAGCATCGCCAGCCCGGCATGGAGAGCCTGAGCAGCGGCCTGAAGAAGAAAGCCACGGAGCACCACTACAGGGCTGAGGTGATGATTGCTGGAGAGCAGCTGAGGTAGGAGGTCCTGGCGTCCTCCTGCAGCCCATGGGCAGGGCTGCACCCGGGGCTCTGGGCTGGATCCCGTTAGCAGCAGGCTCGAAGCTTTATCCCTGAGCGAGCTCCTTCCCCTCAGTGCTGGTGTCCCCTCTCCAGAACCTGCTGATCCTTCCTCTGCCCACCAGAGTGCTGAACCACGTCCTTGGCTGTTACACCTTGTCCTGCTGCTCCTCGCTGGCCTCTCCCACCCTTCACCCCCATGTTCCGGGGGACTGATGGGTGAGTTTAGGTGGCAACAGATTTTTTTTGTCCCTTTCTACCTTGTCCAAAGCACGGAGGGTGATGTGGTGGCACTGAGCAGCCCCACACAGTCCCTGATCCCTGGCTGGATGAGGACAGCAGCGTTTCTGGGGATGCTCTGACTTTTGGGGTGACTTGGAAGGGCATTCCATGAGTGCCACGTGCCTGAACTGGATCTTCCCTTTCCTGAAAGTCTCTTTTGGGCACTTCTGCTGGTTTGTAGTCCCAGTTCTTCAGCAGCTTCTGAGGGTTTTCTTCTCATGAAGACAGAAATCCATTCTCCTGTGCAATGTGTGGCTGAGAAAATGTGCTCCTTGTGTATCTGGGGTCAGAACCCCCTCCTTGCTTCCAAGCAAGGACTGTGGACTTTCCTCGCTCGAGAGCAGAGTTTGCTTGTTTGTATCTGGAGCCATTCTGGTTTGTTTAGAAATGTGGGTGGAAAGTAGGAAATATATTCTTTGTAATGTAAATAGTCCAGAGCCTGAGTGCACTATCACCAGATCCCTAAAATTAGCTTGCTGTAGGTATGTTGTCCGTTCACTGTTAGCTTTAGCTTTGTTATTTGTACTCCATCAAGGATTGATAACTTCCAGCTAAAGATTGGGGCCCCATCTTGAAAATACAGCCAAGGGACAGAGCAAGTTTATTCATATTTATAATTTCAGTATTTTACTCATCTGGAGTGACTGAGGTTTAAGTTGAGCCCCACGGACTGGGCCAAAAGAAGGGGTCAGGTACTCAAAGAGAAAATAAAATAATCAAGGTGTGTGTTGAAACTGTGTTCCACATGTGAGGGGTGACTTCCCCAAACCTCTTGCTGCAGGACAGGAGCAAACCAGCCCCTGGACTATTTGGTGACTGTGACTGTAAGCACAAGAAGGGGATACAGTAAATTTGTTTGTGAACAGAACTCTTCCAGTACACGGCGTGCTGGGCTAAAGTTGAATAGAAACCCCAAAGTTCATGTAGTTTTGGGGACAGCCATCTTTTTTTTAATTTTTTTTTTATTTTCTTCTTCTTTATTTTTTTTCCCCGTAGCTGCAGTGCCTTGAAGTTTCCTGGTTTAGGGAGCTCCCAAAATTGGAGAGTTCACAGTGAAGGAGAGGAGGATCCCTTTTGCTGGGGGTGGGCTCACAGCAGTTGCATCCTTCAGCTTTGGTCTGGGCAGGAGCAGGAGCGTGTTCCCAGGGCAGAAGGATGGGAAGGAGCTGTTGGTGTAAAACCTGGGGAGGAGGAGGAGGAGGAGATGGACACCAGCCTGGAGCTGGGCTGCTCCTTCCACTGCACCTCTGGCTGGGAGGAGAATCGAGTGGGGCAGAACACGCAGAGTCTGGATTTCTCTCTTGTGTTCTGGGGACCTCACAGGTAAGGAGTTAGGGGTATGGACCTTCCTGGGACCTGGATGGCTGGTGGAGAGCAATGGGGAAACTGAGGCAGAGAGGCTGGTGATGTGTCAGACAACAGCAAATGGACAGAGCTAAATGTCCACGCTGTCCTCCCCTGCTTTTCCCAGATGTGGAATACAGAGGCATGGAAAGAAGCCTTGCAGCTGCCCTGACTCAGTAAACCTCCATCAGCAAATAACGCTGCTGTATCCGCACGAAACATCAAACATTTGTTTTTCCCTGCTCCCCGCTTCCTGCCCTGCCTCCCCACTATTACATTAAATCAAACAAACCTTTGCTCCATCCTTACAGTTCTTTGGCTTCCCTGCGAGTTTGCAAAATCCCTCAGAGTTTGGTTTGGCCAGAGGGGTGAGTCTGTTCAGTGTCAGGATGTGTTTCCAGCCAGGAATAGCTGCACGAGGGAGGAATGCTCTGTTTGGATGGCTGGGAACGAGGCGGATCCTGAAGGAATCACCGGGAGATTGGCCAGTGTGGTTTGGGTTTGCCAGGGTCCCTCTGCTTCAACGGCTGCCTGGTCCAGGGAGGGGGAAAAGGGATTTTATATTTTGTGTCTCTCTCCACTAGAAAGACAAAAATAAAATTTTCACTGATGTTTTGGCCTTGAGTCTGACAGAGCTGCTGGCTCGGGCTCGTTCCTCACATCTGCTGTCATTCCTCTTGTGTCAGACATATAAACTTGCTTGGAAATCACATCAGTTTTACTGGGCGTTGTGTATTCCTGGGTGGCATTCTGTAAGGGAGGCCCAATTAGTCACTTCTAATTGCAACAAATGGCTTATCTACACAGAGAGCTTCTGGAGCAGCTTCCTTGCTTTGCATTCACGCCCTGCCGTAATCAGAGTTCCTCAAGTATGGACAAGCCCTGGTGCACTCTCGTCTGGGTATTCCCATGGTCAAGAGAAGCAGCTGTGCTGCATTAATCACTCCTAAACATAAAACACACTCAGTAAATTTATATCCTGCACAGAAAAATGAGAGGGTAAGGAAGATTTTTTTTCCTACAAAGAATAAAATTTCAATTTCTGCCACCATCCAAGACTTTCAGAGCTGACGAGTGTTTTATTTGGATACTCAGACTGCAGTGCTGTTAAATGAAGTGCTCATGCTTTGGTGCTCTGGAAATTGGGCTCACTAGAGGTGTGTGGCTGAATGTACCAAAATTTGTATTCTTGCCCAAAATAATTTGTCTGCTCATTTGGTGGCTCTGTTGGACTTGGATCTCTTGTGGTGACTTCCTTGAGGAATCATGGGGCACTGCTTGATGTTACAGTGAACATGAAAGATGAGACTTCATGGTCAGAGTGACCTTAAAAAGCTAATTATTAAATTTCTAGTGCTGGTGAAAGGGAGGACTGGGAAGTAGATTTGTGCTTGCTGGGATTTCTTTTTGAGATTTAAGTCTTCCTATACTTATACTGAAAGGAAATAAGGAAATACACAAGGAAAATAAAACACCTCAGTACCGCTTTGGGCTGCCACAGGCGTGCAAAGCCCTCCCTTGTCCCCAGATGTTCTGGTGCTTTTTCAGACTGGGGGAGATGCAAACTGGGCTTTGCCGAGTGTGTTTGCAGCAGCTCTTGTGCCTGAATGTGCCTCTCCAGCAGCAGCTGCTTGGCAGAAATGCTCCTGTGTCTGCTGCTGCCTTTTAGTGAGCACCCTGTTGTTTTGGTGAGGGTTTTTTAATTCTTTTAATTTTGTTGTTGTTGTTGTTGTTGTTGTTGTTGTTTGTTTCTGTGAAGAGAGGAACAGAAAAGCTCTTTTGGATGATGCATCTTTCCAAGGCCACTCATTTGTGCTTAGCTGCTGTGGGAATGTGAACTGGAATTAATATCCTTGAAAGATCCACCTTGGCATTTGAGATGCTCAAGGTCTGTTTACACGGGAGGTGAGGGAGAGTTTATTCCTCTTCTGTTTGGATGTCCCTTTCAACAAGGTTACCCAGGATGAATAATGATGGCTTTGTAGTGACCTTGACAAAGAAACAATTTGCTTACCCAACACAACCTACCCAAAGCAAACGCACGTGGAGGCTCTGGCTGCCAAGCCAGGAGTGTTTCATAAGAGCCCATTCTCATGTTCCAGCAAGTGTTTTATCCTGACCTTATTCTGCTTTTTCTTTTTTTTAATCCTTTTGAAGAAGTAATACGTCCACAGGGTGGATTTTGCCGTCTAGAAAACTCACAATATTGCATATTATTATGTATTTCCTTAATTTTTTTTTATAATCTGGAAGCTTGGTTAGAACCTGCTCGCGGTTTCACCAGCTTTGTTTTTGTGTCACACAAGAGCTGTTACGTCCTGTGGCTGAAGGACAAAGTTTGTCCCTTCAGGGTTGACAGGAAACAGTAAACAAGAGGAAAGTGAAAAGTCCACAAGGACACTTGAGCCGAGCCTCTTCCGCTGCTCTGAGTTTGCAGGAAAGAGGGAAAACTTGTGACAGGCTTAAAACAGCCCTCAAAGGTCCAAGATACTGCTCCAGAGGTGCTGAAATACCACTAATTCCTGTCCTGGCAATTGCTCCCAGTCGAATATTTTCAGAAAAAGTGTATTTTTAAATTTTTAAATCTTAGGCCTTACCAGCATTGCGTCCTCAAAATATATATTTTTAAGTTTTTAAATTTTATTTATCTCCTTATAAAAATCTGTGCATTTTTTTTTCTGTGTTCTGAAACATGATTAAATAAAAAAATAGGGGAAATAGTGTTCTCCCAGCCAGTTTCTATTCATGCCTTATGTGATTATGGTCTACATGTATCTATAGGGGGTGTGTGTGAGTGTAAAAAAAAATAATATATATATATATATTCTTTATAGACTCCTGCAGACTCTTGATGGCAATAGAGCACTCTTGGAACATTTCTTACCTTTACCAAATATTCCTCCAAAGTGCCCTCCCTTGCTGATTGTAAAGGAGGGAAAACATAAAATTTGGCCGTGTCTTGCCCCAAAGGTGGGGAGCCTCTGTTTGCAGTCACTGCTGAATGTCTGGTTGCATTCTGACAGTGGGCCATGAAATAAAGGAAGAAAAAAGACAAAAACTCTAAAAATAGCGAGGCAGCTGTTTGTGCAGTGCTCTTTCTGGGTAAAATCCATCTGCAGAACGAGAGCTGGTCACATGTGGGAGTCAGCATTCCAGGTAAAGAGTGAAATGCTGCACATGGACCTCAGGATTTGAGGCCGGGAGCTGGTTCTGCATGAATCTTTAGTATTTTAATTAGCAGGAAGGTCTGAAAACTTCTGTCAGCTTCTCAGCATTAATTGCAACAGTCAATTATTCCTCTAACAAAATGGTTTATGGTAAAACTTTTAGGAACTTAGTATTTATAAATCCTACAATATAGGATTATCCATTTTTAGCTGATAGTTTTTTAGAGTGTTTAAACTTCCTGTGAGGTACCTGAAAGTGTTGTCCAACAGGCATGACTTTCCCAAAAAGAACAAAAGAACTTGAGGCATGAAATAACAAAAGGCTGCAGTGTTTAATTCCTTAGTAAAACTCACTGGCCCCGGGGTAAAACTGGAAATTGTGATGAATAATTTGAAACAAAACCCATCCTGGAGTTAGAGAGAGATGTTTAATTAATATCTCCCCTTGGAGCCTGCTGCACACACCGGGCATTTTCCAGCATGGGCGTTCTGGGAACGGTCATGGCTGCGGGGCAGAAGTTTGGCCCCTGGACAGATCTGCTGCCAAGCTGGGCTGGCTCTGGCTGGAGCTCAGAGGAGCTCTGTGCCCTGTGCCTCGCTCGGTTGTTAAGGTCCTTTTGAAAGTCAAAGCCGGGCTCACCTGAGTAACCTTCCCCCACTTCTCTTTCCACGGGAGCCGCAGACAGCCACAACATCGGGGTTCTCAGGATAGGAGAGCTGTTGTTTGGGTAAACTCTGTCCCAGCCAATTCCAGCTGGGACCAGAAAATGTCAGGGCTGTTCCCTGCTGCTGTGGGTTGGTGGGTGCGTGGATCAGGTAGTGCTGGGATGCAGCCGGCGCTCCCTGCTTGCACAGAAGGAAGGAGGGCTCCTGTTCCTGCTCCCCCCTGCAGTTTTCAGTAAGGCTCTGTCCTGGGGGCAGCTTTATTCCTGCTTTCGTGGCCGAGGGGAAAGAGAACTAGACACAGAACCATGCCAAGATAACAAATACACGCACTGCTATTTTTTTTGCTGAGTTTTCCCGCTCTTCACCCTCTTTGTTTGGCTGCTGTGGGTTTTGGAAGCTTGTTTAGGATGAAAAGACACATGTGGATCACAACACGTCTGCTCAGGCAACCTGAGTGGTGGCAGGAGGAGAGAAGGGGATGGAGGAGAGGCTGCCTGGGACAGGCTGACGCAGCCTGGCAGTGCCAAGAGTGCCAAGTTTGGTTGACTCAGTCGGTCCCTGGCTGCCTGGCACCAGTCCCAGCGCACGCAGGACAGACCTGGCTGCCCCGAGAGCCCGGCCGTGCTCAGCGCTGCCTTTCCCCGCAGGCTGCGGCTGCACGATGGGAAGCTGGTGAAGGACCGGCGGTACCACCTGCGCACCTACCCCAACTGCTTCGTGGCCAAGGAGCTCACGGACTGGCTCATCGACCACAAGGAAGCGCCCGACCGCGAGACCGCCATCCGCCTGATGCAGAAGCTGATGGATCACTACATCATCCACCACGGTGCGTGGGTTCCTGCCGCCCCCGGCCGGGCTGGGGTCTGCTCACCCCGCGTGTCCCTCAGCCCCGCACAGAGTCCCCGTGTGCCACCCTGCCACGGGAGAGGGCTCCTGGGGAGGCTGGATCCGTGCAGAGGGGGTTTGCTTTGGGGGATGTGCCAGTTCCCTGCCCACCAGGGCTGTGCACGGGTAAAACGACGTCTAAAGTCATTTTGAAACACGCTCGGTAACACCTCACCCGTATTGCTGTACCCAGCCAGGGGGATGTTTGTGCAGCAGCTGGCCTCGCTCACGTTTGTGTCACACAGAAACGAATTACAGCACGTGCTTCACATCTGCAGGAAAATTCATTTTCTTACCAGAAGGCCCCAGTATTCCTTAGTCTCCCCATGAAGGGACAAACAGGAATGTGGAGTCCACATCACTCCGAGGAAAATTTAATCTGGCACTTGTGAACCTGGAGCTGAAGGAATCCTGCCTCCCCTAGGATTTAAATGTGTGCTGTCATTACAAAGGCTTGTCTGTGGAACCTAATTAAAAAAATTGAAGGGAAAAAAAAAAAAAAAGAAGCATGGAAAAAAGTCATCTTGGTGCTGAAGCCCAGCTCTGAGCGGTATTCAGGTTTTTTTTCTTTTAAAAATTTCTTTGGAACTTTCAGGAGTTTTGAATTGACTCAGGTCACATACTGAGCTCTGGGCTGCAGAGCAATGTCCAGCCCTTGGTCCCGATATAACAACAGAAAAAAAAGAGTTGTGCTTCAGATGGGCAAAAAGCAATTTCTGTCCATGTGGTTTTCAGGCCCAGCCAGGAACAAAAGCCCCAGGTTGTCAAACCCCGTGGAACACCTCTGCCGTGGTGGGAAGGGCTCTCCTGCTCCCAGGGCTCTGGGACCGGAGCTGTGGCAGCCTGGAGCTGGGGGCTGGTTTATCACAGAGCATGTGGCTGAGGAGGCAGAGGCAGATGACAGCCACACCAAACCAAATCCTCTCCTCCTCCCTCTTCTCTGGGGTCCAAAAATAGCTGCCTTCCACCACTGCAATGCAAACACTCCCTGTTGCCATCTGCTACTTGCAGAGGGTAAAGCCCTTTACATTAAACTGCCTTGAATAAAAATAAACTGCTGCTGGGCTTTATCACAAAAAGCTGAAGCAGGGAGTTCTCAGTTAACCATTAACACTTACACCTGATTATTTTTCCATCTCTCCAGCTGCCAGTTTCAAATAAATCCATTAGTTAATTAAAGCAGTGCAGCGCTGGGTACCAGCCCTGTTTTGACTGCATATTGAGGCGTGTCCCTCCTGCTCCTGTGACAATTCCTGGCAGGACACAGAAGTTCACTTCCCAACTTGCCTTGCATCCATTAATTTTGTTAGTCCTGTGGAAAGAGGGCTGCCAGCTGTAGCACAGGGCTGGGTGCTGGGCAATTGTCTGCCTCAATTGTTTGCCCTCTTCTCCCCTGGCACCCAGATAATTATCTCATGAAGATTATCGTGCTGCCTCTTTGCTGTGCTTTGAGCTTTGCTTCTATTGCACACTGGAAACACATTGAAATCGCTCTTCAAATAGGAAAAAAACTGCTTTGGTTTTCTACAGGCACAGTCCTGTAGGATTTTTTTGTGCTATTCCTGGTTGCAGTGGCTTTGGAATAGCTGCTCCTTGGAATTGCGAGGCTGCAAACTTTCGCTGTTAAAACAACCTGGCCTCGTGCTCGGTGAGTCACAGGCTTTAGAGTCCTGATTGCACCTGAGACAGCTGCTCTGCAGGAATGATGAGCCCGAGATAATCTGACAAGTTTTGGCATTTTGCTGCTCACCTGAAGGAGAATGTGGTTTTGCCAGTCTGCTCAGAAGGATGAAAAAGTGTTAAAATTTTCACAAGAAGTCTCTTGAATCTTTTGAATTTCACTCTAGTGGATGATGTTACTTTAGTGAGGAAACATTTGTGGTTTTTCTTTTTCCTTTTGACTAATTTTCTTTGTTTCCCAGGCATGTTCTTGATTCTGGTTTTTGTTGTTTTTTTGTGTTTGGTTTTGGTTTTTTTTTACCACTTAAATTCCTTCTTGCTTCATATGGGTGGAGCTGAAGGCAGGCTGACTTTTATGAACTGAACTATGATTTTTGGGCTATTTTCTTTGGTCTTTGTTTTAGATTTTTGTTGTTTTGTCTTTTTTTTTTTTTTTTTTTTTTTTTTTTTTTTTTTTTGTGCTTGTAGTCTAGGAGTCTGTTACAGGCAGGTTTATCTCACCTATTTATTTAAATATTTGGTATTCCAAATATTTACCTGCTAAAGGTTACATGAACTATAAAGCCATGCATTTACAGACTGTGTGCCCATCCCCAAGATGACTCTGAGGCTTTTCATACAGGTTTCATTATTCCAGTTATTTTCCACCTGGCTTTGAAGGAAATTTTCTCTTGAGGTCAGTTTGCCATGCAAATTTGGCAGAGTTAGCACAAAATCATGTGGAAAACTTCTGCCATTTTTTATTTTTTAGCATATGGGTATTTTTGATAGACAGAGGTGATTTTGTGGAAATTTGAGTGGAGTGTGTTTTTTTTCCTCTGTCCTCTAAGTCTGCTTACATGTGGCTGTAAATTTCTTTAAAGAGTTGATTGAGGCAATTCTGTTTTAGCCTAAATCTAAACACTAACACTTACATTAAAAAAAAAAAAACAACATTTTTTCTAATGAATATTTTAGTGTCTGGAACAAAATGCAGACCCCAACTCCAGCTTTGCCGAGGTCTGTGCGTTGGGATTGACCTTTCCCACCAGCACAAACTTCAGGTATTGATGAGCAGGTGATTTTTGGGGACTGAAGGCTCGGATGCCGAGTGCCCCATGGGACGAGGGGGACAGGGAAGGACATGGCATGGAGCCCTCCCAGCTTTCAGCCTGGAGACAGCACCCAGCTGAGCCGTGTGGCTGTGGACTGAAATCCCTGCCTGTGTGTCCATGGAGTGACATCCCTGCCCCGTGTGTCCATGGACTGAAAGCCCTGTCCCATGTGTCCATGGACTGAAATCCCTGCTCTGTGTGTCCATGGACTGAAAGCCCTGTCCCATGTGTCCATGGACTGAAATCCCTGCTCTGTGTGTCCATGGACTGAAATCCCTGCTCTGTGTGTCCATGGAGTGACATCCCTGTGCTGTGTATCCATGGACTGAAATCCCTGTCTCGTGTATCCATGGAGTGAAATCCCTGTCCCGTGTGTCCATGGGGTGAAATCCCTGCCTTGTGTGTCCATGGACTGAAATCCTCGTCCTGTGTATCCATGGACTGAAATCCCTGTCCCGTGTGTCCATGGAGTGACATCCCTGCCCCATTGTCCATGGAGTGACATCCCTGTCCCGTGTTCTTGCAGTCTGTGACGAGCACTCGGATTACAAGGATGCCAAGCTGCTCTACCGCTTCCGCAAGGACGACGGGACCTTTCCCCTCAGCAAGGACGTGAAGGTGTTCCTGCGAGGGCAGAGCCTCTATGAGAAGTACGTGAGTCCTGGCCTGGCACCGGGGCTCTGGCACCGTGCCCTGCTGCCTGTGCTGCCTGCTGGGGCCCTGCAGCTCTCGCTGGCTCTGCTTTTCCTTCTCGGCTGTCCCACGGGGAAGTGCTGCTTCCTGAGCCCTGCCGCAGCTGCGGGACAGCCAGCGTCCTTGGGGGTGGGACGGGAGTTTTGCTGTAAGTTCGTGGATGCTTCCAAGGGCTCCAGCCCAGGTGCAGGATCTGGGATCTGGTACAGGGAAGTGCAGCCTGAGTGCTCCTGGGATGAGCACACCCAGGGCCATTCCCAGCACTCTTCCAGCCTCCCTGTGTGCGCTGCTTCCACCAGCTCTGTTAGGACTTGTGTCCCACCAAAGTCAGCAATGGGACTTCCAGGACCTGGGACCCTGCCCCTTGCTTCACCTATTTGCAAAATTTGTAATGGAAAAGGTTATTCCCAGAGAGTAGAGAAAACTCCTTCCACCCCTAAGTGTTCAGTTTTCTCTATGTTGGTTGTTTCTGGATCTAAATCAAAGTCATGTTTCCAGAGTTTAGCCTCAGCTCGCTCTCTGGACCTGTTTCCTTTAACAGCCTCTTCACAGCTTCACATCTTCCTGCTCTGGCAGCGGGAGTGCCAGCCTGGCGCTGAAGGAGGGCCCTCCATCCTGGCGGCGGTGGGTTTGGGTGTGTCCCTGTCCCTGTCCCTCGCACTTTTCTCTTGATCCGCAGCAGTGCCCGCGGCTCGGGGAGAGCATCTCGGCAGTCTGATGCCTGAGCCGGCTGCACCCTCTCGTGGAGATGCTGGATTTAGCTCTCACATGCTGCCAGTGCGACACCTGCGAACCGAAACCCGCCTTGTCCCGGCCTTTGGACTGTCTGCCGTGTGTTACCCGCACTCAGCGCTTGCTTGGCTTTCACTTTTGTGATCTCTAGCTGAGCCCACAGCCCAGCTGGTGTTGCTGGAGCTGCTGCTGGCTATGATGAAGATTTGCAGAGGTGCCCGAGTGCAGCTCCGTGCTCCTCCCTCCCTTCCCGCTGCTCCCCTCAGGAATGTTCTGGCTGCAATGCTTTGCCCGCTTCTCTCGGCCTTGCTTCGCCCGGCTGCAGTTCCCTGGGGGTCTGGCAGGGATGTTTGGCATCACGGGAGCCTTGTCCCACCTCTGTGCCAGGCTGGTGAGCGTGGAAGAGTCAATCCTGAAGGTGAGGGAGGAGAACTCGGTGAAGTACCAGAGGACTTTCCTGGGCTCTGAGATGATCGACTGGCTCATTCAGGAGGGAGAGGTGGAGAACAGGCAGGAAGCGGTGGAGCTGGGACGGGCACTGCTGGAGCACGGGATCATTCAGCATGGTGAGCCAGGGTCTGGCTGGAGAGCGAGGGATGAGCGTGGCCGTGCGAGGAACAAATCCCCATTCATGCCACGCAACAAGTGCTGGTCAAGTGCCCACTCGGAGATGGCAATGGAGCCTTTCAGTTCTATGTTTGGAGCTGGTGACCTTTGAAACTGGAGCAATCTTTGACCATCCACAAAGGCTTTGAGATGAAATCCGAGCTCTTGCTCTTCAGTTCTTCAAAGCCGCCGGCCGCAGGGCTGGGCTGCACCCCTGGGTTTGGAGGGCTGGGGCGTGAGGATGTAATGTTTAGCTCCTCTTGGCTGGAGATCACATCCATCTGCTATAATTAAACTTCCAATTCGGAAGGCAGGGAGTCCTCTGAGTGTCTTGGGACAAGGGCAGGTGGCTGTGACAGCGAGTGCACCCCTGGGAGATGGCACCTCTGTGGGAATGGCCCTGTTGTTTACCCTCCCTGCGGGCAGCACTCCCAAACAGGCAGAAAAGCTGCAGTAGAGCACAGGGACACTAAAAGCAATTCATGAGAGTCCCTGAGGATATTTGTTATCTATTTTTCCACCCCCTCAGCCTCTCCCTCCTCCCTGTTCTCTCCTAGTCTCCAACAGGCATCACTTCTTTGACAGTGACATCCTCTACCACTTCTGGATCAACTTCCGGCGGCGGCGGCGCCTGACGGAGCTGCTCAACGAGAACTCTTCCCGTGCCCTCTCCGAGAGCCCTGACAGCCCCTTCTGCCTTCGCAAGCTCAACCCAGAGCCCGGCAACACCAGCTTCCTCTCCGGTAACGGGGGTGTGACAGCAAGGGTTACACTGCCAGTGTCCCAGGGACGAGGGTGTCACTGCAGCAGGGTTTGAGGAGTTCCTCTGGGCATTCAAAGTGAACACCTGTCCCACGGGTTTGTGGTGGAGGTCACAATGCAGTGACAGTCTCTAGCACAACCCCCTGTCCCAGGAAAATAACTCAGCATCAAATCAGTTCTTGATCTTTCTTTGAAGCTGGTTTTACTCTTGCTAAGCTCTAATGCCTTCTTCAGTGCACACCTTTCAAGCGTAGGTCAGGCCTGGGGGGAAGTTTGTTATTTTAAACTACTCTGTTTTTTTCATAGAAATTTTTTTTCTGCTCCTCTTCCAGTCCAGACCAACAAGGAGATCAAAGTCGTCTCAGCAGTTCGAAGGAGCAGCATCACTTCCCTCTCTGGAAACTCCAACGCCTACTTCAGTGCTCCTCCTACCCTGGTATTCCCTCCTGTGGCTGAGTGCAACCCCAAATCAGGTCTGGGCTTCTGCACTGCCTGTTCTTATACGGGAGACACCTCTTCCTTCAGGGCCCGGGCTCAAGCCCCGCTCCAAAGCCATCAAACCCATCACCTCCCCCTGCATCGTGACTTGAAAAGCCGTGCGTGTGTCTGGAACACCGCAGAGATGAATGCGAGGGTTTCTGTGTGCAGGAGCTGTGGCTCTAACATCTGTTTTTCAGGGTCACCCCCAGGCTGCCTTGTTTGCACTTTGCTGTACAGACCCCTTGATTCTGATAGACTCTGTCACCTTCTGCTCTAGTGTTAAAGAGACCCGTCACCAACGAGGAGCTGCTGTCCCCTGGGGCCCCCTATGTCAAGAAAACGCTGACTGTGAGTGACCACTGGGAATGGCACTGCTAACCCAGCAGTGTTCAGCTCCCTGCCTGCTCCTCGGTGGTTTTCTGTTGGCTGCTCTGACCTCTCTATGCTAAAACTTTGACTGCACGTCACATCTTTGTGGCTTTTTGTTGGTGGCTCTCTGGGGGTCAAACTCTTCACATATCCTGTGGGTGGAAATGTGCTCAGCACCTCTGAGAGCTTTATGCATATCCATGAGGTAGATCAGGGGAAAAAATGTTTTCCGTGCAGAAAAACTCTCCCATTTTGGAGTTTTTTTGCCATTGGTCAGGCCCTGCACAGGGGGCCCAGAGCAGCTGTGGCTGCCCCATCCCTGGCAGTGTCCCAGGCCAGGATGGACAGGGCTTGGAGCAGCCTGGGACAGTGGAAAGTCCCTGCTCATGGCAGAGGGGTGGGATGGGATGAGCTTTTAGGTCCCTTCCAACCCAACCCATTCCGTGATTTCTGTTCCATCCAGCTTCATGCAAACTGTAGAATCAGTAAGTCTTGTGACACTTGGCACTGTGACACTCACCCTCTGTCACACGGCTTTATGCATCTTTCAGTCCCTCTGCACATCAGGGGTGTTGATTTGAGCCATCAACATCTGATGGAGCTGCACTGAATGGGGGAACATCCAAGGGCCAGTGCTGCCTTCCTTGTGATGGGCTTTTTACAAGGGAAAATCTCCAGGATGCTACAGACAGCCTGAATTTGGGGGTTTTGCTTTTTGAATTATTTCTAGAGCTGTAGGACTGGTCAAGTCAGGGCTGTCAGGTGTTGGGTGGAAATACTGCAAGGCAGCTCCTGCCCTGTGGATCCTGTTGCACTTGGTTATTTCTGTGTCCCATCCCACCTCCGAAAGGGTGATCTCACAGAGAGCGGTGTAGGAAGCCTGAGGGCTGCCTTGCCATGCTGGTTTGGCACCAGGAAATGTGGATCAGATTCCCAAATTAAGTGTGCTGTAGAAAGTGGTGGGAAGGAGCAAGAAAAATCAAGCTGGCGATTAGCGTGGCATGTTGAGGACGTGCTGTTCGCTCTTGCCCTGCCCTTCAACTCTGCCAGCCTGGGCCTTTCACGGCTCATTTCCTCCTGCTTAGCTCTGCAGTTGCTGTTATTTATTTATACGGGTGATGTGCAAAGTCCCTTGGGAATTCCTTTTCTCTTTTGGTCACTTCAGAGGGCCGCAGCACCCTGCTCTGGCAGGGCAGGAGCAGCCCCTTCCAGCCAGGAAATGCTCTGCTGTGCCCCGGGCCACTCTGGGAATGTTCTCAGGCGTGCCCCGGGTGCATGCCTTGCACTTCAGCTCGATGCTGCCCGTGGTTCTCTTTCCTGCCCAGGCTGACAGGGAATTAATCAGAAAGCAGCTTTGCAGGGAGCAATTAATCAGAATTAATTAATTCTGCATCTCAGTGCACGGCCCTTTCTCTCCTGCCCGTAACGGGTCAGGATCATGAGCTCTCTGTCTCTCTAGAACTCTTGCAGCTCCTCTCTCCAGCCCATTATTTGATTTTTAATCTCCTTTTGTTTTCCTTGCAGATTGTGGGGGATGCAGTGGGCTGGGGGTTTGTGGTTCGAGGAGGAAGACCCTGCCACATCCAGGCAGTGGACCCAGGAGGACCTGCTGCTGCTGCAGGGATGAAGGTACTTCTTACTCATGGAGAACAAACAGGATTTGTGTCCCGTTTGAGTTTTTTGAGCTGAACACATCCCCCATGATATTCCCAGCTCCTGCCCTGGGGATCAGACTGGCGGAATGGGCGCATGGAGCTCTGGGAGAGGTGGAGGGAGGGATGCTCTGCAGGCAGAGTGCCCTCTGTATGGTGCCAGAGCGGAGGATTTGCCTTTTCCAAGGCAGCACAGAGGCTGTGGGCAGCTGAAACTCCAAAAATTCCAAACTAAACCATCCCCGTGCCGAACCTTGGAACTGTCAAAACTGCTTGAGCTACTAAAAACAAAGCAGAGAGTTCCCAGCTCAGTTCCTGTGACCTTATATAACCCCAGGGAGGCAGGGAAGGAGCAGAGCTTTGTCCTGAATCCCCTGCTCTCGCAGTTCTTGAAGTGCTCGGCTCCTGAGTATTTTGAGTCCCTGCTATTAGCAATGGACTTCTGCATGGAGCTGTTTTCCACGTACACAAAACTGTAATAATATTAAATTAATGCAGTTATTTGATTTATCAAGTAACTCCCAGTATTTCCAGCTCAGGAGAAATGAACTCAGAGCTTGAAACTCACTTTAGGCCCAGGCACATGAGTGTGGTGTGAAGTCTTAGGCATGAATGAAAGAAATGCTGAGTTTCCCAGATCCCTAGAGAAACCCCAGCAGTGACGGAGTAATGTCTAAAAGCTGATATAAGTCTAAAGTCACATGAATATTTGAAATAATGGGATTCTTCAGAGGCAGAGTGTGACTCCTTGTTTGCTTCAGGCAGGATTGGAAGGGGATGGATGAATTTCTTTCATTTACTCAAGAGCCCAGTTGATTTCTCCTTACCTAATCTCATTTGCTACCAAATTGCTGGATGTTAATATTGTGCTTCATTTCCATCTGTGAAATGAGCCACTGCTCATAAATGAGTCTTTTTTTCCTCTTCTAGCTCACAGCCTAAATCCCTCTGGTCCCGTTTTTATGGCACAGTGATTGCAGCACGGTGATTATTGGTGTAGCTGCGGGGTGGTGATGCTTGAGGGTTTCCAGGATTTTGACACAAGTTATTTGCATCACAGCCCCTGGTTCCAGTTAGTCCTGGGCAGGAGGTGCTGGAGGTAACCTGTCCCTCCTCCCCTGCAGGTGTGCCAGTTTGTTTTCTCAGTGAATGGGGTGTACGTTCTGCACCTGGACTATCAGACCATCAACAGCCTCATCATGACAGGACCACGGACTCTGGTGATGGAAGTCATGGAAGCCGTTGAATGAGCCGAGGAGTCTCCAACCACTGCTGTGAGGAAAGGCAGGGCTGGACTGTGGGGAGGGACCAAGCTCGACCGTTCACTGTGATGTGTTACCCAGGCATTTTGATGTATTTTCAAATAAATACATTCAAATGGACAAATCTTGGCTTTTTACGCTCTTGAAATATTTGTCTCTACCTACTCTTAGAGTGTCTGAGCCCTTGCAGCTCCTTTTTAGTGCCTGAGTGAGAATTCAGCACTTAATGAACCCCACCTTGGAGCAAGCCCTTCAGCAGGTGGCAAAGCTGGTAATCAGCAGGCAGTTTGTACCAAGGGAATCTGTCTGAGCTGCCTGGGCTGCCTGTGCACTCTGCTGAGAACACCCTGTGCTCTCCAGATGGCTCCGTAAGCTCTGCCACCGGCCCTGTCGGGAAAAGAAGGAAATGAATACAGGAATGTGTGTTCTTGTAAAGCCTAAGAATCCTGCTGCTCTCTTGGCTTAGGCACGCTCACAGCCAGGGCTGGTGGCTGTTCCCAGATGTTTCTTGAGAAGGCGACACTTCCATGTTTGTGCACTTTGTGCCCCCACCCCTTAATAATGCTTAATTTCATTAATCAGCTTCACCTCAGCAAGGAGGCAGGCAGAGATCCCCAACATCATGGGCTGCCACCAGCTGAGTGGGGAGCAGTGGGTGAGGGAGGGACCAAAACCAGAGAGTGCCCCAAAGGAAATGTGTCCTAGTCTGAATCTGGCTCTGGGAAGGAACAAAAATGAGTGAAAGCCACCAAAATCCAGCCCCCTGCTGCTTGCAGGATGGCTGTTTTTGCAGCCAGTGCAAAATATTCCTTGCAAACTATCCTGAAAGTGAACTAAATATAGAAACACAGGTAATAACAAGAAATTGGGGAGGTTTCCTTCTTTCCAGTTCGCAGAGCATCCTGTTTGTGATTAGCTGTGCATAGACAGGATGATTGCCAGCACTTCTGCTTAGGGCAGGGTCCTCAGTGCAGCTCCTTTGGCCACAAACCAAGCCTTAAAAAAACCCAAAAAGGCCAAAAATAGTAATTTTGGTTTTTGTTAAAATGGGGTTAACTTTCTTGGAGAACCTGGTGTCAGCTGTGTACCAGGTGTTGCCCTGCTGCTGGCTGCCTTTTCTGCCCGTGGTATGAAGGGATATCTGCTCCCCCAGTGCTGGTGCTGAGGTAATGGGACAACTTGGAGCACGGAATTCCTGGAACAGGGTCCAGGCAAGATGTTTGCATTGATAACTGGGGTCCTTCCAGCCCTAAGTGGAACCAGACCATCCCCTCAGCCGTTTGTCAGCAAACTCACAGTTGTTATTTGTAGCATTCAGTGCACGAGTTCGGCAGCCTCCATCTGCCTTTTTGCTCTTTAAATCCTCTTTAGGGAGAGTTTGGGTGTTTGTGATGTCCCAAGAGTTTTACCCAGGGTGCTTGGCTTGTACTAAGGTCAAATCCAGAAGATTTAGGCATGGTGGGAGCACCTTGGGAAAGGTAGGTCAGGAAACAGCACCCTGAACACAAGCACTGAAAACAGCTCCAGATTTTTCTGTGTCAAAGCAGGAATTTTTAATTCTGGATCTGAGTTCCTTGAAAGCACAGGAGATTAGTGCTCATTTCTTTCTCTCCTTCTACTTTTAAAGAAAATGTAGCAGCTGTGAGCAACCTCAGAAACCCAGTAGGAATTACAGAATAGGTAATTTGTGGTATTTACACATAGGGCAGTGACAACCCTCTCTCCACAGGGTACAAAATGCTTTCTGCTTTGTTTTATTAACATTTGTTGCCCATTTTTTGCCTGAGAAGCTGTGGCTGCCCCATCCCTGGAAGTGTTCAAGACTGGGTTGGATGAGGCTTGGAGTGGCCTGGGATAATAGAGGGAGTTCCTGTCCATGCAGGGGTCGGAAAAACATTCTCTGTTATGTCTCTTCCACCCAAATCCTTCTGTAATTCTATTATTTGTTTCATTTTGGTGTTATCCTTTGGTCTGTATATTGTGATGCTTTTAAATATTTACAAGATTATAAAACAAAACTGCAAAGAGCCAAAAAAAGTTTGTTTAATGTGCAAAATATTTTGAAAAATATGATTTTTTTCCCATTTAACTCGACTCTTCCAAAGGTATCCATCCGTGTTTCCTCCTGAATGGTGATGCAAGTGTCTTAAACCTCAGCTGTGATGGGAGACTGATGCTGACAGTCCCTGCAGATGCAGCTGAGAATGTGGTCTCTGTTTGTAACGAGAATGTCACTGTCAGTCACTCCTTCCTGGCAATGAGGACAAAATCTGTCCAGAAAAGTTTTTGGCAGGGAGCTGGGAATCTCCCCAGATGCTGCTGGTGCTGAGGATCCTCCCGCAGGAGCTCAGGGCTGGATCCCACAGCTGAGCAGCCCGCAGCACCGTCGAGCTGGAGTTCATGATTCCGCCCCTGGCCCTGCAAACCTCACAGATGTGCTCAATTTCGTTAAGCAGACGAAGCACAGCTCCCCTCCAGCGCACACGCAGCGCTCCCACAGCGATGTGAGGGCGGCTGGGCTCGCTTCATCCCTGGCTGAGGGTGGGCGGGAGCCGGGACTTGTTGCTGAGCTCTGGGAAATCAGCGTGCAGCATCCCGGACAGAGATTTTACTTTATTTCATTAGCAAAGCCTCTCTAAAAGCTGTCTGCTCCTGCCCTCCTGCTTTCCGCGCTTTATTTGGCGGCGCGGAGGGGCCAAGCCGTGCATGCGGGGAGGGAGGTGGGGGAATCCCATCCCTCTCCCTCCATTCTCCCTCCCCTTCCTTATCCCTCCTGACGTCTGGGAATTGAAATCTTTAATCGCGCCGAGGAGCAGATGAGGCGCCGGGGCGGCTTCTGCCGCAAGTTCAGAATGTAGCCGGAGCCGCTGCCTCCAGGGGAAGCCGCGCCGCTCCGAGAGGTCTGTGCCTCGCTCCCTTCGGGGCTGGGTGTGCAGGGGTGCCGGCGAGGGGCTGGGCTGTTCTGGGGCATGTGTGGCTATCCCAGGAAGGGGATTTCGGCGGGATTTTGCTCTCTGGGAAGCTTGGAGCTGGTGCGGTGCCGGGCAGGGGTGACAGGTCCCGTCCTTCACGGGGAAGTGGCTTCAAGACACGTTCCCTGACAGTCACTCTAAACCCTGCCAGGACTGCCTTGGCAACTCTGCAGGGGCTATGGTTGTGAGAAACGCACTTTGTTTGTTGGTTTGATTTTTTTTTTTCCCCTTCTGTTTTCTGATGGATAGTACAAAACTGCAGGAGATTTCTGCCAGAGAGTACAGGGAAGGGTTTGTTACCTGAGTGGGCTTTTCCCTCCTGGAGGTGTGGGTGGGTTCAGCCTGATGGGCTGGGGGAGCTCCAAAACTCAGCCTCGAAGTGGAACTTTTTGCTGACGTTTTTTTTTTTAGTTTGGTGCTGCGATATTTGAGACCTTTTGTTCAACAGTGGAGTTGAAATAGAGGAGTTTTCAAGGAGAAAACAGGGGTTGATGAATTCTTGGTTTTTAGGCTGTTTTAGGTCCTTTAACCAGCAAAGCACTTGGGGAATGTGGGACAGATTTATTCCCTGCAGTTGGCTGCCTCGGGCAGGTCCCTGTCTGCTCTGCAGGGCTGTCCTGGTGCTGCTCATGTGTCCAGCAGTGAGTGGGACACGAGGTGACATTGCTTCTGCCAGTGCTTCTGTGCAGTGGTGACCTCTGGCATGAGGAAATGTCCCCAAACTGTGACTGTGGAAGATGGAAATGGTTCACAGTGCCTCCAAATCCTCACCTTTAGTTGTGCTGATTTAAATATGTGGCAGGCATTTTTTTTTTTAACTAAAGTGACTACTTGCAAAATTTCCTGTACAAAAAAGGGGGATCTCTGACTGCCTTAACCTCCAGATCTCCTCTGAGCACACAGCTGGAGCGAGTGGGAAGTGGTGTGCTCCCCACACACCCGTGTTTTCCAGGCCCTGGAAATACTCACCACTTGCTCCATGTGCTGTTGTCTCCACATTCCTTCCCTGGGGGTGAGCGACAGGAGAGAGGCACCCTCGTGCTGGGGGCTCCTGCCTGCCTGCAGGCTGCTGTCACTGTGGTCCCCTCAGGGTCCACACTCAGCCTGGCCGGCTGGTGGCACCGCTGACGGCAGAGATGGAGGGGCAAGGACCACAGAGTCCCGGAGCTGGGGCTTGGGATGTGGCAGGTGAGTTGTGGAGACATTCCAGATGTGTGTCTTCCACCACTCCAGACAGGTGCATTTGTTATTCCTGATCTAAAGGTAGGAAAAGGAATGTTGGAGAAGAGGAGAGTGGTGATGGGTTTGACTCTGAGGTGGCAGAAGGAATGAAGTCCTGGTTTCTTGCTTTAGTTACAGAAAAGATCCACACCCTGGGGTCTAACTGTGCCCAGCCTGGGTTAAAACCAGGATTACTGTGAGGGAGGTGAGGCCCTGGCACAGGGTGCCCAGAGCAGCTATGGCTGCCCCTGGATCCCTGGCAGTGCCCAAGGCCAGACTGGACAGGGCTTGGAACAGCCTGGGATGGTGGGAGGTGTCCCTGCCATGGCAGGGGTGGCACTGGATGAGCTTTAAGGTCCCTTCCAGCCCAAACCACTCCGTGATTCTGTGATAACACTGAACTCATCCTTACTGTCACCACAGGGTGCAAGCTCCTGCCTGGATCAGAGCCTGCAGTGAGCCCGGGTCAGTGCAGCTTGCAGGAGTTTATTTTTCTGTATTTCAGGTTCCATTTAACCCTGGTTAACATGAAAAGATCCCACACAGTCCAGAGTCTGGCATCCTGTTTGTCAGCAGTTGCACAGAAGTTTCAAGGAAATCAAGAGCAGTTTGGTGGCATTGCCAAGTGGCAAAAATGAAATTTTAGTTCAAGGAATTTGAAAAATGCTGAGGTTTTGCTGCTGTTTGGCACATGCACCTCTGCAGCCAGGGCAGGCTCTGCTTTCCTGGAGGTGACAGTCAGAGTCCTGAAACCCACCTATAAAATGTTTGCTGTTTTTTATAAACAATGACCTCATTTTATTAGCTGGAAAAATAAAGCAAGTGTTCCCCGTGGCAAAAGGCTTCGGTTACACTGCAGTTGTTCCATTCATCTTCAATCAAAAAAAAAAAAAAAAATCACAGAGGAGGGTGGTTAACAACTCCCTGTTACAACTTGCATGTTTTTCCATTCATTCTTCCAGCAATTTAGATCTGATTTAAACAGATCATGCCTGGGTCAATCACGTGCATATTTATTTTTCCTTGAAATGGCTCCAAAGCTGCTGTTTGAAGGGAAACAGGCATTTGCCAGGAGCCTCTACACACCTGTGCATCGAGGTGAATGGAAGCGGAATGTCACTGCAGGAGGAGCGGGTGCAGGGGCTGGTTCTGCCAGAAGCAATGAGGCTGAAATGTGGAGCACAGAGATGACAAAAGGCCAACAACGTGTAAAAACTTAAAACTTGGTTTGCTGAGACCCAGACGAGGGGGTGGCACTTCCATCAGGGTGGTTTTCTGCTGAGCTGAAATTCTGACCCAAACTGGGTAGCACTGAAACCCAGGCTGGCAAAACCAGCTGCGGGTGCTGGAGGTGTGGGGCTGAGGCTGGCAGTCAGCTTTGGCCGTGCTGCAGGGGTTATTTCTGGCTCAAACTGATCCTCTGCCATGGGTAAGTCTGTCCTGTCTGCTTTCAGGCTGTTCAGGTGAACAAGTTAAAGCAAAACTGTCCCAGCCAAGTCCTGGGTATAACTTCTTGGGAATGAAATAAGAAATAAACCCCTTCTTTGTAAACTGTTCGCATGCAAACTCCACTGGGTCTGTGGATCCCTCCTGCTGCAGAATTGCTTTATCACAGCAAAACTGATGTCATTAAATCTGTGGTTTGGGGAGCCTGGCTGCCACAGACTGCTCCTCTCTGTGCTTTTCCCCTTTGATCGGTGTGTGCATCCCAGGGACATGAGGAACGTGCTGTCTGTATACCTGCAATGATTGTGGTCATGATAATCAGAATGAATTACAAATTAATTAATTACAGAATTAATTATGTCTGTACAATTGAAACTAGAAGTTATTCTGGAATCTGTCTGTCCAATCCTTTGCCAGTGTTGTTGGTTTCTGTGATCAGGGCGGAACCCATCGCTGTGAGCTCCTTTGCTGAGATTGTCCTGCCCAGAGAGCAGAGCCCAGCCCCAAGCAGGAGGAGAGGAGTGTTCCCCACCAGGTTTATAAACACAGTTTAGTCCAAGGCACTGAGCAGCTATATTGGAGAGACCAAAAAGATAAAATAATGTGTAGGGATCGCAGGAAAATCTGTGTGCTCTTCTCCACCCCCCGGTCAGTGCCATCAATGATGCCCAGAGCTTGTGGTGCCTTAAACAAGGATGGAAAAAACCTGGATTTTGATGTGGTGAAATACAGTTTTTACTTCTCCTTGCTGACATTTGCCCTTTTGTAGGTCCTGTGACAATGCTGGTTCGCACTTGGTTCTTTCTCGCCTGCCTGCCCGTGGTGAGCCATGTCTGGGGACGAGTGGGCCAAGGTAAGGAGCCTGCTGCCCTTGTGGGGCTGTCCCCTCTGGTTTGTCTGTCCCCTGGGATCGCCCAGCCCTTCAGGGTGGCAGTGAGGGGTATTCCCGAAGCCAGGCAGGGTTCCAGGGGGCTGCTGTGCTCTGGAGTCTGCTGGTGAAGCTCCCAACAGCCTTTCCCAAGCACGAAGAGCAATGTGGGGTCAGGGGGCCCATGTGGGGAGAGCCCCTCGATCCCTCCCCACCCCGCCAGGCCTGAACTCATCTCTGGCAGCAGTTCAGCCACTCCCTTGCATCAGGGATCCATTTCAGAGTCTGTGCAAGCAATGAGGGGCTTATGTGATCCGTGAGAGCCTGAGAAATAGGAAGAAAAAAAAGAGTGTTGCTTCTTTAGTCACTGCACCTTCCTGCTTT
Organism: Bombycilla garrulus; assembly: GCA_013400315.1. Classification (NCBI taxonomy): domain Eukaryota; kingdom Metazoa; phylum Chordata; class Aves; order Passeriformes; family Bombycillidae; genus Bombycilla; species Bombycilla garrulus. The sequence continues at coordinate 2,461,870 of VXBU01005400.1, forward strand.
GGGTGTTTGTGGTGAGATGTGGTGCAACATCTGGGTGGTGATTCCTCCTGCATCATCCTGCTCCCCAGAGTGACCAGAAAATGCCTGCAGCACCTCAGCACAGCCTTACTGATGGGGAAGAGTCACCTCAATGTTACGTTTGACGCTCTGCGGAAGAGCACAAAGGTCTCTAGAGAGGTGGTGGCACTGCAGGGCTGGGACAGATGTGTCTCCCTGCTGTGTATCCTCCAGACTTCTGCAGTTAGGCCTGGGCTTAACTCGCTGAGGGCTGGAGAGCAAGGTTACAGCATCAAATAGTGCACATCTAACACAGGGCAAGGAAACAGTGGAGCTTTCATGGCACTGGGGATCATTTGCATCCAGCACATAATGGTGCTTTAGAGGGTGATGTCTCTTCTGGTCTGTCTGGGGACATTCTTGTCTTTTTAGCTTCTGGGCTCCTAGAGTGATGCCCAAGGAGCTGGACCACACTTGGCCAAAAGAAGACAGCTCCATGTTTTATCTAACTATGAATTCCCCTCATTGTTCCATGATCTTTTACCATTTCTCTTAGGCGTGATTTCGGGATATGCTTTTTGCCCTTCACCCCTCTTTCCCCTGTTTTCTTTCTTCCTCTTCAGATTTGCCCGGGGTGAGATGTGAATCTGAGCTTTGTTTCCCCAAAATAGTTATCAGCTTGTTGGGCAGCCTGCAGGAAGTCTGTGCAGGGAAAGGTTAAGGCACAGATGTTGGGCTGAGACAAGCAGGAACCTCAGTGCCAGCTCTCACTGCTTTCCTGCATGGTGACACCATGGCAGGGGTGTCAGGAGCTGTTTGGGCATCATGCAAAACCAGATTAAGGAGTTGAGGAGCCCTGGGTGACAGTTTGGCAGCACTGAGCAGGAACTCCAGGTCACCCCAAGATTTATATTTTTGTGAGTATTTGTAAAGGGAAAGGGATTGGTAACAGCTGCAAATGAGGGGGAGCACTTGGGTGCAGATGTTTATGGTTTGCTCATTCACTGCAAATTAGGGCATCCTGCTGGAAAGGCAGCTCTGGGCACAGTGTCAGAAAGAGGGGAGAGAAGTCTGCTGAGTTGCCATCCTGCATCCAGCCGAGTGAAAAGGTTTCATGTGGTGACATTTGTGTGACAGGAATCGCTGATTCAAGGAGCGACACATGAGCTCAGACATCTAGCTGGGTTTAACAGATAGCTGTGAAATCTGGAGATGATAAAGGAATGTGCTCTTTCTTCTCTTTACTTCCTTAGCCTGATACTATTTTTTTCTCAGGATTTGTCATTTAGCTTGCAGCTCCCTGCAGCAAACTGATACAAGCTGGTGCCCATGAGTTATGGTCCTGCCAGGAGCTGTTATTTACACTTTATCAGGTTTTCTTTTTTCTTATTTTTTTTCCCTTCTTTCTAAACCCAGCTGGTCCTTGGAGCTGCCTCTGACATGATCACTCTGCAGAAATGTGGGATCCATCACCTGGGGAATTTCTGTATTTCTCAGCAGCCCAAGCCTATTGAAGAGCCTTGCTTGAGTCCATTTAATTGTTTGATGTCCTCCCATTTCACATGTTTGCACTGAACACCCGTGCTGTAAAAAACATTCAGCACGAAAGCTCCTGGGAGAGCCCTTCAAGGCATGAAGGGTTCAGAGGAAGCTCCCTGCCCTGGGGACGCTGCTTTACCTTTCTGCAGGGGCGTAAAATGAGCACCTGAGGAACTCAGTGCATGGGAGCTCCAGGCCTGCGGGAGCGCAGGGGGACTGCAGGAGCTCTGTGCAGCCCCAGGGGATGCTGAGGACTGGCCTGGGGTGGGGAATGTTCCCCTTGCACCACAACCACTCCCGTGTCCTTAGAGGAGACAGAAGGAGTGGGTGTGGTGGGAGGAACTGCGCCCATAACAGCATGGACACGTCTCCTCCTCCTCCCCAGGGTCAGGCCGGCTGAAACTCACTGTGCTTTCCGAAGACAGGCTGCAGATGAAGTGGAAGGAGACTGAAGGGAACATCAGTGGCTACAAAGTCCGGGTAAAGCCCATGGCAGGTACGTGCTGGCACCCTGGACACGAGTCCCAGCAGAGAGAGGGACTGAGCTCCACCTTTGGTCTGGAGCAAACAGGACCTGAGCACGGGCGTTACTGAGACCTGAAGGGAACAGAGACAAGGCAGAGGGAATTGTCCACAGCCTGTTCTGGTTCCAGCTGTTGGTTTCCCTGGGCTGTACGTGCAGCATTGACAAGGAGCCTTTCTGGCCACCATGGGAGCAATCTGTAGTGCCACCCAACGCAGACACAGCCACTCTTTCACAGGAAAGAGATGAAATTCAGCTCTCCTCAGCCTAGGGCAAAGGTTTAGCCAGAAACGCTGTTCTTTGGGATTCTGACAGACAAAAATGGACAAGGTTCATTGCCTGGCTCTTCTGTGGGAGCTCCCAGCCCTCCCACCACCTGCGGGGGCACGGAACGGGAAATCTTTGACCCTGTTTGTGTGGGTAGGCTCATCCCACCAGCTCCCCACCCCTGCTCCCTGATTTCAGATGTTGATCCTGGTGGAGTTGGAAGGACACGACGTCCCTCGGTGGGGAGGAGGGGCTGGAGGCGCCCTTGGCCGTGGCTGGCATTCGGTTCTCAGTCGCTGCGGCTTTCCCAGTGAGCCGGAAAAGGGAACTGCGGGGTGGGAGTGCGGGCGGCAGCTCCTGTGATCATCCACCCGTTTTTAGCTCAGCCCCCACCTGTTTCCCAGGCTGGAGCAGGAGGTTTCTCATTCCTTCCCTGCCCTGCTTCTCTCCAGAGCCTCAGCTCAGCAGAGATCGATGAGCATCCCGGGAATGCAGGGAATTCCCAGCACATGCCTGAGGCTTTCCCTCTTAGGCTGGGGAGTTTCCAGCCCTAGGCAGGAGCGCAGGGATGGCTGGGTCACAAACAATCCATCTCCACCATTTAAAGCTGGCAGACCTTTCCCAGTCAGAGGGGTTTCAGGAGTTTTGTGCCTCTGTTTCGTGCAGCACGGAGCCCGTGGGGCAGCAATCAGAGCCTTGCTCCCTCTGCTCATGGCCCTGCCGGCACAGAAGCACCCAGCTCACGGCTGGTCACGGCATCCCAGTGCCAGGACAAGGTCCTACAGCCTGGGCCGTGGCTGTGGAGGGGTCTGCAGGCAGTGCCAGCCCCAGAAATGAGCCTGCCCTGCAGGCAGCAGCTGCCCGTGGAGACCATGGGGCAGGGACAGCACAGCTGGGATAAGTCAGATGAGTCCAAGTGCCAGCGGTGACCTCCAGAGACACCAAGTCACTTCCTCATTTTGTCACTTATGACCTCAATCAGTTGGGTGTTTTCATAAGCGGTTGCCAGTCTTTGCACTCTCAACACCAGCTTTTCACTCAACAGCTCCTTGGGAGGCTGGTGAGAGCTGCGCTAATGCTGGGTGGGAAGTAATTTTCTCATCTGGGCACATATCAGGGATTTAAAAACCCCACCTCAGACTTCCCAACTCTACAATAAGAAAAAGAGTAAAAATCAGAGCTTCTCAAAATTTGAAGCATAAATAGGAGCTGACTGAGGTGCCTGGGCAGACATTCCCTGCATTTCAGTGCTGCTTTTGCTACTGTCAGCTTAAATTTAAGCTCTGACAGGCTCTGAACTGTGGCTTCATCCCACCTCAGGGGACTCGGAGCAAGAAGTCATGCTGAAAACCAAGACTCCCAAAGCCACAGTGGGAGGGCTGAGCCCCACCAAGGAATACACCCTGCAGGTCTACGTGCTCAACGGCTCCCAGGAAGCCCTGTTTGCCAAGAGGAAATTTGTGAGTAAGTGGAGAGGGCTAAATTTTACCACTCAGAGCTCCTGGGGATGTGGCTGCTCAGAGCCCATCCTCTGGCACACGCCATGCAGGCGGTTTGGCAGTCACAGAGCCTGGCACTGTTTTGGTTGGAAGGTTAGAAAGGGAGATGGGGAAGACCCAGGGGATGAGGGAGGGACTGTGGCTCGCAGGCCTTTCTAGTTGGGTAATTTCTCTGGTTTTGGTCTTCCTGCAGTAGAAGAACTCAAGAATGCATCCCAGACTAGAAATAACCGAAGGAACGCAGGAGCTGCGTCAGGAAGGAATGTCACCTCCTCGGGGAGCTCGGCAGCCGAGCACAGTGGGGTGGCAGAGGCCACCCCCCCACCCCTGAGCACTGCCCTGTCACAGACAGGTGGGTGCTCTCACCACCCTGGGGTCACACAGGACTGACTTTGGCCATGCCATGCTACCATGGCTGGAGCATTCAGCTGTCCCTAAAACCCTGCCCATTTTCTCCCTGCAACCTCCCTTCATTAGAGATATTCTTTCAGTCAGTCTGGCTAGCCTGGTCTCATCCTTTGCACACAATTCTTAGCTACAGGAACACAGTAAACCACCTAAAAATATTTGCCCCTCATTCCAGCCAAACTGAAAGTGCACGTCCAGGTATCCAAAATCAGCAGATGTTAACTTATCCTTTAACTGAGTGCGGATCCTTTGAGAACAAGCTGCTCTCTGAGCACTGGGGCTTTTTCCCTAAGCTCCGTGTCTCAGGGCTGGCTGCAGGTGCTCTGCAAGAAGGATTTCCTCGACCTCCCTGGCTGAGGGCTGTATGTAACTCCAGAGTCTCATGTTTCCGTGAGCTCAGAGGGGAATTACACCTGTTGATGGAAGAAAGATCCATCAGGGCCTTTATCTGGAAAGTCTTGTCCTAGCTCAGGGTGTTTGCAGGTCACAGATTGCCGAGCTCTGGAGAGCAGCTGGGTATGAGGTGCCATGGGATGTTTTCCCTGATCTGTGTTTTATAATCGTTCATTGTTTTTCATCATCAAAGGTAATGGGAACGACAGACTTGCTGATGTGATCCATTTTTAGCATTAGCTCCTGAGCACACATGCAGCCCTCTCAGAGAGCGATGAATGAAGGTGGTGTCAGCCTATCCACCTATTTCCATAAACTTGTAGGAGTTTTACCCTCTCTGAGCCCCCACACCTGTGCCAAATGTGGCTTAAATCAGCTGAGGAGTGAGTGGGGTTGCTGGGGATAACAGAGCTGGGGACAATGGGATTTTTCTCTTTGGAGCACAGTGAAGGACAGAGCTGAAAAGAAAAGGCAGAAGGGGATTCAGCCAAAGGGCTCAGGAGAAATGACAAGAAACCAGCCCAGTGTGGAGGCCAGCGTGACAGAAACATCAACCCCAAAATCGTCCCCACACACTCCTGGAAATGCGGAGCGAGAGTCACCAGGAAAAGAAAAACCCCCCAAGGATTCACTGAGGAGAGGTGAGAGGGGGTTCAAACATGCCTTGCTCCTTCTTCCCTGCTGTTTTCCCTAATACTCAGTGGATTCAAGTTTTCCAGCCCACCCTCTGCCCCCCAGAGTACAGTGCTGCTGGTTGTGCTTCCAATCACTTGGTCATGCTTTGGGAGCTGCCAGAGCTCACTGAAGAAATCTGGAGTTCTGTAGAGCAACGTGAATTCTCAGGAAAGCTGGAGTTAGGCCAAAAATTCCTTCCAGATGATTTAATTTATTGATTTTAATTGACTTGGCACCATTCTCTCTTTGTGTTGTCATCTGCCCCTGCTTTAGTAGATTAATGTAAGCATTTGTGTTCCTCAGCAAAGCACCCCCAGCCATGGACCTTTCCGAGGTGTTTCCTTTCCAAACACATGGGGTGTTTGTTACCTGGCCTGCTCCTCCTTCTGGGCTTGTTCTTCGTGTTTCACAGATAACTGATCCATGAGGATCCTTCAGATTCTGTGGAGATTGTGATGGCTCCCAGCTCTGCTGAATGATGGGAATGGCATGGGGCAGAGCATCCCCTTTGGCCCGGTAGAAATCCATGTCTGTGACAGGAGACATACCTCCTTGGAGCCTGATAAATCTTACCGGGATTATCTGTTTCCCCTCCTCCAAAGATGGAAAATTCCCCATCTGAGAAATCCTCCGGGAAGATGCATTCAACTAGCAACATGCCTTATCTTATCCTGTGCTGAGCTGAAGGCCTGGGGTGGGGAGGAAGGCAGAGCTGGAATATCCACGGTGCCAGCAGGTTTTCACAGAGAGATTGGATTTAATATAAAGCCATGAAATAATTGTAGCCCACAGGGGATCTCGTGATGGAATGGAATTAAGCAATCACCTGCAATTCTTGGAGACTTAGGCTAGATAAAAGGAAGCACTGGGCTGGGGCAGAGATGGAATGGAGCTGACAGCTTGCAGGGAGCACTGCTTGGTTAGCACACGCTTCCTGACAGATTTAACCCCTTCTTTGCAGAGGTGCAGCTGCACACCGCTCCATTTCGAGATGCTGAGATGGGTTATCCTTGGCTCTGTGGTTTTCACAGGATGCTGGCATGTGCCAGACTGGCAGATGGTCCATTCCACCATCCAGACAAGGCCTTGCACAGCAGATTTGCTTTTTATCTTACAACCAAAGCAGGTTTTCCTCCTTACAACTGCTTCTCTCAGTATCAAACCCTTTCCCTGCAGGTTCCCAGTTTCAGTGTGACACACCTGCAATGATCGATATCGTCCTGCTTGTGGATGGCTCCTGGAGCATCGGGCGCAACAACTTCAAGCTGATTAAGGAGTTCCTGAGCAATTTGATTTCCCCGTTCACTATTGCAGAAGACAAGATAAGAGTAGGTAGGACGCGCTCCTGGGATGTTGGTGTTTGAAGGGGCCCTGGTCTCTTGTCCCTGTGGTTATGTGCTCCTCTTGGAGCTGTTATTTCTTTAGGATGAGGTCCTAGAGCTGCTCTGGGAAGCTTTTCCCATCTGGCAGCAAGCTCTGGCCTCTAGTGGCTGTGAAGAATATCTGCACAGGGAGCAGAAGCGCTGTTTTTGGGCAGCCCTAGGCCGTCTGGTGGTGCTGAGATACTTTTGGGGTTTGCTGCCATCTCTGATGAGGTGCTCGGCCACCAATGCACGGGGTGCAGTGGCACTGCCCCACTCAGCAGGGAATGGGGCTGCTGCCAGCTCTGAGGGATGCTGATAGCCAGGCTGTACATGAAATAGGGTGGTGAAAATCCTTCTCAGGCCTTGAAGCTGATTGTTTGACCTGGATTAACCTTATCAAATACTTCTGCTCATCGTGACAGGGGTGTGTGCCCCTGTACCTGGGGGTCTGAGGCTTCGCTTTGCTGCCAGCGTGGCAGGATTGTAGAATCACAGAATTGTGGAATACCCTGATTTGGGAAGGACCCACAAGGATCATCAGCTCCAAGTCTTGGCCCTGAGGATCCCACCCTGTGCCTGAGAGCATTGTCTTGATTCCTTGAGCTCTGTGAGGCCTGGGACTGTGACCACCGCCCTGGGGAGTGTGTTCAGTACCCCAACATGCGCTGAGGGAAGAGCCTTTTCCTGATATCCAGCCTAAACCTCCCCTGACTCAACTTCCTGCTAATTTCTCAGAACCATGCAGAGAAGTGGAGCTGGAAGCCCCATCTGCTCACCCCCAGTCCCTGCCATTATTTTGTGTCATCTCCCTGCCGGTCCTGACCCCGGTTCCCAGAGTGGGGCTCCTGCAGCTCCCCCGGGCTGGCTCGATGCCCCATGGTCCCTGTTGTCCCCAGGGCTGTCCCAGTACAGCAGTGACCCCCGCACAGAGTGGGATCTGAGCGCTCACTCCACGAGGGAGCAGCTGCTGGAGGCCGTGAGGAATCTGCGGTACAAGGGCGGCAACACCTTTACAGGTAACTCACCTTGAGGGTCCGACCAGCCCGTGCAGCCGCAGCGGGGGAAGCTGCTCCCATGGATAATCTGCTCTGGGGGGACTGTGGCCACCGGGGAGCAGAGAAAACAGTGAAGGCCTGGGGGTTTTGGAAGGTTGTGGCACAAACTCCGTCTCTGCCCCTCCCCAGGTCTAGCACTGACCCACGTCCTGGAGCAGAACCTGAAACCAGATGCTGGTGCCCGGCTGGAGGCTGAGAAGCTGGTGATCCTCCTGACTGATGGGAAATCCCAGGATGATGCCAACCTGGCTGCTCAGACCTTGAAAAACCTGGGCATAGAGATATTTGCCATTGGTAAGATCGCAGCTGTTGATAAACTGCAGGACAAAGCCAACCTATTTTTGGTCACCTTCAAATTGAATGTTATGTTCCCTCAACTTTGACAGAAGCATCCTGAGGCTACAGAACTGAGGTAGTGGGTGAGACCTCATTACATTGTGGCTCAGATGAAAATTAACTCATTTATTCAGCCCAGGCAGTGCCTTCAAAGGATTTTTTATTTTTTTTGGAGAAGGTATTCACATGAGAGATTTCACACCTCCCATCTAAAGACCTTTGGGAGCCTCAGGGACCAGTGCCATGAAAACAATATTCTCAGCTGTGGAATCAGGAGAGGGAATGTTGTAGTGGGGATGGCTGGAGACCTCCTGTATAATTACTGCCTCTCACAGCTTCCCATTTCTCTGAATAATAACATTATCTGCTTCCCACTGTCTGGCAGCAGCACCGAGACACAGAATGGCCTCAAGCAGCTCTGGCCTTGAGGACCACATGAGGTCTGCTGAAGACTGATAGATGAGCAGTAAAGTTACATAAAAACTCCCCTAAAACTGCAGTCTCCAAAAGTTTAAGTGCTAATTCATGTTGCAAGTGAGGGTTTATTCCCTAGGGTTATGCAGGTACGTGGTTTTTATGGAGGGAGGAGAGCTCTGAGCACTGAGCCTCCTTGGACAGTGTTAGGGAGCCTTGAACCTATCTCTGGGAAGCAAAATGAGTTGTACTGTGGAGCTTGGTCAGCAAAGAGTTAATGAGGATGGGGATCTGAAGGATGAGGATGGAGGATGCCGTGTGATGGAGCAGTTCTGTTACATAAACTGGCTGCTTTTTGCTCATCCCTGGCTCTGTTGAAATGCAGTGTGATGTTCTGATGAACAACAGGCTCTCTGTGGGGAGCGCTGGCACCTCATAAATATAAAATGGCTGTTTGCTCATTCCATCCCTCATCCATTTATGCCAACTGCCTCTCGGGTTGAAAAACACCTCCCTTTCTGCTAGCAAAGCCTGCAAGTGGTGAGGAGGCAGGAGAACAGGAGGAGAATTCCCCAGGCGGCCTGCAGGCCACTAAAGGCCTCCTGAGCTGAAAGCTCTTCCCAGGCTGGGCTGCAGGAGAGCCCAGGGCCAGTGAGGCACCACTGTGCCAGTGGGGTGCCTGGAGGGCTGTGCTTGGAGAGCGGGGTGGTGGTGAGCCCCTCTCTGGGGGTCCCTCTGCCCATCTCTGAGGGTTTCCGTCTCTGGAGGTTCCTGTTCCCATCTCTGGGGCTTCCTCACCCGGCTCTCTGGGGTCCCTGTGCCCATCCCTGGGGTTCCTCACCCAGCTCTCTGGGGGTTCCTGTGCCCATCTCTAGGGGTTCCCATCTCTGGGGGTTCCTTACCCGGCTCTCTGGGGGTTCCTGTTCCTGGGGATTCCTCACCCAACTCCCTGAGGATTCCTGTGCCTATCTCTGGTGGTTCCCATCCACAGGGGTCCCTCACC
>VXBU01005400.1:2472588-2506179 GCA_013400315.1 Bombycilla garrulus
GGGGTTCCTCACCCGGCTCTCTGGGTGTTCCCATCCCCAGGATTCCTCACCCGGCTCTCTGGGGGTTCCTCACCCGGCTCTCTGGGTGTTCCCATTCCCAGTGTTCCTCACCCGGCTCTCTGGGTGTTCCCATCCCCGGGGTTCCTCTCCCGGCTCTCTGGGGTTCCTCACCCGGCTCTCTGGGTGTTCCCATTCCCAGTGTTCCTCACCCAGCTCTCTGGGTGTTCCCATCCCTGGGGTTCCTCACCCGGCTCTCTGGGTGTTCCCATCCCCGGGGTCCCTCATCCAGCTCTCTGGGGGTTCTCATCCCCGGGGTTCCTCACCTGGCTCTCTGGGTGTTCCCATCCCGGCTCCCCTCACCCAGCTCTCTGGGGGTTCTCATCTCTGGGTGTTCCCATCCCAGTTCCCCTCACCCGGCTCTCTGGTCACAGGGGTGAAGAACGCGGACGAGGCAGAGCTGAGGCAGGTGGCCTCGGAGCCGCTGGAGCTCACCGTCTACAACGTGCTGGACTTCCCCCTGCTCGGCTCCCTGGTGGGCAAACTCACACGGGTCCTGTGCACCAGGATCAAGGAGAGGAGCCACAAGGAAACCGCAGGTGAAGTGGGACCTCCTCGGTGAGGGCTGAGCCTCCTCACCACCCTCCTTCCTCTTGGAGGATAAAATCTCCTAATGGCAGCAATTACCATGGCAGGAAAAAGGGGCTTCCCTTCCCTTTCCCTTCCCTCTTCCTTTATCATATGGGGTGATAAATGTGTTGTAGCCATCTCATTTTCTGAGTTTCTTCCAACCAAAACAAGGCAGAAAAAGCAGAAGAACTAATATGAAAATATACTAGGGAAAGTGTATGGGGTAAATGTGGAGGGTAGGATGAGATGATAAAACACCTAAATACGTTTTTTTTTTCTCCACTAAACTTTAACTGTTGGATCTCCAGGGCATTTTCAAGTTCAAATCAAGCAGCCATTTCTTTTCTTTTCTGGGGAACAGCTTGCATGATGAAGAGCAGGAAGAACCATTCCAGATGTTAGCTTAGATCCTCAGGAGAAATATCATGTACATATTTCTATCTCTTTTTGCTCTAAGATTGACCTAAGCAGGATATGAACATCTAAATTTCAAACATAATTGTATTTTAATGCTCTGGACATTCACATAAATAAATTAATTTATTCTTATTGATTTGTATTTGACATAATTAGACATTTTACAAAGGTGAAGGTTAGGCTGAAGAAAAATGAGCTTCCCCAAAAAGAAACCAAAGTAGTTTTTGCTTGTTAATTTTGGCAATTTTTTGTCACTGAGGAATGCAGATTTGTGCTGAAGAATTATTTGCAGCACCCAGCAAAATACACAGCCTGCTCTTTATTTATGTTCTCTGTACACCCAGTTTTAAAATATTTATTTCAGAGCAGTCTGGAACAGTTTCTGTACTCTATAGGGAAGGAGACTGCAGCTTGATTTGAAAAAGGTCACTCATATTTACGAGCTGGAAAGTATGTTTGGCATGAGAAGTGCGAATGTAAGAAAATAACTGTGTTTTTAATTCCCAGGCAGCGCTGTGAAAGACACCCCTGTGAACACAGGTCCCCAGCTCAGCCCAACTGACCTGAAAATATCTGCGGTGACCTCCAAGAGCATGCACTTGGCCTGGAGCCCTCCCCTGAGACCACCAAAGAAATACCGGGTTGTGTATTATCCATCCAAGGGTGGGAGCCCCAAAGAGGTGAGAGACCTTTCCCTGGGCACCTGAGACTGCCACAGCTTCCAGAGGGGGGCTGGGGATCTAAGTGGGCTGGGGTGGACAAAAAGAGGGTGGCAGTGGGACATTAATTAAGCCAGAGATGGAATTAAATGCACAATGAGCGTAAATGTGATGAGGTACTAGGGTGACAAGACGGAAGATGCTCATTTTTCTCTTAGCCAGTGTTATCTCTTCCCTAAATCATGTGTTTTGACTCAAAGAGGACACTCAGGTACAAAGAGCTGTCCAAGGATACTCATCCGTGATGGATATGATTTAAAAAAAGCAAATCCAAATTTTGGATGGATTTCCATTGATTTCAGTGAGAGCATGACTGAGTCTTGTGCTCAGTATTTGCACAAATGCCAGGCTCAGAGGACAGGAATCCTTTTTTCCTCTCACCTCTCTGTTTTGGAGATATTTTAGCTAGCACAAAGCATAGAGAGCAACTGGACTTCACGTTTCTGGGCACAGATCTGCCATGGAGAAGCCGGGGATGGCCAGTTCAGCCTTGCAGTGCTGACGAGCAGCACCTCCCTGCCTTGACAGCCGTGCCTTGTGCTCACAGGTGGTTCTGGAGGGAGCAGTGTCCTCCGTGCAGCTGTCCAACCTGACCTCGCACACCGAGTACCTGCTGTCGGTGATCCCCGTGTACGACACGGCCGTGGGCGACGGGCTCAGGGGCGTCACCTCCACACGTAGGTCGTGAGTAGAGAGCACCGTGCTGATGGCTGGGATGGAAAGTGAGCACAGCTCACTCTCTGACCATCTCACACTGGAGAGGTGTGCATTTCCAGCTCCAGTTCAGCCTGCCTACAGCTCTTTGTCCGTGCAGATGCTCAGAACTCAACCAGACAAGACCCTGAGCAAGTTGTTCTTTGTTTTTTGTTTGGGCCAGAGACCTCCAGGAGCCCTTTCCACCTATGTCATTGTGCAAAGCAGAATGTGGCAGTGACACACCCTGCCAGAAACAGATTGCAACTCTGCTGGGTTCTTTTTTTAATCCATGGTCTCCAGGTGAATTAAACTCTCTGTAACATAGAGACTGTTAGACATGGGGTGAGTGCCCACCAGCTTGCAGTAGCTGTTGGAAAGCCAGGTGTCCCCTGGGTTTGGAGTTTTTTCAGACCTCATACACTGAAGGTACCTTTGTGCTTTATTTTTCTCTTCAGTGCCTTTGTCTTCCCCTCGCTCCCTGCGCGTCTCTGAGCTGAGCCACAACAGTCTGAGGCTCAGCTGGAAAGCAGCCCAGGGAGCCACACACTACCTGGTGCTCTGCTCTGCAGCCCCTGATGGAGCAGAGGACTATACAACAGAGGTAGAGTTTGTGACAATAGTGATAATACTGTTTTTTCTCTGTCTGGGCTGAGTTTAGTGCTAGCTCTAAGCTTTGGCAATAGTTATCATGTGGTCAAAGAAAAGAAATGTATCAGAATTTTTGCCAGAAATAGCTTTCGTAAAAGATTTTTTTTCCATGGTTTGTCTCAAAATGATTTATAGCTGAGAGGGTTTCATGTGGGAAATTAAGGCATGAGAGAGATCTGGCTGCCTCCTGGGGCCCTGGAAACCGAGGTACTGAAGTGACATCCTTGCAGCCCCAAGTGTAATCACTGTATCCTTGAGGCTGTACATAAACTGTGTGTGTCTTTAAATGTTAATTGAAAACGTGTTAGGGTGGATTTTGTTGACATCTGAAAACAGACCTATGACACTGCAGATGAATAAAACAATGCTTGATGAATGGAAAATCCTTAAAAACATCTAAGAACCCTTTGTTGTGCATTCTGATGCCTTATCTGGAGTACCTGTAGGCTGAAGGTATGAATTTAAAAAAACCAAAGTGAGTGGGGAGGAAGATTTATTGCCTCTTTGACTAAGATTCCTGCTTTGAATGCACAGCAATAGGGGCAATTGCAGGATCGTTTTTAAAACTGAACAATTAATACTCTGCTTTCAGGGCATAATCGTGGGATTTTTATAAGATTCAGAACACTTGAAGCAACACCAACATTCAGATTTGTACTTCAGCATGCCAAAACATTTCCACAGTTCCCTGACTTACACCCTTCAAGTGCAGCGCTCCAGACCTATGGGATGCCTGCAAAAGCAGCATTAAAATGTTCTTATAGTCTGTGCTCCGGTGGGAGCAGACTCCTGGAGGTCTCCGCGGTGCCTTTTTGTGGCGGGCGGGCTGCGGGAGCGGCGCGGTGTCCGTGCCCGTGCCGGCAGCAGATGGCAGCAGCCCGGCTGCTCTGGGGCTGCTGGCAGCGCTCCTGCCCGAGCTTCCCGTGCGTCCGACAAAAGCGGGGTCGGAGCTCTTGAGCAGCCCCTGATCCAACCCACAGCAGCAGCGTTTTGGTGTGAGAGGCTCAGGGCTCTGCAGAGCAGCGTTAGGAGGAGGCGCTGTGCGTCCCCAAGGGGTTCGGTGTCCCGGGGCACTGCAGAGCACCTGCCCAGGTGGGGAAGAGGAGAATGAGGGCAGACATCATCGGGGTCCGCAGTTTCCTCATGAGGGGAAGTGGAGGAGCAGCTCCCATCTCTGCAGGGCAGGTTTAGGTGGGATATCAGGAAAGGGTTCCTTACCTGGGGGTGGCTGGGCACTGAACAGGCTCCCCAGGGAATGGTCACAGCACCGGGTGACAGAGATCAAAGGGAATTTATACAACGCTCTCAGGCACATCGTGGGGTTTTGGGGTTTTCCTGTTCAGGATATGGGTGCTGATGATCCTTGTGAGTCCCTTTCAGCTGGGATGTTCTGTGATATTGTGATTCTAAGACCATTCTGGAGTGGAGATGTCCCTTTAGTGTAACCAAAGGGTCCTTGGCCCGTGTCCCTGTAAGGTCCTGCTCTCTTAAATGCATTGGGAGGTGCCGTGGAGCGGAAGGGCTCCCTAAAACCCCTCTCTGTTGGCAGGTGAAGGTGACACAGCCCGAGGTGCTGCTGCAGGGGCTGTCCCCCAGCACCGGGTACTCTGTGGCCGTGTATGCCATGTATGGGGAGGATGCCAGCGATCCAGCCAGCATCCAGGAAACCACCCGTAAGTGCTGCTGCTGCTGACTGAGATGTTATGAAACACTCAGGGCAGGAGAGACGTGTTAAATGAGGTGCTTCCCGTATTGTGTGTGTGGCTTGTACACACGCTGCCTCTTTTCTGCTGGATCTGAAGCGAATGTTGGTCCCCAAGGGGGTCTCTTGTTGCATGGTGAGCTGTGAAAAAGGAGTAGTGTTCCCCTGGTAATAAAGGACTCCTGAAAGGGGTGTTCCTTGAAGTCTTTGTTGTCTGGGGGTGTGGAAAGGTGATCATCTGGCTGTTTCCTCACCTAAATCTGTGGCAGCCCTTCATAACCTCCTAGACAGGCATGTGGTAGTGCATAAAGAAATATTTTCCTGCGTAATGAATGAGTCTCTTGGTTCAAGGTGGGATCATGTAAGAGCAGCAGGAGGCAGCGGGTGGCGTTTCCTGGGAAGGCTCGGGGTGCTGTCACTAACTGTCCTTGCAGTGGCCTTGAGTCCTCCCAGGTTCCTGAGCTTCTCAGAGCTCAGCCACGCGTCCGTGCGGGTCAGCTGGGAGGCGGCAGCCGCAGCCGTGCGCGCTCACCACGTCACTTACGTCTCTGGCAGAGGGGGCAACGCCGGCCAGGTGAGTCCTCGAGGGCTGGAGGGAGGAAAAGAAACTTGGGAAGCTGGGTAATGCCCTGTCAGCTGCATGGTTCGGGGATTGTGTGCTGGCAGGGTTTTAACTCTGGAAGGGGCTCTTTTGCTGCAGTTGGCACCACATGCTGACCTCTCTGCAGCTGTACCCTCTAGAATCACAGGATGGTTTGGGTTGGAAGGGACATCCATAACCATCTAGTCCAACTCCCCTGCAGTGAGCAGGCACATCTTCAACTCGATCAGGTGCTCAAATCCCCATCCAATCTGGCCTTGAATGGTTCCAGGGATGGGGCATCCACCACCTCTCTGGGTAACCTGTGCAAGTGTTTTACCCCTTTTTTGTAAAAGTCTTTCTTATATCTCATCTGAATCTCTCTCTTTTAGTTTAAACCCAGGACCCCTTGTCCCACAGCGACTCGCTAAAAATGTCTGTTCCCATCTTTGCTATAAGCTCACTTTAAACACTGAAAGGCTGCAGTAAAGTGTCTCTTTTTCTTCAGGCTGAGCAAGCCCAGGTGTCTCAGCCTGTCTCTTACAATACTCACACAACTCCCCCACTGCAGGTGGAAGTTCCTGGCACTGCAACATCGACTGTCCTGAGACCTCTGTCATCCCTCACGCAATACTTCATCAGTGTCAGATCTACCTACGATGAAGGGGACTCCTTTCCAATTACTGGCAATGTCACCACCTGTAAGTAAGGAACAGAAGTGCTTCTGGTCTCAGTAAGAGGTGACAAAGTTGGTTTGTGTGTCTCTGAACTCGGACGTTTTGAAGACTGGCCCCAGCACCTCATGGCCAAAACCCTTGCACAGAGCACAGATGGCTGCTGCTCTTTGTGTGGGGAATATGTCCAACTGTGTTACGCTCAAAATGAGGTGGAGGGGATAAAAAAAAAGAAGCAAAAGAAGAAAAGCGTGATGTATCACTACCCTCTGCATCCTTGAGAGCCCTCCTAGCCTTCTTCTCTTTACAAAACCCATGTGATAAATGAAATAACCTGTCTTAATTAGGGCTTTAAAAATAATTTCCCCCTGTCTGTCCTGATGAGTGCTGTCATATGGGTGTGCAGAAGCGACAGACAGGCTGTCTCAGACATCTGCTTGGTTGATGTTTTGCTCCCCAGCCATCTGCTCCCCACCTTGGCTCTGACAAGGTGCTGTCAGAGCCTGAACTTCAGCTCCTGTTCCTTGTGTCCCCCAGTGAAGGTTCCCCCTCCACGTGCTCTGAAGGTCACCGAGCTCTCGGGGAGCAGCCTCCGCCTGCAGTGGGAAGCTGTGGCTGCCTCGGATGTGGTTGTCTACCAGATCAAGTGGAGCACAGCCAGTGGAGAGCAGCCTCAGGAGGTATGAGCCCCCTCACAGCTCTGGAGAGAGTGGGCTGGCTCTGAACTCACCTGCTGGAGTGGCAGAGCTGTGTAAAACTGTTCAGGGAAACGCACTCCAGCAATTGAACGGTTTAGCAGGATCCCTCCTGGGTCTGGCTTTCAGTGGAGCAGTCACCTTGAGGGCTGGAAGCAGGAGGGACAGCAGGGAGGAGTCCTACAGGCTCTGGAAAGATTGCAGAAGTGTTCTGGGAAGCCTCAAGGATGAAATTTAATAGGGACAAGCAGAAAGTATTAAGCTTAGGCAGGAATAATTAACCACAGGTATACAGGATGTAAAACAAATAGCTAAGAAGCAATTCAGTAGAAAAAGATCTGGGGTTGCAGAGGATCACCAGTCCCCAATGTCAAGATGTTGTGGATAAGAAAAAGACAATACTCAAGTGTTTATAGCTGGAGATACTGTTTTTAAGGAGGTGGAGCATTTTCTCCTCTCCTCATTGCTAGGCAGCACTGATACTTTTGGGATACTGCTCTTTGGGAAGGGTGAGCTCCGAGTGAGGAGCACACGGAGGGGAATGACCAGAGGCAGAGCTGGTGCAGGAGGGGCAGGGATAGACCAGCTGCCCCCATTTTCAGTATGAGATCAAACAACAGTTTAAATGGAGGTTTAATACCCAAGTATTGGTTATTAATACCTTGCCTGCAATGAGTGAGACCAGTTATGTTCCATTCGAGCTGGAATAGAGGGGTACTGGGGCTTCTGTCCCCTGCTCCCCAAGAAGCTGGAAGCTCAGCAGGGGGATTCTGTGCTCCTGGCAGGCCCTGCCTCGTGTCAGAGCTCTGTGTTGTGGTGCTGAAGGAGCTGCTGATTGTAACTGGGCTGCCACGCACAGTGTCTGCTCTGCATCGCTCACAGCTGGGATTTTGCCTTTGCTTACACGTGTGCAACCCCAAACAGTAAACTTTGGCCCCAAAGCCCAGTGCTAACTCATTAGTGCCTGCAGACAACCTGTGAGCCAGGACTGGGAGGCTGAACCAGCCTGGGGGTGCCTGGGAGCGGGACTGACTCATCTCCTCCCTGCTGCAGCTCTCCCTCGCTGGCAATGTGGCCACGGCCGTGCTGCCCGGCCTGCAGAAGAACACTGACTATAAAATATCCATCTGGGCCTACTACAAAGATGGGGCTCGAAGCGACACCGTGTCTGTTCACCACAGGACCAGTAAGTGACCATTGCTGGGGCCCACAGCCCAGGGATGACAAACAGGGCTTGGGATGCCTCACAACTCGGCACACACCAGCAGCTCGGAGTGGGCACCTCCAGCTCTGAAAAACCAAACACAAATGTCTGAAAAAAGCAAGAGATCTTTGGGCTTCTGTCTGAAAATGTTCTCAGTCTGTCCTGAGGACAAGAGGCTGGACAATCACAACAGGCTGGTGCATTTTAGAGGCAGTGGATAATCCTTGCCTGTTCTATGTAGAATACATTTCATCCCTCCCCTGTCTCAGTGCAGTGCATGGATGGAAATGAATTCTGAGGGCGTTCAGCTGAACGTGTCACTGTGCTGCCTGAGGAATGGCTCTTATTAATAAAATATTGCCTGTAAGGAGGGCGAGGATTTAGGATTTCCTGAGCTGTGCCTCACTGAGGGCTTTTACAAATAGGGGGGAATCCTGCAGGCACACTCTGCCTTGGAAGCATCATCTAAATCTGGCTTTGTACAGGCAGGATATGAGGTTAAAAAGTGGCACTCCCAGAGATCCTGGTAATTAATATTGCCTGTAAAATGGCTTTGTTGGAAGTGAATGGAACACAGTCCCTTCGACACCAGAAGTCCTCCCTCCCCTCTCAGATCTCCTCCTCCTCTGCAGAATAAACTCATTTAGGCTGATGTTGAGCTGATGAAGCTCGAAGTAAGTGGTAATCTTGGAATAAGAAGCTCAGGTTTTATTAATAATAAATAATAAAAACATCTTTTTATAGGAAGCTACCTCAGACAAGTACCTTGGAGCTGCATACTGACAAAAGAAATGAAAAGCTGGCATCCTATTGACATATGATGACAAGAGGACAATTAGAGCTGTTTGGAGGGTGTAGGAAAATTAATTACTATGTTTTAAGCTATGAATTATGAAATGTCAGAGGAGCTCTCTCAGCCCAACAAAGTGACACGTGGCAGAGCTCTTCTAGGCACATTTGCACAAGCCAGTCCTTGCTGCTGCTGGCGCCCCAGCGGGACAGGGAAAGCAATTTGATTTCTGCTTGTCAGCTGCTGTCCTTGTGCAGGAGCCTTGGGAATTGGCAGGCTCTGCCTTCTGCATGAAGGAAATGGAATTCTCCAGGAAGCCAGGTGGGCAGCTGGGCAGCTGCACAGGGTTCAGGGCCTGGGAGCTGCTGGTCCCTTTGCAGGAGCAGTCAGGGCACTGCCACACTTCTCCCAGCCAATATTTGCACGTGAAATCAATGGTTTTGATGCTAATTCTTTTCTAGTGCCTAAAGTAAGAAGTGCTCACAGAGGAGAAGTGGCACAGAAGGGGTGGCTGGTGATTTCCTGTGCTGCTCTGGGGCAGGTCAGGGGAAAATTGGAGTTGCCAGAGAATTGCTAAAGGCTTATGCAGTGGATGTATGGGATGATGTGGTGCTAGGCAGGACTCTGGGAACTCCTGGGATATGGTTATATTTCAAATTTTCAGTGTTTCAAGCAAAAATTGCCGCCTTGTGCTGTGCCTGGTTAGGATGTCCTGTGGTGTTAATCTACATCAGAGCTGGTGGATAGCAACTCATTCAGACACAGCATGGAAATCTCTGATGTTATCTGAAAACCCAGCCCCCTTGGTCTGAGTTTTGAGCCCTCTCCCTCTAATTTTCATTATAAAATGAAATTCTGAGGTTGGAAATGGTGATGAAAGCTCTCTGGTTCTCCTCAGGATGGCAGACTTTGGGTTGCAGTGTGGTGAGCAGCATTGATCAGGCTGTGCTGAACAATACCAAAATTGTGCTAGAGGAGGCTGTGGGAGGGAGGAAGTGCTTTTTTTTTTCCTTTCATCATTGCTTTTCTGTTTTTCTCTCTTGGCAACATCCCTTTATATAAGGATAGGTCAAGTCATGAAGTTTTTCTTAAAAATGTCTTGGTAGATTTTCCAAGAAATGCTGAAGTTTAAGGGCGATGACTGAAGTGAAACTCAGCAGGAACTGGTAACACAAGATTCTCTCCCTGTCCTCTCTGGAATACTTTCTTCTTTGAAGGTCAAGGGAAAGAACTGCCTGGTCAGAGCAATGCTCTTTGCGTCTGGTTTTGTGAAATGGAACCGAGTTCCTCCCCAAGGTGAAAACCAAGTTCGTTTTATTCAGGGCCAGTAACGCCTCTTGTCTCACCTGAAACACCCATTTTAAGATTAAATGTTTATGGGACCCCGCAAACACCAATCCCTCACAAAATATCACAAAATACGTGTCAGGACAAACGTCATTTTCTTATAAAAACACAACACTCATCACTGTGATGTGTCATTTGGAAGGACTGGGATGAGGTCACTCATCTTTCAGGTAGGAAAAAAAGTTGTTTCAAAGTTGTAGTTTGAGATTTGTCATTTTATGAACTCAAAATCAGTGAGTAGCTTTAGCTGGAAAAGAAAATTTGGAGACAGTGATATGGTGCAGGTCCCTCCTTGTCTTGGAGAAACTGGATTTTTTAAAATTCTTCGTTTTGACTTAGAGGAAAGAAGAAAGTTTGGGATTATGTTTTAGTAACCCAGTTAGCAAACTTTTCCCTGCAGACTTTTCCAAGAGGCAGAGCAGGAACAAAAGCATGCTGATGTATTTCCCACAGACAACAAAATTGTCAAAGTGTGCTGCTTACCCATGGTTCTGATGTTTCTTTTCTTCTCTCTGTTATATTTAGGCTGAATTCTCCTTTGAGTTGAGCTCTCCTTTCAGTCTGTTTTATAAATTGTCAAGTGTGGCAAAGTCCTTATCCTTGACCAAAGGCTTTCATGGCGATTGCTTGTCATACTAATAACACCACGACCTTATTCTTCTTCCAACCCACACAAACCTTCCAGGCAAGCACAGGGGAGTGCAGGTGATGCTTTCCTGAGAGGGATCTGCTGGCACATGGAGCTGCTGCTGAATGGGGATCCTTGGAAAGTGCTGGAAGGGGTGGCTTTGGTCCTGCTGAGAATCAGACAAGGACCTTCTTTTGTACTGAGGGAGAGCTCTTTCATCAAGGGTGGGGAAAAAAAAAAACAAACTTGAGTGAAAGAAAAAAGTCCCTTGATAGTCCTGAAGGACAAGGAGAGGGAAGTTTGGATGGGAATTGCTGCTGAAACTGGGCTGAGCCCCCCTGGCTGGCTTTGCACTGCAGTGTTTTACAAAGTGCTTGTGTGCCGTGCTCCTCCAGCTAAGCTGTGGGGAAATCTCTTTATCCAGCTCCTCAGTGAGCTCTTCCTAGCAGAGTATGCAAATAGAAGAGACTGAAATGTGGGAATGAACCTTCAACCCATGGCAGGAGAAAACATGGCTTGTAGGTAAGACACAATAATCATTGCAGGTGAGCATTTTGATGGAGTTTTATTCTTATTTGGGTATTGGTGTGCCTGTGCTGCTGGTTACACCTGAGAGCACGCAGGGATTGCTGCTGTGGAGGAACAGAGGTTGCAGAGGTGAACAAAGACACAGATGGTGGCAGAGATGCTTCCATCCTCCAGGGCAGCTTCAGGAGGTGGCCTGTCCCCTGCCTGTCAGATCCATGCCATCAAATGCTGCCAGGCCTGAGGGCATTCCAGAATAAACCTGACTCTAAAGACTTCCCCTAACTCTCCCTCTGAAGTTTACTTAAGCAGTCTCACCTCAGGTGAAGGAAATAGCCAGTGCAGGCAGCCAAGATGCATCACTGACTAATGAAAGTGCTGCTGAAGTGACTTTATTCCCGTTCTTGTTTTCTTCTCTGCGTTACCTCGTGGTGGTGCACAGCAACAGGCACAGCCTGATTCAGCTGCTGCAGTTTCTGCTCAGCCTCAGTAGAAGTAAGCTCATTTTATAAACAAAAGGGAAGGAGGATCAATGAAGATGCAAATGATCTTCACTCAGCCTGTGCTCTAAGGTCACCCCAGGCTTTGCTGGGTGGGCAGAACGTCCTAACAGGAAAACTGCACAACAAAAACCTCATCACCTGGCTGTGTGTCTTTAGGGCTCACCCATAATTTTTAGTGTCTTCTGAATAAATTCTTCTTTTTCTCTACCCAGAATTTCTGTGTCTTCACACCAGCATGGGTTTAAGGACAGAGGCATGCTTTTATGCCTGGAAACAAGCCCCAGGAGCAGATGCCCCCATGTTCTCAGGCCTCTGTTTGAACTGATTTAGCCCCTCTGCCTTTCCCTTCCTCCCTCTCAACCTCTGCTCAGAGAAATCCCTCCAGCATTAGAGCCTCTGTCGTCAGATCCAGTTTGCTGCACAGCAGAACCCCAGGGAAAGAAATGCATTTATGTAAATTAAAAATTGCTCGGGTTTTTTCTCTGGCAAACTCTTTTCTGATTGTCTGGCTCAGCCCATCACCTGTTTGGAATCCATCCATCCATCCAAGGACAGGGCCAGAAAAGAGGGGGTGGCTCAGGCACCATGTGTGACCTATTCCAGGGCTATGGGTGTTGATGTCAGAAGCTCTATACAGAATTCTGGCCTGCTGGATGCTCTGGGACTTTAAAATATTTTTTAGAGTAATTTTAAAACATAAAAATCTGAAAAATATTAGAAATTATGATGGATTAACTCTGATGTGTGATCCAGATTTAATTTCCAGGAAAGCTGTTTGTCCAGCTTGATGAAATTCAGTTCCAGTTCGAGCACTCTTGGTGTTTGTTCATGATGTGTACAACGGGTCTCTTTGCCTTGTGCTTCCAGGATTTTTCAACTTTCCAAGAATTCTTCCCATGTCCTAGGCTTGGGATTGCTGAATGCTTGAGTTGTGTGTTGTACCTGGGCAATCCTCACCCTCCAGAATCTATTTTCCCTCTTGCCTGGTGCCGGGGGTGCCTGTGTCTGTCGCTATAGGACACAAAACACAGACACGCACCACAGCTCAGGTGATCAGAAGAGAGGAGAAGAGTGTTTATTTTTTCTGACTCCAGTATTTATAGTTTTCCAAAAGTGACAGTGGATTGGACGGTGGCAGTGCCACCTCTCCAAAGACACTGCACAGACAAACAGTCCATCAATTTTTCTCCTCCTCTATGGAGGAATGCAAAAACAGTGAGCTGTTTACAGAAAGTGTGTGAGAAAGTTCTTCACAAATATGTAAATATCAGAAGGCTTAGAAAGTCTTACAAAAATCAGGGCGCCATGTGTCTGCTCTGAGTGTTGGTTGCCTGCAGAGCAGGGCTCTGGGCTGTTCAGAAATGGGCCTGGAAGCAAACACTGCTGGCTCTGTTTACAGAGATTCCTCCCTGCATTCCACACTGCTCACCTTCCATCCCTGTCACAGATTCCCGGAGCCCACCCACCAACCTCTTCATCGACTCTGAGACCCCCAGCAGCCTCCAGGTGCACTGGACCCCTCCTGATGGCCGTGTCCAGCACTACAAAATCACCTACAGCCCTGTTTCTGACGCTGCTGCCCAGGAAACCGTGAGTGTCCCCTCCTCTGTGGGGGACAGACACTGGGCCAGAGGCCCGTGGGGACAGTGTGACCAGAGGAACTCTGCTCATTCCAGTCAGGTTTACCTTCAGGATATCAGAGCTCAAAACCAAATCTCTTCTTGCTGATGTGTTGCTTTGTAAACAGAGCTCCAAGACTCTTTTGTAGTTAAGATATTTTTCTCTATCAAAGCCACGAATAACACAGCTTTCTCTGCTATCTGAGCTGGGGAGGGAATTCTTGGAAGCAGAGGGGTGGGGGATGAACCTACTGCCCCTCTGGCTTAGGGAGGTTAAATATAATCCTTTTAAAACAGATTTCCTGCTTAAGCAGCCTGGTTATCCAGTTATAAGGCACTTCTGCTGCATTTCCATGGGGAATACCGGGGAATTTGCTGGGAATTTAGACTTTATATGGGAAAGTGCTTTTCCTCTGGCCGTTGCTAGTCCAACAGCAGCACACAGCCAGGCTTCCTTGGCTGAGCTGAGCAGGAATGCTGCTCTGAGCCTCCCACCCCAGGAGCCGGCCCCACCTCACTCCGGGCTGTGAGTGAGAGCTGGAATGAGAGCCCCAAACGCTGGGATCTTTTTTTCCCCTGTTGTAGATCATGGCTCCTGGCAAAAGCAGCAGTGTGACCCTGCAGCCCCTGCTGCCTGATCGAGCCTACAAGGTGACCATTTCTGCCATCCACTACACGGGAGAGAGCGAGAGCACGTCCACAACAGGACGGACAGGTACGGGGCTGGCTGGAATGTGCACATTCTCCATGGCCCTCCCTCTGCCAGCCCTGAGGCAACCTCTGCTGGGACAGCAGTGGCCTCACCTGCGCTGGGCTCTGCCCAGGCCAGGGTTTTGCTCAGCTGTAGGATATTAGCTTTGAAAAGTGAAAATCCTGCCCCAATTTTTGTATTCCTGTGAATTATTGACAACTCTGGGATGGGTGGGAAGGGCTGGCTGCCCTTTGGGTTTCGAGCCAGGCATCCCAATCTTGAACAACAGAGCTCAGGCGTGGCCTCAAGTTGGGCCAGGAGAGCTTCAGGTCAGATATTAGGAAATATTTCTTCACTGAAAGAGGGGTTAAGCTCCCCAGGGAAGTCGTAGAGTCACCATCCCTGGAAGTGCTAAAATCCAGCCAGATGTGGCACTGCCCGATGTGGTTGAGTGGACGTGGTGGTATTTGGTCAAAGGCTGGACTTGATGATCTTTAAGGTCTTTTCCAACTTTATGATTCTCCGACTGCTTTCTCTTTCAGCTCCGGTGCTGTCTAAATTCCCTTCCATCCGAGGATTCATCCCACCTAAAGCAGAGGGTAAATCACCTCCTCCAAGTGCTGCTTTGTTGTTCTGGGTTGGTAAATCAGTAGCAAACAGCGCAGTGTGGGCTCTGCAGAGCAGAGGGGTCCATCAGCTCTTGACTGGGGACAACCCAAGGACACCCAGAACCCACAGGACTCCTTAACATCAGGCTCAGTAAAGAGACCGACAGTATTTTAGAGGATTTCTGCACAACTCGACCAAAATGTAGTGCAGGGAAGTGTGACATGTTTTAAATTAAAATTCCCTGTAAAGTCCCTTATTAAATTTAATGAGCATATGCTCTCATAGCTGATAGAAAGCAAACTATGAAATGGATTAGTGAGAAATGTTGAATTAATGGGGTTATAAAAAGTTTTTAATAAGTAAACACTAGAATGCAGATATTGTGGCAGTGCTGGCTTTTCCTGACTCTTTGAAGCTATTCCAAACAAAATTCCAGTTTTAAAATTTATTGAGTGAAGTCAAGATTGAAGAATGAGGCATCTTAGATGTAAGAAATTTAGTTTATAGCCAACAAAGGACATACCAGATTAAGTTTTCAAGTGTTTTTTTGAGGTGTTCAGATCACAGTGGAAAAGTTCTGTGAACTTTCAAGCAGAAAACAATCCTCTCAAAAGGCTGATGAGTCACCTTGTAGAATTGAATATAGCTGTTTGGCTATGGCAGCTGAAAAGACAATGGAAGAAATACTAAATTCTTTATGTTTTATAAAGTACCTTTTTTGAAGAAGGAGAGACAGCATGTAACAATTCTGGGAAAACAGTTGATGTGCAATAAAAGACTTCAATATTGATAAATAACCAAATTATTGAGAGAAATGGTCTGACATTGCAGGAGTGAATCTTCATTGAACAGTGAATAACTGCATTGGGCTGGGATTTGGAAAGATAAACAAAAAGCAGAGAAAAGAACAAGACAGCAGGAATCTTAGGCTGAAAAGTCTGGGGAAAAATCTTCAAAGCAGAAGTGAAACTGCCAGTGTCAGGGATCCTTGCCCCGAGTCTGAGAGGCTTCACCCGAGATGAGCATTGCCTGATCAAAGAGTTGTGAGCAATCCCGGTGCTGCCAGCAGGGAAGGATGGCCAGGGATGTAAGCAAGAGGGATTCTGGGGCTGGGCAAGGGTCAGAATGAGCTCACTGGCTCCCAAACAAGAGAGTCAGATACCTGGAAAGTGTGCAAGGTTACAGCCTGCTTTGGGATCGTGTCTTTTTTGTTTTTCATTCACCGTGTTTCAATTCCGAGAAAGCTGGAGAGGGACTTTCGGGTGTGGGATGATCAAACAAGAGGGGATGGTTTCAAACTGACAAAGAGCAGGTTTGGATTGGATTTTAGGAAGAAATCCTTCCCTGTGAGGGTGGGGAGGCGCTGGCCCTGGGTGCCCAGAGAAGTTATGGCTGCCTCATTCCTGGAAGTGCCCAAGGCCAGGCTGGATGGAGCACCCTGGGATGGTGGAAGGTGTCCCTGCCCATGGCAGGGGGTGGAACAGGATGAGCTTTAGGGTCCTTTCCAACTCAAACTCTTCTCTAAGGTTTAGAAAAGTTGGTTTCTGGAAGGAGAAGGGAAAGAGCAGTGTACAGGCTGCAGATCCTGCATCCAAGGGCTGGTCAGGCTCAGCACTGCAAGGCTCAAGTTTCAGAAACTGATTTTTTAATAGATTTCCATAGATCACTTCAATAGTTCTACACTCAGTTCTACAGGAATTATGGTATAGAAAAAACTAAACATCAGTTGGAACAACGGAGGTCACAGCACCTTGTAAGTCCTTGTGGTTTAATCCTGGCTTTAGTGGTCCTGTGGCCATCACAGTCAGAGGTTTGGGTGCCCTTTCTTCACCACGAGAAATGGCACTGAACCTCTTACAGGCTTATGAATCTCAGGTCTTTTGGGGCGAGTGAGTCACCTCCTTTAAATGTTTTACGCATTTTATCAAAGTTAGGCTGCTGGTGAGGTAGGAAATGGCATTGATGCAAGAACGGCAAGGCTACGCTGACAATGATCTCTTAGATTCTATTATCCTGATGACCTAGAAAAGCCCTTGTGAAATAGCTCATCCTGGCAAGTATCCTTGATTTTCAGGGACATTTCTCATTCTGCATCAAGCATTCCCATTGTCCCAGCTCCATCTGGCATCCGTGGCCCGGGATTTACATGGCAGCAGATGATTGATAGCAGCATTCATGAGCTGTTTCCTGAACCGCCCCTTTACCTGAGCCCTTAAACAGAGTGCTCATAGCCCTGGTACCTCGTGCTCCAGTTCCACATCCCCACCTCTTCTCTGATCTTACTTTTTGAGTTGTGGCATCTCAGCGGATTCATTGAGAGGATTTCTGAAGGACAAACTGAAAAACTTTTCAAAACTCTCTGTGTTTTCCTAAAGAAATCAAAAGCCAGGCACTCGAGATACATTTTTTTTTGTGTGTGTGTATTTTTAATTGCAGGTACAAAATTTGAAACTGCGTGTGTCTTTATTTTACCACACTACTAAGGCACTGTTAAAAGAAAAACAAAAATGTTTTGATGTCTGTTTTTAAAAAAACTTGCCAAAAAAGATGCTCTCTTGTATTTTATATCATCAGGTGCCAGTGAGTTAGTCAAAAGAAAGTGCTTATGGAGATGTTTGATGATGAAAGACACTATTTTTATTTTGGTGATAGGAAAGCCAAGAAACAGCTTTTATGTTTGCATAAACATCAATTCTCTCTTTCTCCATATATATATAAATAAGGTTAAAGTCCAAGCTCTGAATGAAGCTGCAGGATATTTTAAGTTTTGCTATGTTTTTCCTTTGCTCTGTCTAAAGGAACTGTGCTCATTTTGCTTCCATAATCCCCTGCTGTCTTTTTTTCCTCTAATAGTTTTCCTCTTTTATTCTGTTCTCACAGCCTGCCCCACCATCACCTCCACGGAAGGTTCCATAAGAGGTACAGTAGCAGATCCACGCCCTGGTGCTGCTGGGCTGGGACTGAAAACACTGCCTGGTCTTGATTTGGAGACACATGCAAGAGCTGAGAGTGGGGAAAATGTCCCAAGGAAAAGGGGAGAAGTGTGAGAACCAAAACTGGAACATAACTTTTATCAGGTAGAGGAGTATTTTGCAGTGCCTGAATTGTTGTGCTCTGCTGCTCCGCCAGCTCATGCTCTCGGCTGTTAGTGCTGAACACCAGGATTGTCACCAGCCTTAAGGAGGTGAAGCTCCAAACAGCCCTTGAATTTCAAGAGGATTTGAATTCCTAACTCACAAAGGCTCCTCAGACTGTCCAACTCCAAAGCTCTCAGTGTGTCCCGGGATCACCTGTGCATCCTCCAGAGGAGCTCTCTGCACTCAGGCTCAGGGTTTTGCTGGGGCAGGAATTTCCCCTTTCTCCTGTCTGTGCCTTGAGAGCTGTTCACGCTGTTGGGTTTGCTGCAAGTGTTTCTTACTGGGGAAGCAGTGAGTTCTGCTGAGGAGGGGAAGGGGTATCACCTCCTTCCCAGGGCGTTCTGAGTCACAGGTGAGACTGAGGAACTGCTGCAGTTCTCAGGGCTGGTTACACCGCAGTTGAGTCACTTCACCCAAGGCCAGGTTGGATGTGGCCCTGAGCAAACTGATCTTGCAGGTAACATCCCTTCCCATGGAACTAGATGATCTTTGGGGTCCCTTCCAGATCAAGCTGTTCAAAGATTCCAGAACTCTGTGATAGTAATGGGATTATATTTTGATAAGTTTTTAATTGTGACTAGAGCCTTGTCTTCCTGGGCATTTTAAATGAATGTCAGTGTCAGAAGCTCCATACCAGAGATAAATGGTGCTCAAGTAGGTCATTTATTTTGGCAAACTGCCTTGTACTGCTGGGATAAGAAAAAAAAAAATAAAAGCACCCTGGGCCAACCCCCAGGCAAAATAAAAACTCAAGCCAAGAAACTTCAGAAGATTGTGAACGGTGAAGGGGTGAGGGAATCCAGACTGAAAGCACCACACTGAAATGAAGCCCTTCCATTTGCTCAAGAAGGAATCATCTCCTTCATGCCAGTCTGCTGCAAACTCAGATAAACAGAATCCAAACAGTGAGATCTTGTCTACCTGAACAGAAAACTGAAATGAAAATGACTTGGAGGTTTAATGATGAGCCGGGGCAGAGAGATGAGATGAGGCAGAGGAGATGTCAGAGGTGTCAGGGGAGAATCTCTGTAGCCCACACAAGGCAGGTCAGCCCTGGGTGTCTCCTGAAAATAGAGAGAAATGGAAAAGTTCGTATTTGAAAGTTTTTTCCTATTTTTTTCTGGCTCTTACACATCAGGCATTTCAGAGTAGAAATAATTTTCTCTCCCTGCTAGCAATTACTGGACTGATTCCATGCCTTTTGAAGATAATACTTTGTGTGCAGTTGAAAGGAAGAAATCGTTGGAGTAACATCTTTCTCATTCGGGTTTTTTTCATTCTGAAGATTTGAAAACACAGTTGTGAAAGTCTCCATCTTTTGTCCACTCTCCTCCAAGAGAAAGAGATTACTAAAAATGTGCACACAATCTTATTTCCCTTGGCTGCCATTGAGGGGGTACACTCAAGCTGATGTTGTGCCATTAAGGGCATTTTCTCCTGTCGCCTTCTCTGTGCTGATTCAACCTGCTCTTCAAACTCACTTCCTTTGCAGTCCTGCCTAACCACTGATTTCTCTGTTTTCCTTTATTCCAGGATTTGATATGATGGAAGTTTTTGGCTTGGTAGAGAAGGAATATTCCTCCATTAAAGGCGTAGCCATGGAGCCCTTTGTATTCAGCGGCTCCCGCACCTTCACCCTGTTCAGGGACATCCAGCTCACCCAGAGGACCAGGTGGGAGCAGAGCTCCGGCTGTTGCCATCCTCATTCTCAGTCTCACGCCATGTACATGGCAAAGGAAGGTCATTTTGGGGGGGAATGGTGCAGCCCTGCTGGCAACTTCCAAATTAAATTATAAACATTATGAGCTAAATCAAACCATTGGTAGATTGAAAAAGTACCCAAAGGGTTTTTACTTAATGTATTAATAAGTAAACATCTGATTTTCCTCAAGATGAGTTGTCATGTAGAAATTAAGGGGATACAATAGTATTTATGGTACATTTTTACAGACAAACATTTTCACAGTGCTATTTTTGGTTTCTACAAAATCACTTTTTTCCAGCTTTTTAGTTGCTGTGATGGACATGAGGATCGTGTCATGTATGGACACTGCGCCAGTCTTTAGGCATTCTGTCCACAGCACCTACACTTCAGGGATGGCAGTTTGAGGTCACATTTTCATCTTCAATCCCTTCTCCCAGATATCTCTGCTTTGGAGAAAGATCTTTGCTTTAGAAAATAACACTCTGGTAGCTGCTGTCTGCAGCCTGGGCTGCGTTGATGAGAGGGGATAACCACTGGCTCTGGGTTGTGGCTTGACCCCATTCCGTTGCATATGAAGCTTCTCCACAGAGTCCCAAGCAAGCCAGGCAGCTCCTGTGGCCTCATTCCTTTTTTATGATTATGAATCAGGAGTGATCTGACTCCTGACATTCATTGCTGCTTTGTTTAAAGCCTAATTACTGAGACATTGACTCTGCTTAATCTTAGTTAAAGAAGCAAAGCTTCTTAGAGTAAACAGCGTGGGGGAGATTCAGAGAACCCTTTGGTCTAAACAGCAGGAAATGATGGGCAAATCCTTTTGTCCAGCTCTTACAGATGCCTTTCCAAGGACACTACTCCTTCAGAAACTAAAAGAGAAAGAAAATTACTTGTGTCGTTTATGAATCAGTCCTGAAAAGATGCCTGATGGGTTGTGTTTATGCTGTGCCAATGTGTCCTGTTTCAGATTACAGGCAGGTTTCAGGCAGAACAAATTTGACCTTTCCTTATTGCCTTGTATCCTCTCCCTGCTGCTGAGCCTAAATCCTGCAGCTGGCATGTGGGGACCCAGAGGGGGCTTTTCTGTGGGCTCAGTGCTTATCCCTGAAGGGCATTTACACTGATTTAGGATAAAAAATCCTTTAGGCTGGAAGAATCACCGAGTCCAGCCATTACCCTAACACTGCCAGGTCTGCCACTAAACCATGTCCCTAAGCCAGGAGTTCTGTGCCAAGGTTTAAAGATTTATCCCATGATATATGGCAACCATTCCTCCTTCCTGAAGAGGAGACCTGCGGGAGTGCTTTGGAAGCTGGCAGGGATGTTTTGTGAGCCTCCACTGAGCTCTCATCTCAAAAGCACTGAGGCTGCACTCACAAAGCTCCAGACTCCTTCCCTGAGGCAGCTCTGGCAGTGATGGATTGACACCAGCTGTTCCACCTGAGCACCCCCAGGCACGAGGAGAAGGCCCACGAGTGCTCATCACTCACCACAGACTTCAGCAGGTCCAGGCTCTTTCTGGACACATCGCCAACAACTCCTGGGAGCAAAGCTTTGCCAGGCCCCCTGCCCAGCAAACACCGGGATGAGGCTGCAGGATGTTGCCTGGTGGTTTAAATCCCTGATGTTCCTTTGCTTTCTGTGATTCCAGTGATGTCCACCTGTTCGCCATCCCACCTGAGCACACCATCGTCCTCCTGCTGCGCCTGCTGCCCGACACTCCCAAGGAGCCCTTTGCTGTGTGGCAGGTCACCGACGAGGACTTCCAGCCCCTCCTGGGTGTCAACCTTGACCGTAAGATTTCTTGCTAAATATATTAAATACCTTAAATTTGGGTGCTTCCATACGTCTTGCAAGCAGCAGAACTCGCTTGGAATGTTTTAATGGTTTCCTTACTCAGCAGCAGTTTCTTGGGAAGATTTGTCATGGCTGCCAAGCTCACCTTCAAAACACTGCCCAGTGCAGTTGAAAGACACATTTTCATTTTTATTCTGCTTGTAGCATATTCTCTATTTTTATATGTTTTTCCCATTGTTTAGAAGTACTTCTTGATAACATAGGAAATCTTCTGCCATGTTTAAGCCTAATTATTTACTATTGTGTATATGTGTGAAATCAATTTCTAAGCTCTCTGTCCTATTTTCCCTGCAGCCAGTAAGAAATCCTTGACCTATTTCAATCATGACTACAAGGCTGATTTACAGGAAGTCTCCTTTGACCAGCAGGAAGTGAAGAAGATATTCTATGGGAGCTTTCATAAGGTCCTTATCAAGAGAGGGAGAAATGGGGCTCATGATCTCACTCTGGTCAGGGAGCATTGTTCAAACTGAGGAGTGACCATCCAAACGCTTTGCATCCTGATTGCCATCCTGAAATTCATAATTGTAAAGAGTTTAGGTGGATCTCATGATTAAAACATGATTTCCACAAATTGATTTTTCCCCCAGACTCCAAAACCTGAGGTGTTTTTTAGGTCTTTATAATCAGGAAAATTTGAAATTTCTTTTTTTTCTTTTTTTATTTTTTTTAGGATTTAGAATTTTGGTAACCATTTAGTTCTGGATGAAAGGAAAAGAGAATCCAGTCTTGAGAGAAAGCCACTTTGTCACTCATAATAGGGCAGGGGTTTTGGCTGTCTGCGTCCTCATAGCAGAGGGATTGCACCCAAATGAGCAGCGAGCTCCTTGTGTGGGTTTTGTTGGGCAGGTTCATTACTCAGCTCCAGAAAGGCTTTTTCCAAGGAGAGGTGAGGGGATCAACAGGGGAAAGAACACACTAAAACTTATTCCTGAGCCCCCTCCATCCATTCACTCATTAAAAACACCCCACTGTGCCAGCAGCAGGCTGGGGATGGGACAGAGGTGTTGCTGTCAGTAGGAGACCCCTCATCCCTCCACGGAGCTCCAACACGTTTTTTTCACCTGCTGCCCAGGTCCATGTGGCCGTGAGCCACTTTAAGGTCAAGCTCTACGTGGACTGTAAGAAAATATCAGAGAAACCCATCAACACCCTGGGCAGCGTCTCCACCGCCGGCTTCATCATGCTGGGAAAAGTGACCCGGACCCGAGGGCCCCGCAGCGGCTCCGTGCCGGTGAGTGCTGCTGCAGCCTGGAAAGGCTGACCTGGAAACACAGACTGGGTAGAATAAAAGGATAAAAAGGTATTTATTGAAAGGTTCCAGCTTGGGCCGTGCAAGAGCCCGGGGCTACTCCCAAGTTGAATCCACAATGGTCACAAAATGGCCGCCCGGTCATGAGGGCTTACACTTTTATAGGTTTTGGTGCATCAGCAGATTTAAGTTAATTGTCCAGTTATAGCTTCAGTTTATGAAGCTCCATCCTCCTTGTTTTTCTCTCTTTTCTTCACCATTGTTTTTACTCTTGGGCCTAAAATTTATATTGGTTGTCTTTGGTCCTAAGCTAGAAAAGGAATTGTTTTGTCTCCCTGCTCTGTAAAGAGAGCTCATCAACACTTAATATGAAGCCCAGAACTACACACTAAACCAGCACAGAATCTGAAAAATATAAAAGCTAAAACTGAGGGCATCACTGGGAGGGGCTGCTGGAGCTGGCTGGGCTGGCACACGGGCAGCAGTGTCACATCAGCCTCACCCTCACGCCTTCCAGCGCTGCTGTGATGCACAGCTGTGTCCTGATCCTGCTGATCCCTGTGGATCCCTAAGGAGCTTTTCCAGCACTGGGACAGCGTTTTTCTCCCTCCTGCCTTGATGGGGGGTGGCAGTGGGACTGTGTCCCAGAGGAGCCTTCTGCTGGCTGTGTTCCCCAGGGCTGGGGAAGCACAGCTCCTGCACTGAGATGATGAAGCAGACAGGAGGGTTTGGGAATTGCTGCAGCAAGGGCACATCAGCCCACACAGAGTGATGTTGGGAAATGCTGGTGGCTGAAGGCAGCAGAGCTGAGTGTGCCTCAGTCTCCAGTGTGTTTGGATTTATCTATCTGAATGCAAATGAGGGGAAAATAATCTCCAGTTGAGAGGCTCTTCATCAGCTGCTACCTGAAAGAAACCCAACCCAACAGTGCGTGCTGGCCTGCGGGTATGTCCTCACTACTTCACACAGCTCTGCAGCTCGCTGCCAGGGACAGGGAAAGGGGATGTGACTTGGTGTCCTGGCCTGTGCACAGTCCTCAGGGCAAAACCACCCTTCTTCTGTCTATTCCATTCTTACTCCCCAAAGCAGGAGTGTTAATTATGTGCAGAATCAGTGGCAAATTCATCATTCACAAGGTTCTAGTGTGGCTGTAGGAAATCATTCACCACTGATGTGAAGATCTTGCTCCTTGCCTCTGCGTCTCATCAGGTGATTTATAACTCCCCTTGCCTCAAAGCAGGGCTATAAAAACACTTTGTCCCATGTGCATCCCCAATTGCAAATGGAGAGGCAGAGGTCTGGGATACAGCAGGACAAAAGTGGAATTTCCTGTAAGAAATGGGGTCTGCTGTGTAACAAACCAGGGGACAGTGTGCTCAGTCAGTATTTACTTGTCTCCTAAATAAATTCTCTGTCAATTTGATCACAAGCCTGTGGCCATCAAAGCAGGAATCTGAGCTTTCCCTGTTCCTCCCAAATTCTCTCTGCTAGCAGCTCAGCTAGACAGGTCTGGCCAAATAATAAAAAGCCTTGTGCCGTCCCTGCTCTCGTTGCCTTTCAAGCACAGCAGTGTTTCACATCTTCAACAGCTCTGCTGTCCTTGAGAAGACAGAGTGCCTCATTATTGGTTATCATGGAACCTTATTTAATTTAAGAAATCTTTAAATGCCACTTGATCTGTAGAGCTCGTTTGTATCCGTATGCTGCCTGTCACCCTCCCTGGGCTGTACAGCTCGCTCCTTGTTAAATGCATGGAGTGAAAGTAAAAAAAAAAAAAAATATGAGAAATGGTGTCAAGGAAAGAAAAAATTAATCTCTGCCTCATTATTTGTTTGGCTTTGTGCAGTGTGTGCTTTTTTGTTAATCAGAGTGGGAAGATGTGGCTGCTGCACAGGACGCAGTGAGAGACTGGTTGGAGTTTCTGGGGAGGGGATCACATCTGCCCTGGGAAATGCTGCTGCTGCCACATTTACCCTTCTCCCCATGCTCCTAAGGGGACCAAATCAAAGTTTGCTTTCACATTTTGGTGGTGCTGAAGCCCAATTAGTTGAGAACCTGCTGCTGTTGCAGGGCTGTGAGTAAATTGGAGACGTGATGTGAAGCTGCTTTGTTGACTTGCTTAGCAAGGCAGAGGCCTGAGGGCTTGTGGAACAGTCTGGGGGTAGTTCTCATGTTGTGGCTTTTTTTGGGGCACAGGTATAATTGGGATCACACAGAAGAGTTCTGTCAAATCATCCCTGAAGATTATTTTTATCACTTGAACTTCGTAAGATTTGGTGATGAGTGGTGAAAATTAATGCTACTTTCTTATCAAACTCTCTTTTTTTCCCCCCAGTTCCAGCTGCAGTCTCTGCAGATCTTGTGCAGCAGTGTGGGGGCAGAGCAGGACAGATGCTGTGACCTCCCTGCGCTGGTAAGACAAGGAGCACTGCTCTGCTCATGGACAGGCAGCTGGGCAGGATGGGACAAGTCCACTGAAGTGGCACTGCAAATGATTTTGATGGACTTAAGAGGAAAAGCATTTTTTTCCTCTTGGGAATAACATCAGTGTGTTGTTTGGTGGAGTAAACAAAACTATGTTTGCTTCAAAAAGAATGAGAACTTTCAATCCTGGTGCAGTGCATATTTTTCCTGTCACAACCTCATCCAGGAGCCCAGGCAGTCCTGCAGCTTTGCTGCCATCTCAGCCCCAAGGCACAACAACCTCCACTCTTCCTTTCACTTCTCAACACAGAGATCTGCTATGTGGGGTGTATAAATATGTAGAAAGGAGAAAATTATTTTCCAATATGTGTTTTGCACTTTGCAGGCAGGGCTGGTTCTTAGTTTTTTTTGTCTACATTTGTTATTCAACAGAAAAAATAAAGCACTCGATTGCTCACAAAAATCTCTCAGTGGAGTAGGAAAAAAATTCTGCTTTTCAGAAAAATTCAGTAAAGACTGAACTTTGAGACAATGAGTGTTGTACTTGTGATCCATCCTGCTCTTACTGTGCAGCTGCTCATGACTGTTTTTGGCTTGGTTTCGTTTCAGAGGGATGAGGACACCTGCCCTTCCTTGGCTCCTGCCTGCTCCTGCACTTCAGGGCGCCCTGGCTTGCCGGGACCCCCCGGGCCCCCCGTAAGTTCCCCTCCCACCCCGTGTGCTTCACGTGCTGCTGCTGCTGCCTCATTTCTCGTGGCATGTTGGGCACGTGGGTAACGCTCCTGGGGCTCTGGGAGGTTTTAGAATCACAGGATGGTTCAGGTTGGAAAAGATCCTAAAGATCATTGAGTCCCCCATTAATCAGGGCTGCCAAGCCCAGCTCTAAACCATGTCCCCGAGAGCCACATCCGCACCTTTTAAATCCTTGAAGAAATGGTGACTCCACTGCTGCCCTGGCAACCCTCTTGGTGAAGAAATTTTATCCTTGTGTCTAATCTAAACTTTCACTGGTGCAACTTGAGGCCATTTCCTCTCATCCTAACTCAAGGAGCTTTTCCAGGGCAAGGCTGAGAGTTTCGCTTTGGATTTTGGATGGTGAAGAGATGGGGAGATGGAGAGTTGGCAGCGCAACAGCTGCAGCTGGGAACAGGCTGAACAGCTCCTGGTTCCACATTAATCCTCTTAGGAGAGGAGGACAGGTCACCCTCAGTGTCTGCAGAGATTTCATGGATTGGAGGCTCTAAAACTCACTGTAAATTTATGGGAAAAACAGCTCACAAAAAAAAATATTCCTATCTGGATCCTATGTTAAATTGGAGCCTTGTAAGTGTCTGTGTGGGTGGACAGTGTAAAGAGAAAAGGGAGACTTTGCTATCCTGTCTGTCCCCAAAGCTCTCTTTCTGTTCAGTGAATGTCACTTGCAAGAAAACCCTGAAGAAATGAGGGGGAAGAGAAAACAGCCATTACATATGCAGTATGCTCAGGGAAAAGGGCATAAATCCTGCCCTATCCATTATGGATGCAGGAAAGCCATCAGGGGCTTAAATCCCAGGAGAAAATATTCCTGTTAAACACTAGGAAGCAATTATAAAAAAAAAATTACTTTTTGAAAATCTGGGGAAGAGTATTTGATTTGCACAAGCCAGCTGAAACCTGACAGACAGCCTGTCCGGAACACCTCAGTTCAACCACTCCAGGTGCTTTTCTCCTGGAAAATAACCATAATGAAAACATTTGCTTTCTTTTTTAAGTGAAAAGGTCTCAGATCACCTCCTGCACTGACCTGTGGTTTAGCTGTGAGTTCAGTTCTGTGTAAGGAGAGTGCCTCATTGCAGAGTAATTGCTTGCTCATTCCAGTGGAAGTTTAATTAACAGCACACTCCACTGTCACAGTTTGCTCCAATATCCTAAGTGCATAATTACCTGCTTGCATTGCCCTGTGGTTTAAACATCTCCTTAAAGAGACATCTCCTTAAAGAGCAGGACTCGTTAAAGCATTAGAGGAAATCTGGTTTTGACACATAACCTTCTCCTCACACCACTGAACCCTGGTAATTTGCTGCAGTTACAACAGCTCTCACTGCTATTTTTAAAACTCCAGTTAGCAAGACGTGTCCCACCTTGTATTTATCACTGTCCTTAATGAGTGTGTCTGACTAGACCCAGCTGGCTTCTGAAATGAGTTTCTGGGCACTTCTGAAAGCACCTTGCCCAAAGTTCCCTGCCTGTGCTTCTCAATTCAAATCCACGTGATGTTTTTTTTTTTTTTTTGGATTCAAGAATAGCAATGTTCAGATTAAGATGTCAGAAATGCACACAAAATGAGTTCATGCCAGAATGTTGGTTTCTTCTCCCCACCCAGAGTTAGGCAGAGGCAGAGCTAAGTCAGGTCTGTCCCTGATCCCAGCACATGTCACTTCTCTGGGGTGCAGAGTGTAAAACCCAGCTGAGTTCCGAAGGAGTGTAGATGTGAGCACCCCTTTTCTTCCTTCTCAGGTGTTCCTTCTCAGGTGTGTTCCCAGGGCCATGTGAGACGTTGTCTCAGCACAGAGAGGGAGTTGGAGGGAGGTTAAGCAGGTTGAAACTCCATTTCTCTCTGCTGGGAATAACTGCTGTGTTTCCAGTGCTGGTCATGGAGGGGCTGGGCTGGTACTTTCTTCTTCCCTTTCCTGCATTTCCTGGACAACTCAATTAATTTTCTTCTTGTCTCTGTTTTGAGCTCTGTGGGACAGGAAACATCTTTCACTGTGGGGCAGTGAAGTGCACAGAGTTCTGTCTCCCAGGCTCCTGGTTGCAGTGCCATAAATATGATGATGTCCTTTGTGTCCCACTGGCAGGGCAGCCCTGGGAGGAGAGGACCTCAGGGGGAGCGGGGGGAGCCAGGACCCAAGGTGAGTCCTTAGGCTGGAGATTATCTCACTGCACCAAGCTGAGCCCAAACAGAGTCTTAACAACACATCGAGGAGGATGGGATCACTAATTATTAATTAAATGCTCACTTGGGCTTTGGAAATTGAGGTGATAAGCCTGATTGTGCTGAATTAATGCACTGTACATGTTCAGCAGTGTCCCTGTGCTGGGACAGGGCCAGGCTTTGTGCTGCCCCATCTCCTGACCAGACACGCTGGTAACTGCCCGGGGCAGCGTGAGGAGGGAGGCAGAGAGGGAAGCACAGCCCTGAGGTGAGCACCAGGAATGGCTGGTCTGAGTCCCCCCAGCCCTGGTGCAAGTGTTCACAGCTCCATGGATCATCAGCACAGGGCAGAGCCAGAGCAGACCACTGGTCCTGTTTTTTGGGATGACATCTGGGAGAGCGGCAGAAAGATTTGGGGGAAGGAATGAGAATGGACACAGATCTCAGAAATGGGCTAAGGAACATTTCCCTTTGCTCTCTGATCACCTTGAATAACGGGAAAAACTGCTTGGGAAGGTGAATTGTGCTCTGCAAAGCATTTTCTGCAGCTTTGCTGTGTGCTCTCATGAACGATGGACCAAAATCTTGGACCTAAAATACAAAGGTGGCTGAGGTTACTGGAGATGCCCTCAGTGCCCCAGTTTAATCCTGAACCCTGTGGATGGTTCATGCTGACCCCGGCTGTGCAGTGCAGCCCATGAGGAGAGCAGGGACCAATCTCCTCCTTCCCCTGGGATTGTTTCCTTGTCTTTGATTTCAGGGTGAACCAGGCCCACCTGGGCAGGTAGGACCAGCGGGTCCCAGTGGCCAGCAAGGCTCTCCAGGCTCCCAAGGAATCACAGTTCAGGGCCCTGTGGTACGTCACCTCTTCCATTGCCTTTTCTTTGTCACTCACTCCTGGCTCTCAGAAATGGGCGTCAATACTGTGATTTATTTGTGTTTTTGCATCACCCTCACTAACAGCAAACAGCTGCAGAGGGAGAGATGACAATCAGTGGGTTTTATGCTGACAAGGCCCTGCACCTAATCATTCTGGCCAAAGCCTGCTTTTGTCCAGACTCTCCTTAATGGGCTTTTATTGAAAGCAGCCCAGTGGGGTCCCTTCCAACTCAGGATATTCTATGAATATTCAGGCTTTTCTCTCTTCAGTGATCATCAGTGCTTGGCAGGGAGTAGTGGCAAGGGCTGCCACATGTCTGGGATGGCAGAATCCCTGTGCACATGCTGTGGCTGTAAATTACCCTGGAACACTGCAGGGAGCAGGAACAACCTGGGACGTGCATGTGGAGCAGCAGGATGCTCTTTGCCTTAAAGGGCTCTGCCACGCACCCAACTGTGTGCTTCTGTTTTATTCCAAGGGGCCACCAGGAATTAAAGGAGAGAAAGGAGACACTGGAATCCCTGGCATGCAGGTAATGGTAAACACCACTCCTTCTCCTTGTCCCAAAGATTTGCCCTTTTTTTCCCTGAGTAACTACTTCAAGCAAGTCTGAAAAGTTGTTGCTCCTGTCTGCTCGGGAAGTGTCTGTCATTTTGGAATGCCATCCTTTTCCCAAGGGAAACTGAGTCCCTTGGTGTAAGAGAGACAGACCTATCTGGAAGCTGGATATGATGGAATTAAAGATGGGATAACAGGCTTTGCTCCATGTAATGAATAACTGTTTTTTCTTTGACCTTTCTCTTCTGTCCTCTGTTACAAGATGAATTAGGGCACTGATAATCAGATGCTGACTTTTCCCATTATTTCTGATTTACAGGGCATTCCTGGTGTGCAGGGAGCTCCGGGCAGAGATGGACTTCAAGGTGCAAAGGTAAAACACCTCACCCCTGAGGTTTCATTTTATGCATGGGTGCCTAAAAATCTGCTAGGAGTGTCCCAGCAGAGACCCAAAACCTGCCAATGCACTCAGTGCAGAAGTGAATGGTCCTTTCACAAAGCCAGAGGGATTGGGGGGGAAAAAATGGGATCGTTTCAGGTTTGGCAAAATTTGAGCCAATATAGCCCTTCTTGCTGCTCAACAGATGCTTTTTTTACCCATCTTTAGCAAGTTCCTATTAAAAGCAGCACATGGGAAAACATCTCACTGCTGATGAGGTCTCTTAGAATCCTCTTGTAAGTAAAATGTTGACTGGATTTGGCTTTGCAGGGGGTGAGGGGACTAGAAGGCACAGCTGGGCCTCCAGGACCTCCTGGACCAAGGGTGAGTACTCCCTGTGAGTGATGCACTCTGAAATCTGCTCCTCAGCAGAGTTTTACACTTTCACCTGGGAGTGTCAGGGCAAACCCCTCCTGGGGTACCACATTTTGGCACATTGTGCAGGTGCCCCCTTTCCCTGCCACTCTCAGTGTGAGAAGAAAATCCTTGGCTTCCTCTGGTGAGTCCTGAGGAGGCTTCATCCCAGCGAGGGGATTCTTATTTTGCTGTTTTCACTTTCCTGACACTATTGTTTTCCAGCTGTTGGTTGAGTTGGAGGTGGTTTGCCTTGTTAGACTGAAATCAGCAGGAGCTGGAGGCAGTTGAGAGGTTTGTTCCCGTGTCACAGCCAGGAACTGCTGCCAGGGCTGGATCGACATGGGTTTAGTTGCACTCGGTCGTGCCCAGGGAAGCAGAACTTTAAGATCTGCTGATTTACAGCTCCTAATTGGAAGGCACCACAGGAACA
The DNA here is from genome assembly GCA_013400315.1 of Bombycilla garrulus. Classification (NCBI taxonomy): domain Eukaryota; kingdom Metazoa; phylum Chordata; class Aves; order Passeriformes; family Bombycillidae; genus Bombycilla; species Bombycilla garrulus. Next base: position 2,503,213 of record VXBU01005400.1, read on the forward strand.
CTTCATTTTACTTGGGAAATTGAACCAAATTTGGGTTTAGTTGATGGCTGCTGGATCTGATAAGTTACTGATTCTCACAGCTGAATCTCACAGCTGAGCCTCACTGCTGAATTACAAGGAATTTGGCAGTGGTTGTGCTAAGTTATTTATAGGAGCCAAGGTTGAATTGGGCTCATAACTTTGACTTGTTCATCCTGGGAATATGTAGAGCTGGCAGGACTGAGCCTCAGCTTTTTAAATATGAGGAAAGCACTGTCACCTTCAGAGCAGGCTCTGAAAGCTGTTCTGGTGCTGCCTAAAAAACTTTCCTCATTTTCACTGTTCAGAAAAGTTGCTAATATCTACTGAATTCAAATGTAATAGCTGGAAAATTCTAAAACAAAATGTTTCTGCTGGTTGTTTTTGGCTGATCTTTTTCTTCCCTTTCTGGCTCCAAAAGGCATGGACAGTTCACAAAGAGGAGATGACCACAGAAGGCACTTCCCACTCTCTAAACTGCTGTTGATGTTGTAAACCATTACAGGCCAGCACAGGTTTTAAAGGAAAGAGAAAACAACCATGTGGTATTGAGAGGCTGAAGAAGAGGGTTGTGCTCTAGGCTATGTCTAAATCTGAATAGATAATGAAAGATCAAAAGCCTGTAGGGTATAAACTGCACTGCAGTTTGCTGGCAAAACTCAGCTTTGCTGGCTTGGCCATAATTGAGATGGTGATGGGAAGTGATGTGAGCATGACTCACATGTTGTGCTTTGAACAGTGGGCTCATGGCTGGACAGGAAACTCAAGGCTGCTGTTCCCTTGCTTGAGTCCTCTCAACTCCCTCTGCAGGTGCCCTGGAGCCCTTGAACAAAAAACAAAGTTAGGAAATAACTGGATTTTAAATCTGTAATGTCTGAATTTCTGCAGGGTTTCCAAGGAGCCACAGGCACCCGAGGCAGCAGTGGGGAGAAGGGACCTCCAGGAGATGTTGGGCCAACAGTAAGTTTCTGCTTTTGGGTCTCAAAGAGGGCCAAGACGTAGAATAATTGAACAGAAATGAGCTGTTCCCACAGCAGCTCTCCCTCAGAGTCTGAAGAACGGTTTAAATTCACACTCATCCTTCTAAGGAGATGTCTGGGCATTCAAAGGCCAGGCCACTGATCTGTTGATAAAGCATTCAGCAAATCCCACCTCCCTTCACCCTCTGCAGGTTCACCTGCTACACAAAATCTAAACAAATTTCTGGTGTAAGATTCTAGAATAAAGCAAGAAAGTCACTCCTGAGCTGGAGCAACCAGCATTGGGCTTGTAAGTGAAACCACAGATGTAAATGTCACAGGGATTTCTTCTCCTCAGATGTTAAAAACCATTTCCTGTTGGGAAGTCTGTTCTAAGAGCACATCTGAGAAATTTCTGCATCCCTGTTGATGGTGCTTATCCCACTGCTCCAGTTACTGATTTATTATTCTTTTTCTTTTAAACAACGTGTTTGAGTATGAGTTCATACTTTTAGGTATGAACTTAAAGTTCTTAGAATCACTGCCATGAGGTGAAGGAAACAACAAGAGTGTGAGAAACAAATTTTGTGCTGCATGCCCCACTAATGTAACCCATAATGTAATCCACTGAATTTCTTTGTTTTCTGTTCTTTCTGTTCTTAGACTTCTTTACTTTTTTTTTTTTTTTCTCTCTATAGGGGCTGCCAGGTCCCAAAGGAGAAAGAGGAGAGAAAGTGAGTTTTTCTGGTGCTGTGTGACACTGCCAGTGCATCATACCCTCAAAAGAGTGGGTGTGGTAACCTGAACTGCAACCTTTGCTCACAATGATGACCCAAACCTCTCCAGTGTTGGTTGTACCTATTGCTTGTTGCTTCTCCTTTCACCTGCACAGGCTGGGCTGGTGGGGTAGAAATAATCCCACAGCAGTCAGGAGAATATCACTGGTAGTAATGAAGCAGAAATGTCAAATGCAAATCTCTTCTTTGCTGAGAAGGGAAAAACCAAACCCACTTGGCTCCCCTTTGTTCTTATTTAATGTGTTGCAAAAGGGACTCATTTGTAATAATCATAGTCTGTGTCCCAGCACAGAGCCTTGGCAGTCAGGACATCCCCACTACCTTGGAAGGTTATTTTGTTGGGAAAAGAAGTTTTTCAAGTTTTTCTCATCCTGACTTCTGGTTAAATCAAAATGCCATGACTTCCCAGGACTCATTGCCAAGCCTGACTTATGCAAATTTGTCTTCAGGCAGGGATGAGGTGCTTTTGTCTCAAGTTAATGCCTCAGAATTATAATTTTTAAGAGCATTCTGCTTCCAATCCAACCAGCTTTTCCTTTTCTAGACCTTTTTTTACACTAGAACTTTCCATTTCCCCCTCCTTTGGGTGTTGAACAGAGCAGTTTTTTAAGCCTGGATTATCTGCACTATGATCCAGCCAGAGATGTGTGTTTTATAAACAGCTCTGGAAGTAGGTGCATTAGGTATGAATTTTCACAGTCAATGTTTATTTTCTGCAGGTTTTTGCATTTTTATCACTTTTCACTACTTTACTAAAACTTTCTGAAGGGCCCATCATATATGATTTATTCAAAATACAGTAAGAATCAATATTCATAGAAGATGGAGTCAGAGATAGGACCTTGTAATATCTGATCATACTAAATGTTTTACATATCACAGAACACTGAGTTATAGACTTAGCATCTTTTCTGATAAAATTTGAGGGTGAAATTTGCTCTCCCTTTTTTGGTAATTATTTAGATTCGGTCTGGGCCTTTCGATATGCAGGAGAAAAGCAATTCTTGATGTTTCCAATTTCAATTTTCTGGTTTCAGAGCTTCATGATAAATAAATAGAGCTGCTTTTCACAGTAATTAATATCTCTGGAAGTCAAGCTGAGAAAATGAATGGGCTGAAATCTATCAGGCATTATAAGATTGATGCTTTTTAAAATATATTAATACTTTTATTTTTTTTTTAAATTTTTTTTA